>JANIWE010000004.1:0-485463 GCA_030704985.1 Nakazawaea laoshanensis
AAAAAAAAAAAATTTATTAATATTATTACTATTATGATTAATAATAGTATTATTATTAATAGTATTATTATTTAAATAAGGTATAAATAAATTATGAATATATATAATACCTAAATGTAAACTACGTTGAATAGTTTTATTACTACAACATAAATAATGAGATGCTGTATTTATATTTTTAAATGAACATAAATAATTATTATTTAATAAATCATCATCTGATATTAATGTTTCAGATAAATATATTATTTTGCTATTACCTTTTTTTATATTAGATAAACCTTTTTCAGATAAATTAAAATTTGTTCTTATTTTTTTATTTAATTTTCAGATATTTAAATGTTTTTCTTTAATATTAAGTAATATTTCTTTACGTTCATTTAATAAAGTTAAATTTATTAAATTTGATTTATTTGATAAATTTATTTCTTTATTTTTATATCCATAAAATTGTCCTGCTTCTGTCATAATATTATATGCTGGTAATAATAAACTTATATAACTAGTTTCTAATGCTAATAATTCTTCATTATTATATATTGTTACTTCATATGGATAATATTCTAATATTCCAAATATAAAAAAAAAAAAAAGAAAAAAGAAAAAAAAAAAAAAAAAAAAAAAACACAAAAAACAAAATAACAAAAAAAAAAAAAAAAAAAACCGAAAAAAACCGAAAAAACCCCGCTCAAACCGTAATTGGAGTCAAATGAAAAAATATCATTTGCTAATGGCAATCTTGTCAATCGATGTGCATCGAGGATATGTAGTTATAAAATTGCCGTTAAATCCATTTGTAAATCGTTGTATATAATGTCTCAATTCTTTAAAAATCGTCCTTTGTAAGTATTTAAAACATTTTAAATGTTTTAGTATTGACATCAGCTTAAAGACTATGGCCGCTTTAGGGGCTTGTATAGTTCCTTTGTACATTGCATCTGTTTCTGTTGGTCCCTCTTATTATAAATTAATTGATTTTAAATTAAAAGAAGAAAGAGAACAATTGAAAAGAGAAAATGCGTATGATCCAAATCATTGGAAATTAAAAGTTATCGATCGTTATAAGCATACTGTTTCCAACAGCACTCTTGTCGACAACGACAAGGTTGAAGACAATTTTATGAAGGAAATTGCCAATGCTTCTGGTGGGACTCCAAAGGGTTTAGAAGATGATGTGAAACAAGAAGGTGAAACTTCTGCTGAAGTTCAAGAAAAAATTGATCAAGTTGTCGATACTCCTGATAAGGAGGTGAAAGAAGGTTCTGGACCTGTAACCAGTGAAGAACCTACGGAAGAGACTTCAACCAGTGAAGATGCTCCTGTTACCGAGGACACCACCAAACCAACTACCGAACAAAAGGTCCATGATGACCCAGAAGAGGACAAACATGGTAGAAATCCGGTTGCTGAACAAGCCACCAACGATGAAGTGGCCCCGGCTAAAAAAGTAGACACTCCTGAAGAAGAGTAGATAATATTCCTATATAGAACTAGGCAATTTCCAGTTCCAAGTTCAATAAAAATTCGTAGTAAAAGGCCACGGTGAAGATCAAGTTATCAATGTCACATTTCTCATCGACAGAATGGGCATGTGAATCGTATTGTTTGATCGAACTTGGAATGAATCTGTAGATGTGGTTTGTGAGATCCCAATATGATTTGGTGTCTGTATTTCCCGTAGAAATCGTTGGTGCCACAATGAGATAATCATCTTTCAACAAGTCCGGATAAAACTTGTCTTCGTACAAATGTCTCAATGTACCTACAAAAGAGTTCCAAATGTCATCGTTGATAGGAGTCACAGGCAGAGTGGCTAATGGATCTCTGTAGGTGAAGTTGAAGTAACCATTTGTAGTGGCTTTACGTATTTCTTCTCCCTCGATGTAAATCCCTAAATCGTGCCATTCAGCCACCAGTAACAAATTAGACTTGAGTTTATCACTGGTCTCTTGAACTGTACTTTCAACTGCAATTCTGTTGTTCACAAGAATCGAAACATGTTCAGGTAAAGCATTGGATTTGGCTCCACCTTGAATGATATCGATCAGTTGTGAAGTACGGACCAAGAATTTGGAATGAGGATCTTTCTCCAACCATTCGATGACTCTTGCATTGGCATCTACGTCGATATGGGCTTTCAAAATGTCCGAACGTAGTTGTTTCAGAATACTTTCGGAATGTTCTGCAAGACATTGAAGATAACCCAAAGTTGGATTCATATTGGTGAGTTGAGAAGAATAGGGAGATTTTTCAATCTCATCCACCAAGTGAGCCATGATTCCAATACCGGTATGAGGTGGTGGAACACTTGAATGACCTCCTGGTGTATATAATTCGATTTGTGCATCTAAATACCCCTTTTCTCCAGTGTTAACCCCTAAAATGTACTTATCCTCCACCAAACTCAAACCGCTTCCACCTTCGTCAATAATCAAGTGGATAGACTCAGGACCGAGTTTAGAAAGGATTTGCCGAGAAAGAAGATACAGAGATCTACCAATGGCCTCTTCATCGGCTCCAAGTGATAAGATGATGGTTCTCTTTGGTTCGAAATTTTCTTGGAGTAAAAGTTCAACAGTTTGGAACAAAGAGATCAAAAGAGCTTTACAATCAGAGGCACCTCTTCCCCAGACAAATTCTCCATCGTATTCTCCTGAAAATGGAGGGTAAGTCCAATCTTTTATGGTTTCCTTTTGAACTGGAACAACGTCTTGATGGGCCATTAGAACAATCGGTTTCAAATCTGGTTGAGAACCTTTCCAGGTGTAAATTAACCCAGCATGGACCTTTTCAAGATGGAGATGACCATGCACGAGAGGAAATGTTTGGGCCAAGTAGTCATGTAAAGGAGTGAAATGGTCCCAAAGATGGGGGTTGTCGTCGATTAACCCCCATTCGTCGTACACTTCTGTGGGGATTTGTACGGCACCCGAGAGCTTCTTCAGAGTATCATTTTTGAATTCAACACTGTTCAAGATCTTGTCAAACACCTCCGGGTTGAAATCAGAATTCTTTGGCTCTATTTTGGCCGGGATTGGACAGAGCTGGTCCGGGGAGGAAAGCGGATTTACGGTGAATTGAGAGCCCTGGTTCGAATAGTGGTGTTGTGATACACCAAGGACCAATACAAAAGTGATTGCCGGTAAAAAAAAGCGCCAGATTTTGCCCACAGGTTTGATTTTCTCGTTCATGATGGTGAGTTATATGCGGCTTCAAAAATAATTTATCCGAAAAAACCATTTATCATTACCGCATTGGGAAAGATAAGTCCCGTTTAGGAAACGATTGCGCATAAAGATTTTCCTGTTTGGGAAATCTATGGAAAAAAAAGGGGGTTTTTGGAATCAATCAAACAGTCTTTAACATAATATTATCATTACTTACTCAGCGATACCGGTTAACCATCCCTTGGATCTTTCAACAGCTCTCTCCCACAAGGTCCAAGATTTTCTACGTTCATCATCGGATAAAGTGGCATGGAAAGCGTTGTTGACTGGAACTCCGTCCTTCACGGTCAACAATTCGTTACCCTTTGAGATTTCCTCCACGGCGTTGGTCAAAGAAGGCCAAACACCTTGACTCAAACCAGCGGCAATTGCGGCTCCCAAGGCAGTACATTCAGCGTTTGGAGAACGCTTGACGGTGACACAAGGACCCAAAATATCGGCTTGGATTTGCATCACCTCATCAGACTTTGACATACCACCATCGACAGCCAAAACGTTCAAAGGAGTGTCTGCAGTGACTTTGGAAGATTCATCCAAGAATTCAGCAGAAGCACCTGCATCTGAGATCATGGCTTTCAAAATGGCTCTAGTTTGGAAACAGACACCTTCCAAAGCGGCTCTGGCAATGTGAGAGGCCGAGGTGTATTGGGTCAAACCGAGAATAGTACCTCTGGATTCAGAGTCCCAGTATGGAGCGAATAAACCAGAAAAGGCTGGAACAAACACGACACCACCAGAAGTCTTGACCAAAGAAGCCAAAGGTCCAACGTCCTGGGCTTTGGAGATCAATCTCAAGTTGTCTCTGAGCCATTGGACACAAGAACCAGCCACGGCAATGGAACCTTCCAAGGCATATTGTGGGTTAGAAGCACCTGGTCCATCGACCGATTCGTCCAAATTAGGGAACCAATAACCAAAAGTGGTCAAGGCACCATTTTTGGAGATCAATTTGTTGTCACCGGTGTTGTACAACAAGAAAGCACCAGTACCATAGGTACATTTGGCCATACCCTTTTTGACAGCCAATTGACCAACAAGAGAAGCAGATTGATCACCGAGACAACCACAAACTGGTAAACCTTCGACAGTTTTTAAAAGTTCTTTGGCCTCAGCAGTCAATTCACTACGGTTATAACCAATTTTCTTGAGATCCGGAACACTGAAGGAACCATAACTTTCGGAAGAAGATACAATCTTTGGAAGTTGGACTTTGGCCTTGTCGATTCCCCAAAAGTCCAATAACTCGTCATCATAATCCTTGGTTTCAAGGTTCATGAAGGCAGTTCTGGCAGCATTTGTGACATCGGAGACAAAAGCTTGTTCCTTTGTAAGGTTATAGATCAACCAAGTATCAACAGTTCCGAACATCAAATCACCATTACCATTGTTATAGGCATCGGCAACTTCTGGAACGTTCTCCAACATCCAAAGAAATTTGGTGGCAGAGAAATAGGTGGAAACTGGAGTTCCGTTTTTTTGACGAATCGCTTCCAATTTTTCCGAAGAGTTTTCAGAATTAATTCTGGTCACGATGGAAGAATTTCTGGTATCATTCCAGACGATACCCGGGTACAAAGCCTTACCAGTCTTTTTGGACCACAAAATTGTGGTTTCTCTCATGTTGGCAACACCGATACATGTGACTTTGTAAGGGACATCGTTTGTTTCATTGACACTTTTCAAAGTTGCCAAACAGCATGCAAAACATTGAACGGCATTTGCAAGAATGTTGTCGACACGGCATTCGACCCAACCGGCTTTTGGAAACGAAAGAGTTGGTTCCGAACTTTTTTCCAAGACCAAATCGGCAGATTCTGTGATGGCAATACCTTCATTATTGATGATTTGGTCCGAACCACGTCTGTCTCCAACTTGGGCAGATGTGGTGTATTCGATTTGATGGGCAGCAATCTCTTGTCCTAACTTGTTGAAGAGAATGACTCTTGTGGATGTTGTTCCGATATCTATGGTACCGACCAAAGGTTCGTATTCTGTTGACATGGTTCTATAATATGCAGAGAGGGATATAGAGCTCTTTTTATATCGAGCTCGGAATTTCTCCACATTGAAAAATTGCGTTCTGGAAATACTCCGGATCGTTCTGAAAGTACAAAAAAAAAGTTTAAAGAAAATTAACCCTCCGAAAATATTTCCCCTCAAAGTGAGTGTTTCAGAACATGCGGAGATGGTCACAACTTGTTCTTAAGTTTTAATTGGTTGTTCGGATTTATTTTTTTTGTAAGCCAGGCAATAGTTGCCTCTGATGTTTTAACAAGAGTTATTTGCAGTTGTTATTGCTATAGAATGTCTACATCTTATTGTGAGCAATTATAAGGTGGGGCTATGACTTTGGTCCTTCGCACGACGGATTTTCTGTTTCAAATAATTTTTTTTTTCCCTGTGACCGCTGAGCAAGTGCATATGCGTGCCGATTTTTTTTTCTGAAAAAGGATTTCGGAGCTACCCCGGCTTTCAGAACACATCGCATTTTTACGCCCTGCACCTGAGTGTTCTGAAAATTTTAGCTACTCCGCTCCCCGAAAAGGGAAGAATTTAGAAAACAGGAAAAATTTTTTCACCTTGGTAATTGACCGGAACATAAACGTTCTGAAAGACAACCCTCTCTCTTGTTCGCGGCAAACGGCTTCTTTCACACCAACTCCCAGAAAATATGCCGTTTCCCCAATCTGAATTTAATCCTTCTTCCGGACCCCGGCCCCATTTTGTACTCTAAAAAATAATCCTTTCTTCCACAAACGAGGCCTTTACCGATTCGGAGATTATATCAACTGACAAAGTGTCCTTTTTCGCTAATTGGTGAATTGTGAGTGCAACAATTACATAACTTTGCCAAAATATCTGGGGTAAAAAGTATTAATAGTAAATGACGAACTTTTAGAAAACTGGAAAATCCCTCAGGTCTGTATATGGTGTCTTTCAGATGAATATCCGGATTAAATGTGGAAAAACTCGTAAGATCTACTTTACAGTCCATACTGGAATTTATCGAATCATAACTGCTTTCCACGCAGGAACCACTAAGAATTGTTTATTTGGCTCGTTCCTAAATAATTGGGGAAAAAAGCCACTTGCAGTGTAGATCGGGAGAATAAGAATAAGAACAGGCTTTTGTAGAATTTTCCGAATTTTTCAGAACCCTTTGGAGGTTGGTTCCGAAAAGAAAGAGGAGGCGTAGCTCAAATGAAATAATGCCCAGAGATCTTGAACAGTAACACGAAGAAAAGATTTACTGGCTGCTTGTGGGGTCAAAACAATAGAAAAAAGGGCTACGATTGAGCAGCCATCGTGATCTGAACTCGTTTAATCTTATTGTACTATATTATGTAATGAATGGACAAAAGGATGTGGAATTGAGGAGTAATGTAGTCATTCGAAGCAGTCATGAGCTGATAACCCACTCAAAAACATCAATTGGCCGATCTATGATGTGTCTACATGTTGATGAATGATGCAAAGAGGGGCAGATAGAAGTTAATCTTGTGGGGAACCCCATAATTTTAGAGTTTCTCCGAGCATTATTCGATAAGAGTGTTTCCGAATTCGGTAATCTGAGAGGGGGTAACAAGAACAAGCCTGACCGGAATAAAAAAAGATTCAGAACGTGCTTGTGAGGGGTACCCGGAAGCGAATTATTCCCCGCGAATTGGTTTTCAGATCGCTACAAGATCAGAACGAGCCGACCAAGCCCGGAACAATAAACCCACAGACCCGTAACAAATTTTAATTGGCCACTTCGTTCCTGTTCTTGAAACTGTTCTGGTCGATTTCGGCGGCACGCTTGGCTCAAAATTCACTCATTAAATCATGAAACTTGATCAAAAATTTCTCAGAGAAATTTCTCGGTGAACAGATTTGTACTAATAACGCAAAACATTGAACCGAATACCACTGAAACTTTCACAAGTCTTACGATTATTAGAAATAGACTTCCACATTACCATGCAGCTACGGTGAAATATCTGATCATAATTTAGCCTGCACCAAAAGTACACAAATTATTCTTGTTCTGAAATATTCAAATATTTTATAATATTTTTTTTTCTTTTTTTAAACTTGGGTTCTTAAATTTGGTTTTTTTCCGAACGGATTTTCCTATTGTTCTTGATCTTTGTATCTACTTACCCCAGTTTTTTTCTGTGCTTAAGAACGCCGCAGAAAAAAAAGAAAATCCCTAAAAATTTTCCCACCGTTCCGAACGGTATAAAGAGCACTGATTCCCCGGATAACTTCTCCACAAAATAAAACAAAATGCCAAAAGCTGAGCTGGTGGAACTTGAAAACATGCTGGACAGATCAGCATACTCGTCGGAGAACCTTGATAAACAAGTCTCTATTGTCGATGACGAATCACCGGTTTTTTTGAACTCTTGGGCCAAACTCAGATATCAGTACAGAGAATACCTTGCAGAGTTTTTGGGTACTTTAGTGCTCGTTGCCTTTGGTGATGGTGTTGTAGCACAAAAAGTTTTGTCAAACGGAACTGCCGGTGAATATTCTACAATTGCTTTTTCTTGGGGTATTGCTGTCATGTTGGGATTCATGGTCTCCGGAGGTGTTTCAGGTGGACATATGAATCCAGCTGTCACTTTTTCCTCTGCATGTTTCCGTGGATTCCCATGGAAGAAAGTTCCAGGATACATCTTTTCACAATTGTTTGGTGGATTCATGGGAGCATATGTCGTTTATGGTACATATTATCAAGCCTTTGATGCCTTTGAAGGTGTTGGAGTAAGAACTCATGCCACAGCAGGTGTTTTTTGTACTTTTCCACAAGATTTTTTGAACTCCAAAGGTCAATTTGTCAGTGAATACGTTGCCTGTATCTTATTACAATTGGGAATCTTTGCCTTGACAGATGCATTCAACGTTTCTTCAACCAAATACTGGTTCCCAATTGGACTCTTCTTTTTGATCTACGGATTGGGAGCATGTTTCGGATACCAAACCGGATATGCCATGAATGCAGCAAGAGATTTTGCACCAAGAGTGGCAGCCGTTTCTGTTGGTTACGGTAATGAGATGTTTAGTTATGGAGATGGTTATGCTTGGGTGCCAGTTGTGGCTCCATTCATCGGATGTTTCACCGGAGGTTTTATCTACGACTTGTTCATCTACGCCGGTAACGATTCACCGGTTAACCAACCATATTTTGGTTTCGGGAAATTCTTCAAGTCCAAAAAGGCTTCCGAATACGATGCCTAGGTTAATGACATGAAATAATATTTGTAGAACTTTTACAACTTGTAGCACTATCAGAATGAAATTAGCTTTTATTTATCCGGTGATTGCTAAGAGTGGAAAAAAAAAAGACCCTTGAGTGCACAAATGATCCGAGTCACATGGGGTGTTTTTTTTATCGGGGAAGATAGACGCTTATGTAAGCGTGCTGCCGAGCTTATCTTCCCCACTTGTGCACTCCTCGGCCGATCGGGGCACAAAAAGATAAGAACAGTAGATATCAGGTTTTAGCCTTTCATTATTCGTTAATCATTCAATTATTTCTGATCTTGGTCTTCTGTCTCTGTATACAAACCATTTGTTGATCTTAATTCATAGGTTCTTCGATTGCTGATTATATAATCACCCGCCTGTTAATTCCTGCCCTTCTCATTTTTGCCCATTTCTGCCCTTTTATTCCTTGCCCCAAAATTGACTCCTTCCGCGCGATTGGTAATGCGTCATATCCCATTGGCTTCGCCGACAACCCCTTACCCACTCCAAAACTTCCCATTTCTCTATACACTCCAGTCCCACTCCCACCCCAACACCCACAAACACACAAACCAATTCACCCTCTATCTGGTCCACCACCACCCACTGATCCCCCTTTTTTTCCTGCCCCCCCCTCTGCCCCTCGTGACTCATGGTCGTGCACTCTACAAAAAATAAACTTTGCTGATTGGTCGATAAGATGCTGCGCATTGAGTGATTTTTTTTCACATTTAAAGAGCGCGCTTCCAATTGTAAAATTGCAACATCGTCATGTCTGTTGTTGAGAACACCACTACTTTAAACAAGTATTTGAGCTTGGATCAAAAGGGATCCATCATTGCCGAATACATCTGGATCGATGGAACCGGAAACATCAGATCCAAAGGTAAAACTTTGTCGAAGAAACCAAAAGACGTGAGCGATTTACCAGAATGGAATTTTGACGGTTCGTCCACCAATCAAGCTCCAGGCCATGATTCTGACGTCTATTTAAGACCTGTTGCCTTCTACCCAGACCCAATGCGTCTCGGTGACAACATCATTGTCCTTGCCGAATGTTGGAACAATGACGGAACTCCAAACAAGTTCAACCACAGACATGAATGTGCCAAATTGATGGAGGCCCACAAAGACCAAGTTGTTTGGTTTGGTTTGGAACAAGAATATACCATGTTTGACCACGAAGATCACGTGTACAACTGGCCTAAAAACGGATTCCCAGCTCCTCAAGGTCCTTATTACTGTGGTGTTGGATGTGGTAAAGTTTACGCCAGAGAAGTTGTCGAAGCCCATTACAGAGCATGTTTGTATGCCGGAATCACCATCTCCGGTATCAATGCCGAAGTGATGCCTTCTCAATGGGAGTTCCAAGTTGGTCCTTGTGAAGGTATCAAGATGGGTGACGAATTATGGGTCGCCCGTTATCTTTTGATCAGAATTGCCGAAGAATTCGGTGTCAAGATTTCTTTACATCCAAAACCTTTGGCTGGAGATTGGAACGGAGCTGGATGTCATACCAACGTGTCCACTGCAGAGATGAGAGTCCCAGGTGGTATGAAACTGATCGATGCAGCTTTGGAAAAATTGTCCAAGAGACATTTCGAACACATTGCTTTGTACGGTGCTGACAACGAACAACGTCTTACCGGACGCCATGAAACTGCCTCCATGTCCGCTTTCTCCTCTGGTGTTGCCAACAGAGGTGCCTCTGTCAGAATCCCAAGATCTGTCGCCAAAGAAGGTTATGGTTACTTTGAAGACAGAAGACCTGCCTCCAACATTGACCCTTACCTCGTCACCGGAATCATGGTTGAAACCATTTGTGGTGCCATTCCGGATGCCGACATGACCAAAGAATTCGAAAGAGAGTCTGCTTAGTTATTAGAATACGTATTAATCTGCCAAGGTTCCTCTCCGTAGTCCGATTCCGAATCAGAGTCTGTCTCTTGTACGAGATTGAGAACCTTGTTCAAGAACCCGTTGGAATAGTCACTCAAATCCTGTTTGATCTTGATCATCGAAGGTTTCTTGTGAAGAGGTTGGTTCTCAAAAGAGAGTCGACTCACTTTCGTACGAAGATTTTGAATCGTATCCGTCTGTTTCTTCGTGAACAGCCTAAAAGCGGCGGCAGGTTCCGCCGGGGCCTCGGGCGGAGCCTGCGCGGAGTGCCCCGCCCGTCCAGAAACTCCCCTCTTCATCGCTATTTCCATCATGGCCAACTCTTTCTCGGCTTTTTCAAGCTTTTGCCGGAGCTCCATCACATCCCGTTGTTTTCTTGCATACCGAAATAACATCGTTTCTTCTTCGTCTTGTTCAATTGCTTGGTTGTTATACGGTGATAAAAATGGATCCAGAACCTGTTCTGAAAACTTTTTAGGTGTAGTCACCGGTACATAAACAGGCAACCCTTTTTTAGGACTTTCGGGTCCTTGTTCTGTACTGTTTTTAATCAGAAATTTCACCAACCCTGTACTCTCACTAATGACCCTTTGTCTCATCGGTTTCGTCTCTAACCCCTTTCTTCTCGCAACCTCATTCCCACCCAATATCGAAAGTGATTTCTTCGTTCTAAGCCTCACAGGACTAGCCATCATACTGACATTCTCTTTTTCTTCTCCAATCACCTCCATCTTCTACTTTTTTTCAACCGTCTTTTCCACTTTTGAAATATTTCACTTCTTCGTTTTATCCGAAAAGGGAAACTTGTAAACATTTCGCTTTAATTGAAAAAAAAAACTTTCTTTTTCGTATTTTGCTCACACCTTCTTCCTCATGAACAGAGACTATTTTGACAGTATATCTGTAGCTTTAGCAACCCAAGATGGTTATAGGATGCTGGATCTTTTGAGCATCACTTCTAAAAAGGCAGTGGCTCGTACTGCTGTTCAAAAACCTGTTTCCTACGGATCTTTAAAAGATTCAAAATGGCAAAATGCCGTTGAAAATTACCTACAACTGCTCAAATCTCTTGTTCTAGATCACAATTTGGACTTGGCCATTTCTCATTATATAACATTGTGTGAAAATCTCAATAGATGTGCAGAAAAACAAGACAAATGGATTCTCCCGGTGCTCTACAGTGCTAATTTAGAACTTCGAACTCTTTACAAGACCCAAAAATCGGCGCGCATTTTAGAACAAATGGCGCGCATCACCAGCACATCTTTCCAATTGTGTTTAAACGATAGAAACCAAGATCAAAACCGTAGTAAACGTTTTGGAGTCTACTATTTCTTAGCAGAGCTTTTCAAATGCTATAGTGGGCTTCAAAATTATGATCTTGCCCGTAGTACAGAGAAACTGTTCAAAAGTCTTGTACACGAATTACCCCCTTTGTCGCTGGTTCCAAAAGCGCACGCAGTTAGCTATTTGTATTTTTCAGGAGCCATTTCCGTGGCGGAAAATGACGTTGACATTGCAGTTTCAAAACTCAACCAACTGCTTTCTCTCTGTCATCAAAATCTGCATCCACAGATCACCTCTATACTTTTCCTCTTGCTGCCTCTCAAATTCGTCAAATCCCATGTATCCCCTTCTTCCGCATTTTGGAGCCTGTACCCGAAAATGCGCGCACTTTATTTCACCATTTTCCAAAGCGTGCGTACCGGGAATTTGGCCCTATTCGACCGAGAATTGGCAACTTTGGAACCTTTGCTTCTACTGCGAAGACTATATTTGGTAGTGCTGCAAATGAGACTGTTTGTTGTGTTACGTTTGTTACAAAAATTGTGGAAAGCCCTTGATAAAAATCACCACATCCCCATCTCGGCCTTCCAGATCGCTCTTAAACTTTCATCCGGTAAACAATACTCTTTGGATGCTGCAGAATCTCAAATTGCCCGCCTCATAGCATTAGGATACCTAAAGGGTTATATTTCACATGGAAACAGAGTCGCAGTACTCAGTAAACTGGATCCTTTCCCTATATAACCATCTCAACACCCCCAAAATTAAGTAGTGCGCTCCCGCCCAATTTAGGCGGGGTCCGCCGGTCTCTCCGCCCACGACTCCGCGCATCCATAAATTTGATCCACTTACTCATCAGCTCGCCACTTTGTAGAACGATGTTTAACTTCACAGGAACAACTAAACGACGTAATGTCAATCTCAGTGGGTCGCGGAAACCCCAGAAAGCCTCAGCTACCTCATTTTTGAACCAATTGGCCCAAGATAGAGCCCAAAGATCCAGATCCAAACAAGAATCTGAAGCCGCCATTAAATTACAAGCCGCCATAAGAAGCCGTTTACTGCTCAAAATTGCTGCAAAAAATCTCTATCAAAGCCTAAAAGTCTCTAAAGACCCATTACACACTGTACAAGTTGTCGGCTTTCTTCTATCGATCCCTGGTTCCGCCCCTGTTCCTATACTTGTATCCACCCTCAAAGACAATTTGAACGATTTGAAAATTCCACCACATGTTCTCATACCTTTCAGCATACGCATAACAAGACTGTTAGCATACTATAGACGTTCTAAAGATTACGAAACCATGTTAACTCTTGTTCCTTTGCTACTAATTGACCCATCTCAATTGAACCAGGTCCAAAACTTTGCTTTCAAGCAACTTCTCTCTATTTTAAATGACCTTTATACACATTTCCCCACTCCAGAAGTTGCCAATTGCATATTTGCGTACTCAGACAATGATCCTGTATCTTTGGTGACACTCTTAAGCAGTGGAAATCCACCAGTTTTACCCCAATATGCAATTTCTTCTCTTGAAAAATGGCTTCTGCAAGACAATCAACTTTCCACAAGATTCTCACAACTTCAATTGATCAAATTCTGTGCTAATTTAGCACTTTTTGTCCGTTCTGCTAAAGCCCTTTCCTCGGTTCTTGACTCCATTCATGTCTCAATCGTACTCCCAGATTCAGATTCAATGGCACTTGATGATTCTGTATCTGTTTCTCAGTCAACTGCTGACAACTTGAAACTCATCTTCTCCAGAGATTTGGCAGAAATCCTCTTCCAAAATGAAGATAACATCGTCATTGGTAACTTGATCTATTCTCTTTTGAGATTTGCCAAACTTGCCAACATTTCCAAGATTCAACTGTTACAAAACGTTGTCATTTGTCTTCCTTATGCATCATGTATGGAACTGTGGTGCTCACAAGTCATTTCAGATCCTATAGCTTCTTCTTATCTCTCTAAAGATCCAATGCTCAAGTTCCTGCTTCCTCAAGATCCTCAATGGTACAAGATCTTGTCTGTGTTGGTACAAACTTTGTCCCATTTGATTCTGTACCGTATTGACAAACAAGTCAAGAAACTCGATACAGGTTGGTTACCAAGTTTGTTGATGGTTCTACAAAGATTTTGCTTCTTTGTTGCCGTTCAAAAGAAGTCTTTAAGGTTGGATACTCTTTTAAATTCTGTCTATACAGATTCCCAAATGTTGTTACGTGAGTTACATAGACGTAATGATCGTCTTCAAATTGTTCCTGATTCCTTTTGGGTCATTGACCAGGCTTTGGCACCTCATTGGAGATACGATCTTAGAACCGTTCTGAACCTGATGGCTTTGAACACACGTTCAGCTGTACGTGATATTGATGCTCCTGTATTAGAAGTGATGACGACGATGCCATTTTTGATCCCATTTGAGACTCGTGCTGCTGTTTTAGAAAGACTCTTGGAAGAAGAGAAACAACAACGTACAGTGGCTTTTGATTTCTTTGGTACTTCGTCTAATAGACTAAAACTGACCGTCTCTAGAGATAGTCTTTTGTTCGATGCATTCTCTGCATTTGGAGAACTCAATGGAGAAGAGTTCAAAAAGGGTCTAGATGTCACTTTTGTCAACCAATTCGGTCCTGAAAGTGGCATTGACGGAGGTGGGTTGACCAAAGAATTGTTGTTAGGAGTGTGCAAAGAAGGATTCACTCCGAAGAATGAACAACTTTCAAACCCTGATACTGCTACTTATCCTCTTTTCATGCAAACTCCAGACTCTTTTGAACTCTTCCCAACAACAGATCTCTTTTGGAGAAGTCTGTACCAAGCCCAAAAACTGATCAATCTTTACGATGAAGAGAACCAATTTTCTTTGTCGATGATGAGATTTCTTGGTATGGTGATCGGTAAATGTTTGTACGAAGGTCTTCTAGTCGACATTCCCTTTGCCCCGTTCTTCTTGGCAAAATGGGGACGTGGTGCTACAGATGGACGTAATTCCTTTGACGATTTACAAACTTTAGACTCCATTTTGTATAACGGATTGGTGAAGATTCTTAACTTGTCGGAAAAAGAATTGAAAGAGCTGGAACTCTACTTCACCATTTCTGATCATCTCCCTTATTCCTCTGAAATCGTTACTGTTGATTTGATTCCAAGGGGTTCTGAAACCCAAGTGAACATCACCAATAGACTCGAATACGTGTTTGCCGTTGCCAATTTTAAACTCAACACAAGTGTTAGATCAACATCTGAACTGTTCTTAAGAGGTCTCTATGAAATGGTGAATCCATATCTTTTAAACATGTTCAGCCAACAAGAACTCCAAATGCTCATCTCAGGAGGAGATCGGCCCGTGGATATCCAAGATTGGAAGGCCAATACAGTCTACGGAGGATATTTAGAGTCGGATCTCACTGTAAGGTTGTTCTGGGAAGTGGTGGAGGAGTTCTCGAATGACCAACGTGCCAAACTCTTGAAATTCGTCACCTCTTCCCCCAAAGCACCCCTTTTGGGCTTCAAACAACTAACCCCCAAATTTTCAATAAGAGACGCTTTAGACGTCTCCCGTCTCCCCACTCTGTCTACATGTGTCAATCTACTCAAACTACCACAGTACAGAGATAAAACTACTCTACGTGAAAAATTACTCTACTCCATCAACGCCGAATCAGGCTTCGAATTGTCATAGTCATACAAAATAAAGTCGTGCATATAATCTCAATTTGTAACTCTGTCTCAACAGGCATCTCAGTACAAAGATGTCAGATAATATGGGTCCTAGAAGGATCAAGGTGAGTATTTGACAATCTCTACAGCACCAGCAGACACTAATATATAGGCTCTCGATGTTTCTGTGGTGAACAGAATCGCAGCAGGCGAGATAATCATCTCTACAGCCAATGCTCTCAAAGAGCTTCTCGAAAATGCCATAGATCTGAAGGCCACCCGTATAGAAATCTTGGCCAAAGAAGGTGGAATAAAACTCTTACAGGTCACAGATAATGGTACAGGTATTGCAAAAGAAGATTTGACTCTTCTTTGTGAACGTTTCACCACCTCAAAGCTCCAAAATTTCGAAGATCTTCGAGAAATCGCAACTTATGGTTTCAGAGGTGAAGCCTTGGCTTCAATCTCACATATATCTCATCTCACAGTCACTACAAAGACCCGTGATGTCACTTCAGGTTGGAAATGTAAATATCTAGACGGGAAACTCCGTTCGGATCCACAACCAACGGCTGCCAAAGATGGCACCCAAATCACCGTAGAAGACTTGTTCTATAACGTTCCTTCTCGTAAAAGGCTGCTCCGCACCCCCAGTGAGGAATACAGCAAAGTCATAGACATCGTAGGAAGATATGCCGTCCACACGGCTCATGTAGCCTTCCAGTGTAAACGTCCCAATGATTCGACACCTTCAGTGAATACAAGAACTTCTCTTTGTCTTAAAGAGCGTATCAGAAGTGTGTTTGGATCTGCAATTGCCTCTGAACTCGTCGAGGTGCCTGAATTCACTTTTGAAAAGCACGGTTTGATCCGTTGTCATGGTTCTGTCACAAGTCCTAACTTGATGAACAAAAAACCTGTAGCCCCTGTTTTCTTCATCAACAACAGACTTGTGGCTTGTGAACCTCTTAAAAGGGCCTTGATGCTGCTGTACACTGTGTTTCTCCCCAAACATAGCAAACCTTTTGTGTACCTATCGCTTGAAATCGACCCTCAAAACGTCGACGTCAATGTTCATCCGACCAAAAGAGAAGTGCGTTTTTTACACGAGGACGAGATCGTAGAAGCTGTGGTGGAGAAAGTACAAGCTGTATTGATGAGTGTGGATGCCAGTAGAACTTTTGTGACTCAACAAGTACAAACTTCTGTCAAACGTCTTGAAGGAGTCGTCAAAAAGTACGATTACAACATGGTGAGAACTGATGAAAGCCAGCTGAAGATCACCACATGGACATCTACACAACGAGCTAAAACTGAACCTGTAGCTGAATCTCTATCATCTCTTCCTCCTCTCCCCACAGATCGTACTGTGGTACGTCTTTCCAGCATCAACAACCTTCGAAAGAGAATAGAAGAGTCTTCAAATCATCAACTAACAGATATCTTTGCTAAACACACTTTTGTGGGGATAGTGGACCTGCAAAGACGTCTTGCAGCCATCCAGCACGATGTCCGGCTCTATCTCGTGGACTATGGATCTGTTTTCAACGAACTCTTCTACCAAATTGGACTAGCAGAGTTCAGTAACTTTGGTCGCATAGTTTTGGGAGATGGTTTGATGGTGACAAAACTCGTGGCTCCTCTATATGCAGACAGAGACATTGTAATCAAGTACAATCCAGTACCTTTGGATGAGTTGGTGTTGAAGTTGATGGAGATGAAAGAGATGCTCCAAGAATACTTCTCTGTGGTTGTGGAAGAAGTGGACAATGAAGTCAAGTTGTTGGCCATGCCAATGTTTCTCAAAGGTTACACTCCTCCGATGTCCAAACTTCCATTGTTCTTGTTCAAAATGGTCAATGTTGTTGACTGGACAGATGAAACTCTGTGTCTAGAAGGGATTTTAAGACAATTGGCTCTTTGGAACGTTCCCGAAGCCAAAGACAAACTCAGTGTTGAAGAATCAGATGTGTATGAATCTGTTCTCTTCAATACACTCAAGAGAAGATTGATAGCTACAAAAGAACTACAGAAAGATGTGGTGGAACTTGCAAGTTTGCCGGGACTTTATAGGATATTTGAAAGGTGTTGATGATTTATTAACGCAAATGAGGAGGAAGTTCTTCTGGTTCGTAGCTTGGAGATTTTTTATGAAGTTCAGAAGTTTCTGGAAAGTTTCTTTCAGGGTTTTCTGATTGAAAGTTTCTTTCAGGGTTTTCTTCTGATTGAAAGTTTCTTCTTTCTTCTGATTGAAAGTTTCTTTCTTCTGGTTGAAAGTTTCTTCTTTCTTCTGGTTGAAAGTTTCCTTCAAAGTTTTCTGGTTGAAAGTTTCTTTCTGGTTGGAAGTTTCTTCTTTCAAAGTTCCCTTCTCTTTGAAAGTTTTCTTCTCTTTGGAAGTTTCTTCTTTCAAAGTTTTCTTCTCTTTCAAAATTTCCTTGTCCTTGAAAGTTTCCTTGAAAGTTTCTTTGCTCAAATTCTCTCCTTGGTACAAAATCCCTCCTTGGCAGTAAAGTACCAGATCTTACCAGTCTTCTTGGACCCAGAGGAAGAAATCCAGAGGATTGAGGTCTTCTGTCTCTAAAACCTCCTCTACCACCTCTAAAACCACCTCTTCTTTGGAAATTATCCTTCTTGAATTGTCCACCATCTGCTCCACGTCCAAATTGTCGACCTTCCACAAACCCAGTATCCAAATCTATCTCAATTTTATTCCCATCCAACATTGTCCCGTTCAAATACTTCATTGCAGCCAAAGCACTCTTCAGATCTTGATATATGATGAAACAGAACCCACAAGGAACATTTTTGAATCTGTCTAAACCCATTATGATCTGTTTAATGATACCACATTTCGCAAAAAGTTCATACAACTGTTCTTCTGTCGTATCGGTCGACAATTTCCCAATGTATAAAGTACAAGATTTGATTGATTTCTTCAAAGATTCATATCCATCTGGTTTATATTTGGCTTTTCTGATAAGATATTGTGATGGTTGGTCAAGTCGACGAACAGAATTATCAAATGTAGGTATTTCAAACTCTCCAAGTGACATTTTCAGATGGTTTAAAGGTTGTAAAGAACATCATAACACCAAATTTAAAAAAAAAAAAAGTCGTGCGCCAAAAAAGGTCGTGCACTGTCCGATTTTTCTGACAAATTTGCATTTTTTCAATTTCAAAACCGAAAACCGCACAATCGAATCAAAGTCCATGGGGAATACACCCAGTAGTAATCGTAATGAAGTCCAAACGCTATCAACAAATGGTTCTGCCGAGCCCGCAGAACCGGATCCCAAACGGCCGTCTCCCCCTGGGAGACGGCGTAGTCTAAACCTGCAACGACCGCCACCCGCCGTTGCCCCCTTTGACGTTGACATCGCACTGAGCATAGCTTATGCCTTGAACAATAATTCTTCAAGCTCAGAAGAAATTGCATCCTCCTCAATAGGTTCCGACCTCTCCTTGTTAACAGGATCTTCTGCCTCCTCTCTGTCTTCCCTGTTACAATCGAATTTGGCAGCCATCTCAGAAATGTCTCCAGAATCCACTCCAGAACCAAAACAACGTAGAAAGAGAAGGGAACCAGATTATGACATCGATCTGATCATCGAAGTGTTAGTAGAATGTGGTTTATCAAACTCTTTTGCCCAAAAACTCCCCATCACTTCCTCCCAAATCCAATTCATTTGTGCCAAGGCCCGTGAAATTTTCTTGTCCCAACCTCCACTATTGGAATTGGCCCTGCCTGTTAAAGTTGTCGGTGATGTCCATGGACAATTCCAAGACCTCTTAAGGATCTTTAAACTAGGAGGTTTCCCTCCTCATCTGAATTATTTGTTCTTGGGTGATTATGTCGATCGTGGTAAACAGAGTTTAGAAACTTTGTTGTTATTACTCTGTTTCAAGATCAAATGTCCCGAAAACTTTTTCATGTTACGTGGGAATCATGAATGTGCTTCTATCACAAAGACTTATGGATTCTATGACGAATGTAAAAGACGTTCATCTACAAAGAATTGGAAATGTTTTATCGATGTTTTTAACACTCTCCCGGTGCTGGCCACAATCGGGGATAAGATTTTTTGTGTCCATGGTGGATTATCTCCTCATTTGAAAGATTTGAATCAAATAAGAAAGATTTCCAGACCAACTGATGTACCTGATGAAGGTTTATTGAGTGATTTGTTATGGAGTGATCCTGATATTTCAACGACTAATTGGTCCAAAAATGACAGAGGTGTTTCTTATACTTTTGGTCCTGATGTGGTGACCAATTTTTTGAAGAAACATCATATGGATCTCATTGTTCGTGCCCATATGGTTGTTGAAGATGGTTATGAATTCTTTGCAAAGAGGAAATTGGTGACTGTTTTCAGTGCTCCAAATTATTGTGGAGAATTTGATAATTGGGGTGCCATTATGAACGTTAACAAGAGTTTGGTTTGTTCTTTTGAAATGTTGAAACCGGCTGAAGTAAGAAGAATATGATTTATGATTATGGTTTTTGACTTTGACTTTGACTTTGATTTTGATTTTTTTGATCTTTTTTTTCACTTTTTCGATCTTTTTTGATCTTTTTGACTTTTTTCATATTTTCACTTTTTTGATCTTTTTTGATCTTTTTGCTATTTTTTGCTATTTTTTGCTATTTTTGACTTGTTTCACTTTTTTCACTTTTTAAACATTTTCATTAACCAAAAAGGGTAATTTTTTGTTTTTTTAAAATTTTATTCTGCTATTTTCCTCTTTTCATCTCCAACACTTCAACCTTCCTATTATCATCAATTAATCATGGTCTCTCGTAGATCAACTCGTAATAGAACCAGTGAAGAAGTACCTGAACTAGATCAAGATGAAGAAATAGAAGAAATCACTCGTTGCATCTGTGGAAACGACGAACTCCAACCTGTCGATGACGAAGATGTGGATCCAGGTTTCTTCATCCAATGTGAAGAATGTCATGTATGGCAACATGGTTATTGTGTAGGCATCAAGGATGAAGTCGATGCTCCAGATAAGTACTGGTGTGAACTCTGCAAGCCAGAACTTCACACTTTGGTCTACAAAAGTCCAGACGAAAAACGTAGTTTGTATACACCCGTTACGGAGAAGAAAAAACGTAAAAAAGAGGATAAAAAGAAACTGGATGGACGTAGACGTCCGAGAATCAGTTCCAGAGATGTAGAGTATGAAATGCAGTTGAAAAAACTGTTGGAAGAATCTGCCAAAGAATCTGGTGTACAACCCGAAGAGGTGGAATTGAGTGAATATTCAAGAAGTCGTAGACGTACACGACACGAAGACGATGAAGTGGTGGTGAAAGAAGAAGAACCAAAGAGACGCAGAACTGAATCAGAAGACATCCAAGAACCAGAACAACAGACTCTGGACACCACCGTGGAACTGGAGATCGATTCAAAACCTTTGGCGGAAGAGGTGGCGGAGGCTCCGCCTGCGCAAGAGGCGGAAGAACCGCCTAAAATCACGAAAAAACGCCGGCCACGCAGACTGGCAGCCTCGCCGAAAAAGCCAAAGAAAGAGGAGATCGATGCAGATAAACCTACAAAACCACGACTTCCTCAACAACGTGTCTCCATGTACGAAATGCGTAAAAGAACAGGTCTGATACTAGAGTTCTTGGTCCGTACACAGACAGAATTACAACAAGATATCCACCATGGAACAGATATCACCGAATTTATCGAAGATGGTTCAGAACTTTCCAAGGAAAAGATTACAGCAACCCTCAGTGAGGGCCATTCTCAATCCATACAACTCATGGAAAGTCTCACCTCCAAAATTCTCGACTGGAACTCCAAATACGGTGAAGAAGTTGGCGTATGAAAATTACCTCTTTCGGCAATCGGTCCGCTTTGGGAAATGCGTCGATGGGAAAAAAAAAAATTTTGTATAGCGATGAGATGAAATATATGGCCATGTCCAAAACTCATGGAAAAGTGAACTTACGGTGTGATCCACCACTTCTAAAACCTTTAAAACATATCGGACCTGTGTCAAGTATAAAGATCCTCGAGGAAAATGTTGTAATAGCTCTGAACGGGCCAAAATTGGTGAAATACGGCGATTCCAATTTTTCAAAAGTCATCTTCAAGAGACAAAAAATTCATGGTTTCGAGTTCTCAAACAAGAGAGAAAAATTGGTCATTTTTGGAGGTCGCAGTTTTGCTTTTATGGACACCAAGGACATCATATCTGATTCTCCAGTGAAAGAATTGGCTTTAAACGATTGGATCAAGGCTCTGAATTTTAACCATTCAACGACAAAGTGTTACATTTTGACTGCACGAAATGTTGTGCATACAGTGGATTTAGACAATCTAAACATAGTAGAAACTCATCAGTACCCTGAAAACTCTATTCTATATTCAGGAGCCATCCATGTCACAGAGTCTGCTGTCACAATAGCCCTGGGTACAATCATGGGGGGTGTTTTCGTATGGGATTTACAAACTGAAAAATTGGTACATAATTTGATAGGGCATGAAGGCGCTATTTTCGGTGTAAATTTCTCTCCTAATGGACAATTTGTCTGCTCTTGTTCAGATGATCGTTCTGTCCGTGTTTGGAACTTGGAAACAGGTTCAAATACGGCCATTGGTTGGGGACATAATGCTAGAATCTGGAAAGTGATTTGGGCAAACGATACAGAGATCATATCGAGTTCTGAGGATACCACAGTGAGGTTATGGGTATTTAAAGACATCAGAGATAAAGTGTTACCTTGTGTTGACATTTGGGAAGTACATCAAGGCAAACACGTCTGGTGTTGTGATCATTTCAACGGACAAATTGCAACTGGTGGTGCAGATGGTAAAGTCAGACTTTGGAACATTAAAGGCAACAGTACGAAGTATGAGTTATCTCCAATTCTTTTTTATGAAAAGGGACAAACTCATGAAGTCGCTGCTAAAACTGTAGACCCCTTTCAATCGTTCACCTTCATCTCAAAAGATGCAGTGTTTTTCATCACATCTTCAGGAGCATGTTATGCTTCGAATTTCCAAAACTCATCATTTCTCATGCATAATGCTTCTTTCTCCAATTGTCAACTTCTCAGCTCCATTCCAACTCAACGTATCGTATTGATCACTGCCAAATCTGGTTGTTTGACTGTGCTCAAATTCAACGACAAGAATGAATTAGAGCTTGTAAAGCAGTTCGAAAAACCTGATGTAAAGGGGAAGATCACCAATGTTTTAGCCGTTGAGAAACAACACTCGTTTCTCATTTACATTGAATCCGCTAATCCAAACGATCCCTTGATTTTGTACGATGTCAATTATAACCTTGAAATAATTGCAGAATCTGTTTTACAAAGACCAGATACAAGATTTGTATCAACATGCATTTCCTACGACTTCAAGAACAATTGGTTATTCATAGGGTCTCGTTATACAACTTTCATCATATACGATTTGACCAAGGGGGTTAACAAATACTGGAAAAAGTTTGTGAAAGGAGATTCTATTACCAGTTGTAGTATTGTGGATTCTGAAGTCGACAACATCTGTGTTCTCATAACAACAAGAGATGGTGACTTCTTTTATCTCAGCATTGATTCTAGCTTTCATTTGAAAGTTTTGCATCACAACAAACTTCAAAAGGGCTTCTTGGAAAGAGCTTTTGTCACAACCACGAACGAGTTAATTCTTGTCTATTTCAAGAGTGACACATTCTACATTTGGAGCGAGACTAGACAGATCGAACTTTTCAAAGAACAATGTGGTGGTTCTCGTCGTTCTTGGCAACTTGTGACCAATGACGAATCAATTCATAACTACACTCTTTTGTATAACCGTGGAGGTAAATTACATATTGTACAAACCGGTGATATACCTTCAACACTACTTGAAGAAGGATCTCATGGTAGAGAAGTTCGTGATGTGAGTGTTTCTCCCGAGATCTTTGGGGATAATAAACGTCTTGTCATCTCAGGAGGTGAAGACACTGTCATTAGATTAGGAGAGCTTGATTCAGATGGAAAGATACACAATTATTGGTCTCAACGTCATCATGTCTCTGGAATTCAAAAGTCCAAGTTCATTCATCCTACTTTCCTGGTTTCTTCTGCTGCCAGAGAGGAATTCTTCGTATGGAAGATCACCAATCATCCTAAATTTGGACCGTTGATGAATTGTGCAGTGTTGCCTCCAATTGATGAAGAACCGGATTTAAGAATCATGGACTTTGACTCTATAGAAATTTACCACCAAGGAGAACTCTATGGATTTTTGTTCCTCAATGTGTATTCTGATTCCACCATCAAGATCTACGAGTACAGTTTGGTGACGAATAAGTTTAAACTTGTATGTGACGATCGTTATACCACCTGCTGTTTGTGGAATGCTCGGTTCATATTGAAGAATAGTCAAGTTTATTGTCTCATTGGTGCCACAGATGGTCATATCTGTATATATAACCTGACCTCTGTGCTTTCAGAGCATTACAAAGTGACAGAAAGACTTGAACTTAAATCACTTCCAACAGTGGAACATGAGGAAGACATTGAGGCGGAAATTGGAACACCGAATCAATCTGCACCTCCATTCCCTGAAATGATGATAAAACAGCAACTTCATCAATCTGGAATCAAAAGTGTGGCCCTCATAGTTAACATCGAAAACCCCCAATTTCTTGATTTGGTTTCCGGTGGTGATGACAATGCTTTAGTTCTAAGTAGACTTGATTTCACCAATGAAGTCATACTCACAGTACTTTGCTTCATTCCAAGTGCAGCATCATCAACTATTGTCTCTGTCAGTGCAATCGACTCTAAAAGACAGTTCATCGTGGCCAGTGTTGACCAAATCGTTAGACTTTGGTCAATCGACAGTTCAGATGATTTGATATGCTTAGATACCGAGTATACAACAGTTGGTGACACAGGTTGTAGTGAGACTACATTTTTTAAAGAACTGTCTTTGGCATTGATTGGGGGTTCAGGTTTGAGTACTTGGAAAATTGATATATAATATATATTCAGACAAATGCATTTAGATCAAAGAAACAGTTACACAATCTTGGTTCTTTCTAAATATCTGTTCAAAACCAATTTATAACCAATACATTCATGCTTAAAGACAAATCTTCAACAAAAGGGATGGAAGGAGCATTACCTGAATTGAAAATAGAGACTATTAACTCCTCTTTGGAAAAAAACACAATTCTACAAATGAATTTAAGTTCTACAACCACTTTTAAACCAATTTTCCATTATATGTACATGAATACCTATCCTTGACGTTGTTTGTGCTTCGGATTCGATTTACACAAAACATACACCCGTCCTTTTCTACGAGCTATATAACAAGAAGCACACATTTTATGCACAGATGTACGCACTTTATAACTTCTCAAAAATGCTCCTAAACCAAAATTCTTGGTTACTTGCAATCCAGTGCGAAATAACGACAACATCTGGTCTTCTAAACGTTAAACTTCAACCCTTTTTGCCAAAAATTTTCCCGAATTTTTCAACTTCCCAAAACATCGATTTTGGATTTTGGGCCACGACTGCATTCCAAATACGGCGGAAGACAAACATCAAGAGGTGTGTAAAGGATACAAACTGCTTCAAGCGTCTTGTAATCGAGAGTGTTTGAACAATGGACGGCTGGTTTGAGGTGAGTAGTCATATAAGAGGAGTGATATACATCCAAATTGTACAAAATTACTAACACATCAAGATATGCCAGGCCCCTCTGTTTAGAGAGCCCATACACGGAAATGGACTTCAACAGCGATCTGCAACATGTTTGGCCTTCGATACGATCTCAGATTTGCTCTGGATAGGAACTACCGATGGATACGTGGCATCTTTTGTCTCCATGGACGACTCGTCCGGACGATCCCATAAGGTATTGGTACCTTATACCTCGTGCCGGTGCTTCATAGACTCTCCAGTGATAGAGATCACTTTCAACGATCTGGGAGTGGTGGCACTTTCGTCATTTGGCATCACCCACGTCTCCAGGACAGGTCGTGCACTTTATACCATTTCCAGCCGGGACCATCCCATTTTGGCCGACTTGGCCTCAATGACATTGACGCTTCCAGGAGGCTCAGAACTTCTTGTAGCATCATCAAAAGGACACATACTGAAAATTGACTTACAAAAACTTCAAATCACAGCACAATTCGACCTCGAATGCGGCATCACCAAACTAGCAATCAGTCAACGTCATTTGGTGATTCTGCGTACAGATGGTGCTTTGGAACTCGTGGATCCACTCTCTGGAGAATCCATACATCTTTTCCTGAAATCAACTCAACATTTCAGCGATATCTGTTGCCAAGGCTCATCGGTAGTCACCTGTGGATTCTCCCAACGGATTCAAATGGTGCCGGATCGGTTTGTCAATGTCGTTGATACTCGTTTGAAGCGTGCTGTGGCACCTGTGGCATTTCCAATGGGTGCTTCATCTGCCAAACTTCATCCCAAATCCCCCACTTTGATGCTCATAGCCTCTCCTACAGGTCTTATTCACTTCACCAACGTGTTGAACCAAGCAGATGTCAGTATTTACCAACTGAATGTGGCATACTTGGCATGCCTAGACTTGGCTTCTACAGGAGATTACTTTGCCTTTCTTGATTCTTATCAACAGATCCATCTTTGGACTCATGATCCAACTTCAACTTTCACAAAGAAAGGACAACAAGATTTGGCATTTGCTCCTCGATACATCGCTCCATTGGTTCCACAGATCAGAGTAGACGATGAAGTACCTCTTAACTCTGTGGGGATGCCATTCTATAAAGAGAAACTTCTCAGTCTGTGGCCTGGAGAAATGAGATTTAGAGTTGGTAAAGTGCCCGATAGAATTGATCCCGAGATTGTTTCACAGGCCAAACTCATCGATAACACATCTATTGGTTTTGCTCTGTACGATGCCAGTAAATATGGTCCTCGTAACGTCAGTATTGATAACAGAAACCTTGAACAATCCAAGATCGCTCCAAAGTTCATCTCCGAACAAGACAGTGAACCTTCTCTATTGGGAGATTCTGTATTTGATTACATTCCAAAGGCTTCAAATGTCATACCATTGTGCTATAGCCGTCTTCAAATTCTCTATTCAAAGTTTGGAGTCGACGACTTTGATTTCGACTACTTCAACAAGACAAAGTATTCCGGTTTGGAGACGGATATCACAAATTCTTATTGTAATCCTCTTCTCCAGCTTTTGAGGTTCACTCCTGAAGTTTTCAACGTCCTGTTGGGTAGTTTACTGAAGTCGGAAGGTGCTTTAACTGCTGAACTTGGTTATCTCTTCGATATGATGGTGAAATCTGATGGTCGTCATTGTAATGCAGCCAATTTTCAAAGGACCCTTAGTGGGATTTCTGAGGCTGTCAAGTTGGGATTGGTGGATGAAGGTTCAGCTTTTCTCAAAGATGAATATTTACAGAGACGGCAGATCCAGAGTTTGAACAGATTCTTGATGGATAAGTTGGCTTTAGAGGAACAAGCAGGAGATATGCTGACATGTAGAGTTGCTGTTTTGGAACAAGTCCAAGGAATCAATGCTCCTGTTCACGCACAAAGACTTCAAGTTTCTCATTCTCTCGACATCACAGCACCTTTGAGAAGAACCCGTAGAGTCAATCTCAACATCTTGGACTATTTGCAAGAGAGTGTCAATCACGAATTCCAAAAAACTGTGGGAGTTCAATTGGTCAACCATACAGCTCAACTTCAAACTCTTCCAGATGTCTTCTCACTCAATGTACATCTCAGTAATGATGAGATGGCAGAGCTCAAATCTTTTAGACGTTGGCTTCTCCCTGAATTCTATGCGTTTGAATCGGGAACAGGAATCCATTTCAACACTGTCACGACAAATTTTTCCAATTCCGTCAAGAGATTTGAATTACAAGGCTATGTTGCCGAAATCACATCCAGAGAAAACGATAACCATTTAGTTGCCTTTATCAAGATTCAAGAAGATGGCAAAGATAATTGGTATCTTTTCAATGATTTCTTGGTGGTACAAGTTTCAGAACAAGAACTGTTCAATTTCCAATATTGGTGGAAGAAACCTGTGATTTTGATATACCGTAATGCTTTGAAGAAGACCGATTTCAAATTGGATGCTTGGAAACTGCAACTAGATGATCTGGTGTTATATTCTAATCATTTTATGAATGCACATCGTGAATCTGTCAAGATCGAATACGAACTCTTGACGAGATCTGAAGCACCAAAACCAGGAACACTCGTAGCCATAGATGCCGAATTTGTGAATTTGACCAAAGAGAGATTCGAGATTCATAGTGATGGATCCAAAGTACTTTTGAGACCCAGTAAACAACTGCTTCTGAGGGTGTCGGTGTTACGCGGAGAAGGAGAAAAAGAAGGTGTTCCTTTCATTGACGATTACATAGAGACAGATCTTCACATTGACGACTATCTCACCTCTTTTTCGGGTATTGAGGCCGGTGATCTTGATCCTCAAACTTCTACCAAACCACTTGTTCCTCTACAAACTGCCTACAGAAAGCTTTGGTTATTGTTGAATTTGGGTTGTGTGTTCATTGGTCACGGTCTTTCCAGTGATTTCCGTGCCATTAACATCCACGTACCTCAACAACAGGTAAGAGATACAGCAGTTTATTTCTACCTCAAGCACTACAAAAGGAAATTGTCTCTCAAATTCTTGTCATACATTTTATTACAAGAGAATGTACAAACTGGTAATCACGATTCCATAGAAGATGCACATTCGGCTCTCAAATTGTATAGGAAGTACCTCGATCTCGAGGCAAAAGGCGAGCTTTCGGCCACTTTGGACTGGATCTACAACGAAGGCCGTCAACTCCGATTCAAACCCCCTTACCCCTAATTGAACTTTGACTTGAGCAAATTACGAAAACGTAGCATTTTACGAATTTGGATTTCTTTTTTTTAATATTTTTTTTTTTGTAACTTTTCATCCAAAACTTTTGAACAAGAGAAAGATGTCGATGCCTCCGCCGAAGCCACTTTTGAGGGGCAAATCGTCTTCTTCACTCAATACAGATGCGAAGAAGAGACCTATCAAACAGTTCACAGCGGGAGGGACGAAATCTCATTCGAGAAACTCGTCTCATACTCAATTGAACAAGCTCAATAGATTGACCAGAATCTCCTCTGCCGAGTCTCTAGACGCCGAAACAAACCCAAGACCCCCTATGTCACGTTCCAAATCATCAGATGGAGTCACTCTTCGTAGAAATAAGTCGAAAACAAAGCTCACTGGACTCCGACCTTTGTCCAGAACGATTTCCAGCCAAAGCCATAAATCTCGCAGTTTAAAGCTGAATAAACCTGGAATGTTCACCGGAAGTGATAGCGAAGAAGATGTAGAAGAAGTCAGTGAACCAGAAGAACCTCCTCAAGACTTAGAACCTCAAAACAGCATGCCCAAATACTTTGGAAACATCCTTTCTCAATCCACAGGAATGGAAAGATCCATCGTTCCAATGGACAGCGTTGTGAATTCTTTAATAACAAGACCAGAACCTCAACCACTGGAATTGACGAGACACTCATCCAAGACATCTGTTGACTCTTTCCAAGTAGATGCAGGTTCTTATCAATCCTCAAATCTCATATTTCAACCATCTTCCACCAACATCCGTCAACTTCAACATCCAGTACGTAATTCCAGTGCATCTTTGGCAATGGATATGACTCGAAATTTGAGAGAATATCTTAACAAGACACCTGAACTCGAGACCCGTACACAACAGAAACTTTGGCTTCAAAGAGAGAGCAGTATCTTGGATTTAAGTCTGGTTAGAAACAATACAGCACTGGCTAGAACAGAGTTTGAAAAATTTAGTAGAGAGTACATGAACGTGAGAAGACATGTAAATCCTGTACTGGTTTCATTGAGGAGATTAGAGAAACTTCCAGAGACAAAGTTGAACGTTCCAAAGAGAAGACAAGAGCTGACATCTTTTGAAACGTTTGCACCTGTTCTGAATGAAAAATTGAGACAGTTTCATACCGAATTGAACGAATTGTGGGACCAAGGTTGGAAGACTTATCCTGGAAAGCAAGAAATAGGCAGAGCCTTGACTAGAAATTGATTAGATAATGATAACGATAATTTTTTAGCGATGAAATGACCATTGGAACTGAACTTGGACAAATCTGTATCCCTTTGTTTTTCAATCTTTATTCAAAAAAATCCACATTTTTTGACAATTTTTGACAATTTTTGACAATTTTTTATCCATTTTTTATCCATTTCTTGTCCTCACTCAAACTTAAAGATGGACTTAACACAACTTGCACACACCTATATCGATCGATTACTCGGATCTAAAGCTTCTTCAACTTCCACAGTTAAAGTCTTGCTTCTTGATAAATACACGACTCCTATAATCTCAATGGTTTCGACACAATCTGAACTCCTCCAACATGAGATCTACCTCATCGATAGAGTTGATAACATCCAGAGAGAAAAGATGCGTCAATTGACATGTGTATGTTTCCTCAAACCAGATGAAGAAACAGTTAACCATCTCATAAATGAACTCCAATCTCCCAGATACAAATCTTATGAACTTTTTTTCAACAACATAATCGACAAACTGCTCTTGGAAAAGATTGCCGAAAATGATGACTTGGAATTGGTGACAAAAGTACAAGAAGTTTTCGAGGATTACTTGATCATCAACAAAGATCTCTTTACTGTCAATAACATAGAAGAAATTCCATTCCAAAAGAGCTTTCAAACTTGGAATTCTTCACAGTTGAAAAGGGCTTCTGAATCGATAATTTCATGCCTTCTTGGTCTCAAACAAAAACCCGTGATTAGATATGAACACAATTCTCCTCTCTGTGAACAGTTGGCAGGTGATGTCTTCAACAAAATAAGGGACAATTCCAATAACCAACTCTTTGATACACTTTCAAGACGTGATGTTTCACCTCTTTTGTTGGTGTTGGACCGTAGAAATGATCCAGTCACACCTTTATTGACTCCTTGGACTTTCCAATCCATGGTCCATGAACTAATAGGTATTCAAAACAATACTGTAGATCTTTCCAAAGTGGAAAATGTACTGCAAGAACTTTCCCATGTCGTTTTATCTGCCGATCAAGACGAATTTTTTAAAGATTCCATGTATTTGAATTTTGGAGATTTGAGTGATAGATTGAAGAAATATGTCGATAGTTATAAAGCCAAGACAAAGACTTCTGCAAACATGGATTCATTACAAGATATGAGGAAATTTGTCGAGAATTATCCAGAGTTTAAGAAACTTTCTACAAATGTCACTAAACATATGACTTTACTGTCAGAATTGGATCGTAAAATTCAAATGCAAAGGCTTTGGGAAGTGAGTGAATTGGAACAAAGTTTGTCCAGTAACAACAACCATTCAAATGATTTAGAAGATCTCATCAAACTCTTGAACAATGAACCAAACAAACAACCAATTTCCATGGATCAAAAACTCAAATTGGTCATTCTATACGGATTGAGATACGAAGGTAACAATCAATTGGGTCAATTGTTACAAATTTTAAGAAACCAAGGACTCAAAGAAGTGCAGATCCATACTTTAAAATTGATTTTGAACCGTTTGGGGAAATCCCGTCGTTTGGACCAAGAAGATACTTTGTTCAACAAGGCAACTTCCAGTCTCATCAATGGGTTCAAAACAGCTCATGATAACGATAACGTCTACATGCAACACATCCCACGACTCGAAAGTGTCATATCTAAACTGGTAAGAGGTAAACTATCAATTGCCCAATACCCTGTAAAGGCTCTCGATCTGGAAAATGCCCTGGAGAAATATCAAGACATCATCATCTACATGGTGGGAGGAACTACATATGAAGAGGCAAGAATAATCCATAACTTACAGTTGAACAACAGCAATTGCAGACTAGTACTAGGAGGTGATCGTATGCTATCGACAAAAGATTATCTACAAGATCTATTCAAACTAAGTGAAATCGACCTCACCTGAATCCGCTTATCTCCGTCTTCCAACCCCCCGAAACTGCCCGCGCATTTTAAACTTGCTTGAATATTTAAGCCTAAAAAGCTGCAAATTTGAGATTACACAACAAAATGGCTCAAAGTGATAAAATTGAATTGTTCAGTCACAAGTACTATGCTGCTTGTACCATTGGAGGTATATTAGCATGTGCTCCTTCTCATTCCGGTATAACTCCATTGGATTTGGTGAAATGTCGTAGACAAGTGAGTTCCACCATTTACAAGAGTAACATGGATGGATTTCGTAAAATCATCAAACTGGAAGGATTTGGAGGACTTTATACAGGATTTGGGGCAACTTTTGTTGGATATGGACTCCAAGGGGCAGGAAAGTATGGATTTTATGAGTATTTTAAGAAGCAATACGGAGATATGGCAGGACCTTCTGTGCCAACTACTGCTGTATTTTTAGCAGCTTCTGCCAGTGCAGAATTTCTTGCCGATATTCTGTTGTGTCCATTTGAGACAATTAAGGTTCGTACTCAAACCACAATTCCTCCTTTTGCATCTTCATTGGTCGATGGTTGGAAGAAAATTGTTTCGAAAGAAGGTTTTGGAGCTTTGTACAAAGGTATTGTTCCCTTATGGGCAAGACAAATTCCTTATACAATGGTGAAATTTTCAACTTTTGAAAACATTGTGGCTGAAATTTATAGACAACTCCCAAAGAAGAAATCTGAAATGACAGCTCTTGAACAGACCGGTGTTTCATTTCTGGGTGGTTATCTTGCTGGTATATTATGTGCTGTGATTTCTCATCCTGCTGATGTACTTGTTAGTCAAGTTACTACTTCTGGTAAATCTGTTGGTAAAATTTATTCAGAGATTGGATTTAAAGGTTTATGGAATGGATTACCAATGAGAATTGTTATGATTGGTACATTGACTGGAGTTCAATGGTTGATCTATGATTCTTTTAAAGTTATTGTGGGTCTTCCAACTACTGGAGGTCATTAGATTACATTTATATATTATTCAATTTGTTCTTATCTTATCAGTTTTTTTAACTTTATTTATTTAATTCTTGAATTAAAATTTATTTAAATTTTTATTTCAATTTACTTCAATTTCAATTTTTGTTTTACATTTTTTTATTTCTATTTTATATTTATAAACAAACACCAAACTAATTATTACAAACCGTGTAATCACCATGGTATCAGTACCAAATTCACCGATCAAAGGTGAAAACAAAGAAAACGATCTCACAGATCTCACCGCCTTCAAAAAATCACGTCGTCATACTTTAGCACCATCGAAATCAATACTTAAAAATGGCCCAGATCACGAAAATCACACAGTCACAATAATGCAAAATACAAACAGAAGAGTTTCATTTGCCAAAGAAGTAACACTACACAAGATAGATATGATTCCACACTATGAATCTCCAATGAGAGAGCCCAGAAGAAGAGATACTCTTCAATTCATGCGTAAAGAAGGTGAAGAATTCATAGAAGCTGCAACAGATCCGGGATTTCTTATACACCAAGATGAAGAAGAAGACGATTTTCAAGGCTTGTATGAAGAAACTGCCGAACAAATGGAGTTCACAACTCATTTTGGTGGTCTAAAAGTGGATGAGGTCGAAATGAACCAAGAAGAAGAGATGGAATTGACAGAAATAGTCCCGGCTCAATCCCACACATCAGAAGATGAAATGGACATCACAGAATATAATCAACAACAGATGGACATCACAGAAATAGAACCTCTGTCTCAGGGAGAAGAGATGCAATTGACCCAATACGGCTCTAAAATCTTCCATTCAAGTTTTGATTCCACTGTAGAAGAAGATGAAACTTCGATCCATGAAGCAGAATCAGCTTTCAAAGACCCTACAATCATTGAAGAGATCTTAAGATCCACTGGAGGGTCTCAAGATGATGAAGAGATCCAATCCACTCCTCGTAAATCAACAGATGAAGCTTCCAGCGTGAAGAAAAGAAAATTGTCTAGTTCACCAATTCAACCCAAAACTGATCTCGGTTCTTTCCAGAGTCCTTCAACCACTCCTAGACGTAGATCTTTGGTCGAAGAAGCCAGTTTGACACCTTTAAAAGAGCTGAAACAACGGGAAAACTCTCTAAATCTTGGTCTGGCTGTAGTTTTATCATCCGAGGCTTTGACCACCACTGTGCCATTAACCGGCAGTGACGATTTCCAAGGAGATATCACCGATGATTACATCCCTGTCGATTTGAACCAATTTTTACAAACAGCCAAAATATCATTCTACGACGATTTGCACGTTCGTGAAGTCACACCAAAGATTCAATCTTTCCAAGACGAACCAAAACTAATCGATTACATCCGTGGAATTCAAGCTTTGAAACAATACACAGAGATCAATTTCAGTTGTAAAGAGATGAAGAGACAGATTCTGGATAACAAAACAATGTTTGATCAATTAGAGAAAGACATAGTCCAAGAGAATCCACCGTTGATACGCGAATATTTCGAAGCTTCTGAACAAGTCCAACAACTGATGAATGTACAGTTTTTATCTTTGAAGAATTATGCACGTCAACAGGCTCAAAAATTTTGGTTCCAATGGAGACTTCAACTCGTTGGAGGTGTTCAATTTGAGTTGAAACAGACGAAGAAAGAATTGGTAGAACACAAGTTACAGATCGATCAACAATATGAAACTTTGGAACAAGAAAACTTGGCCCTCAAATCTAGATTTGGATCTTTGAAATTGAAGTTCGACACTTTACTCAAGCATAAACAGGAGTTTGAACAATGTGATAGAGAAAAGTTGATGCAATTGAGATCCATATTGATCAGAATTTCGAATGATGTACAGGAGAAATCCAAACTTTTGCAAGAGTTGGAACAGAGATCTAGTGAATTCACTGTTCAACTCCGTCAAACTCTAGAAGCGATGACACAGACACAACAACAACTTGATCAACTCAATGAACAAATCAGAGAAGTACAAGTGTTCAAAGACGATGACATTGAAACATTGAAATTACAATTGGACATTTTGCAAAGGATCACCGGATTGAAAATTGAAAACGTCACAGAATCCAGTATTAAGCTGAACATTGGATCTCTCCAAGTGACATTGGATCTGGAAACTGGTAAAGCATTTTTCGGATTTGACAGTTCGAAATTGACAGTTGTTAACCATTTGCAAACTTATGTGATCCCACAATTTGCAGATTCTTCAATTGAAGCACTAGGAGTCATTTCAAAGTATAAATCATTGGAAAGATTTGCCCAAAAAATTGAGAAATTCCAAATGATTTGGTCTGATCCTGTTTATGTCCAACAAATTGATCAATCGGTGACTGTCAAGGTTAAACAGATACAATCAAATGGTAAGAACTTGATCAATTTCAAAATTACACTCGAAGATATCTTGCTGTGGAATAAGTTAACATTGGACAAAGTGGAATCAATTTCATACGGTGATCAAGTTGAAGAGCCCAATTTAGAGAACCTCAATAAGGAGTTGCATAGATTGCAATTGTTGTAATATACTGTAATATAGTCATATCATTACTACAAACTTTTTACCAGTTACTTCTTTCATTGTCTCTTCCACCTCTGCCAGAGCCATAAGAGTCGTCATTTCCACCTCTGTTGGAGCCATAGGAGTCGTCATTTCCAAAGCCAGATCCACCTCTGTTGGAGCCGTAAGAATCATCATTTCCACCAAAACCAGATCCACCTCTGTTGGAGCCGTAAGAATCATCGTTATCTCTTCCTCCATAAGAGTTGTCATTTCCACCAAAGCCGGAATCTCCTCTACCAGAAGAGCCATAGGAGTCGGAACCCCCTCTACCAGAGCCATAGGAATCAGAACCTCCTCTTCCAGACTCATAGGAATCAGAACCTCCTCTTCCAGAGCCATAGGAATCAGAACCTCCTCTACCTGAACCATAAGAATCAGAACCTCCTCTACCAGAGCCATAAGAATCATCGTTTCCTCCATAAGAGTTATCATTGCCTCCAGATCCATAAGAACCTTTACCAGAGCCATAAGAATCACCTCCACCAAAGCCAGAGTCATTACCTCTTCCAGAGCCGTAAGAATCGTCTCCACCCCTTCTGCTATCGTTGTCACTTAAACCTTCTTTGATCTTGTCAAAAACACCCATTTTGTTAATATTATTTTGAGCAATTGGAATTGACCTCCTTTATATATCACAACCAATCTGAAATTAGACACTGCCCATGTAATTCCAGTTCCCGATTCTCCACAGTTGTCGAAATCATTGCTGTGTCATTTAAAGTTTGTTCTATGCACGAATATGCAGGTGCAAAAAATCGAGGAATCAAGTGGTGATCACGGAATAGCAACAGTGGGGGTTATTGGCTGTGTCCAATTTCAATGGCATTACCAATTGCACATGTCGTATAAATTGACTGAGTCAATTTTATCCCCAAATAAAATTTAAACACGTTCTCTTGTCGTTTTTACCAATATGTATGAACATGCATGCATGTTTCACTTATTAAAAAATAGAAACTATGAACATGGTGACGAGGCACAATGCCACAAACAAAATTGATATCTTTGCCAATTCCCAGTAAGACAATCTACCTTTGTTTTTAAATTTTATCAAATTTGACATGTTTGTAGTAAAAGATTCTTGTGTTTTGGAAAGGTTTTCTTCTGTCTTTCCCAATAAACTTTGTTCGTCTTGAATCATGTTTTGTAATTGAATTGTGGAACTTTTGATATAATTGACCAAACTTGATATATCATTCATTATATCCTGTTGAAGATTTTCATGGTATTCATTCAACTCTTCTTTGGAATCTTGTATTTCTGTATTTGTCGATAAAAGACGCTTACGTAATTCTTCGATATCTTCCTCATCTTGTTCTGCTTCGGATTCAATTTCATGTTCTACAACCTCAAATTTTCGTACTATATCTTCATTTTTAAATGTTTCATAGTTGATTGAAGTTATTAATTTGTTTAATTTAAAAGTTAAAGAGTCATTCACAAAGTTGTCTTTTTCTAATTCTTCTCCTATCAACTGGCAACTTTTATCCAATTTGGCAAGATTCAATAAATTGACAACCAGAGTTTCTGGAGACATATCTTCATCATAAATGACATTTTCAATCAACTGAATTTGTATTTGAGTCAATAAAGACCCTATGCGTTCTTCATTTTGATTTGTTAAAGTTGTCATCGTATAAAAGAAAATTATTTATCATTTTACAAATTTACAATTAAAGAAATAAGAATGTATGCTCTCCTACTATCAAACAACGATCTATGGGTTATGATCGTGGTTAGCGAAAAAGGCAGTTGTCTATATAGGACTACAAAATGATTCAAATGAGAACAATCTCATCCGATGCTGAATTTCGCAAGTCCATATATAAAAAGAATTCCAACGGTGAAAATTTTTTATCCGAAAACGGAAAAACATTTTATTGACGAAAAAGGGGGTTTTGAAGTTGAATAAAGCAAAAAGGGAGGAAAATGTGGTTTCGAAACAATTACGTAATGATACAGGTGTTTCCGGCAAGATTCGGTATTGCAAGCATGATTTGCGGTTTTATGTAAGGTACAAAAAGTCTATAAATAGTAATTTCAACCGCCCCCATCTTGCATCGATCCAGATCCGATGTTTGCTGAAGATTCAACGTTTAAAAACTTTTCATGGTCGATGAGAAATGACTGAAGACGACACTCGTTCAATACAAAGTGTAAGTTAAAAATCACAACGAAGAAATACTCACAAAATAGAATTTACTGCCTTCAACAATAACCGACATATCTTTATACCACGATACTGTGAGTCGAATTGAAGAACCTGAAGAGACAGAGTCACAAGAGACAATCACAGATAAACAACATGTGACAAACCAACCTAAGCAGGCCATTCAATTCCAATATAAAAAACAATTAGAAGAAGCTCAACAGGCCCGTTATCTGCGTCAAAAGGCTTCTAGAGAGCAGAGTGATTGTGCAGAGTTTTTACAAGAAGTTTTGACATGTTATGGAATGTGTACATTTTGTGATGATTGGTGTCAAGGTGATTCTTTCTTCCAAAATTGTATCAGCTGCTTCTGTATGTGTTGCACAACTTCTAACATTCAAACCTGTTGTCTGCTGTTATAATAAATTTGCATCCCATTCATCATAAAACTCCCCCCTTTTGGTGTCGTCATTTGTCGTATTTTGCTCGTTTTTTTAACCCCGGTTTTTTGTTGTAATTTGCTCAGCATCTATCAATCTCCTTATCAACATGACAGATAAGGTTAAAACTCTTAATGTGGTTCCATTCAATGGAGTTGGTCCTTTTAGTAAGTGATACAGAACCTTTCAATAAACTAACTTTTAGAAATTGGACATTCGTTGAATCATTGTATAAGATTTATTCATAAACAAGGTTATCGCGTTAGGCTCATCTCGGATTTCAAAGGATCTTATTGGTCTACAAAAGTTTCTCCACCTCTTATACTTGATGTACAAGAATACGGTATCAAACTACATTTCCATTACTATAACCAATCATTGAAATTGATCGAGATATACACTTTTTCTAAAGTTTTATTTATCAAAGATGATAACGTCATTAATATCAATATGAAACCCGTTACATTACAAAGAATTTATAACAAAATCATGGGACCCACTCTGCCTGGAATTGTCCATGATAATATCTATATTGTGAACTACAAAGGAGCTTTTTTCAAGTTTCAAATTCCAAACGATCAAAAGTTTAAATCTTCAAATGTTATTGAAGAAGTCATGCAACATTCGGTACAAATTGTTTGTACAACAATGATAATCCATAAAAATACCAAATCATCCAATGAAACAATCAACGATTTACATTCTCCTTATGACAATACAGAATTTTTCGATAGGTTTCACATGATAAATATCAATTTAACCCCACAATCCATTGACATGGAATTGAGATCGACAAAATCGAGTTTTAAATTGAACATTGGAAAAACCACCATGATGTCTGTTGTGAACAATTTAGGACCCCCAGATGGTGTATTGGAACTACCCAACAGTGTCAAAGTACACAATTATTTCAGACATGGGTTGGATATTTATTATGACATTGGACAGATCAAACCGGTGATTCTAAAGTTGAATCTTCATAGAAATGTTGTCAGTTCTTTTGAATTCATCAAATATGAACCTTTGGTATGGGAATTCAAAAGTAATGGTAAATCCACCGATCTTTCAAGCTGTTCAAATGTTGTCGATGACCATTTTACTGAGATTTTGGGAGGTCAAACTTGTGAACCTGTTTTTTTGAACCGTAATGAATACGAATTGTTGAACACAGTTAGTGATCGTTTTGAGACTCTTGATCTCAAACATCAGAATTTCGAGTTGTTGAACTATGAAGATGACGATTTTGTCGATAAAGATAAATCCCAAGATTGGGGGTTGACTTATTTGTACTGTTATGACCATTTCATATTTGAAGTTGTGAAAAACTCCAAAGAAGTTTCTATGCTATCGATTTTTTAAAAATCAGGTTTACGTCGGGTTTGTTTTTTGGATTTCAACATCAACTTGTCTCTTTTTTTGACCAGTTGCAGTTTTTCATGAACTTGAAGCCATTTTTCAACGGTTTTAACATCGGTTTCTTTCGGGAATTTCACCCTTTGGATGTCTTTTATAAATTTGTCATAACAATCTTTAAGGTTTTGATCTCTTGATCTGAATTGATCACTCATTATAACAAGACCTCCTTTTGAAGTTCTGCCATACAAAGAACCAATTTCTACATATTTCTCGTATACAGGTTTAGGTAAATATTTAGGTAATTCTGACTGGAAAGTTTGTAGATCCATAGAAATACACAGTTTAGAAGAAGTTTTATTCACTTTTTGTCCTCCTGGTCCACTAGATCGTACATATTTGATCTCAAACAATTTATTAAACGGTATTAAACCAACATTCAACTTCTCCAAGAACGCCCGACTCTCTTTAAGCATGTCGAATATTTTATTTTTCAAAAGAGCAAATTACGAAAATATGCAGGTACACAATCCGACAAATAGGAAAATTGAGGCTACTCAGCAATTTAAATATTTTATTGGTTCAGAGCAAGTGACCACCGTGTGATGTACACAAAATAGACTATTGAAACATATAAAAAAGACATGTTAAGAACTAAATTAATTCGTAAGTTTACAACATTCAATCCAATAATGGTTCAAATCGGTGATAAAATTCCAGCAACGGCTTTAAAACAATCTGCTCCAGATGACAAGTACGATTTAAGTGCTCAAGTCAAATCTGGTAAAAATGTTATACTTGGAGTTCCTGCTGCCTTTTCAGGTCCATGTTCCCAAAAACATATTCCTGGTTATATTTCTCAATGGTCAACTTTCAAATCCAAAGGTTATGACAAGTTATACGTTGTGGCTGTTAATGATCCATTTGTCATTGATGCTTGGTCTAAAACTTTATTGGGTGAAAAGGGAAATTCCAATGTCGAAATTTTAGGAGATCCAAAGGCAGAATTTGTCAAATCTTTGGATTTGGCCTTTGACGGTACCGAAATCTTTGGCAATTGGAGATCAAAAAGATATGCTTTATTGGTCCAAGATGGTAAAGTTATTAAATCTTTTGTCGAACCTGATAACATTTCAATTGATATCTCAGATGCCGACAAAGTTGTCAAAGAAATTTAATATTCTCTGTTTTTTACTCTTCATTGTAGTTCTTCTGGTTGTACCAAATAATGATCTCTATACCATTTTAACTGTGCAATACTTTCTAAAATATCACTCTTGGCAGTATGAGCACTATCCTTTTTAGGACATTTCTCAACAAGAGTAGGATTGTGTCTTTTACCAACTTCCATTATTGAACTCACATCGATTATTCTGTAGAACAAATGATCGATAACTTTTGGCATTTCACGAACCATGAAAAATCTATCCATATGAACAGAATTACCAGCCAATATACCTTTATTGGGACTAATGTATTTAGAAATATAGGACAAAAGTTCAGATTCAACTTGTTGTAAAGTTTTTGTTGAATTTAAAACTTTTTCTGTTAATCCACTTGATCCATGATGATCGATACACCATTGATTCATGGAATTCATGATTTTTTCGTCATAATGGATGACACTTTCGTAATCTTCTTCAATTACATTCAAATCTTTATCGGTAATTATACAACAAATCTCAATTATATGATCATTGAAAACGTCCAAACCTGTCATCTCGCAATCTATCCAAACTATTGGATCCAAATGATCTATTATGGAATTAACAGGTTTCGGAGGTAATGAAGCTGGTCTATCTAAACATGCCTTCTTTAATACTTTTTCTTCCACTTTTGAAGTCATTTTATATCTATATAAACCGGTCTTAAAAGGTATTATCAAACTCTTCAACCACTTGGACATGAAGAATTTTCGAATTTAAATTTGAAAAATTTATCAAACTTGTGTGAAAAGAACTTTAAGTTGATTGATAGAAACTTTGTTCAAGATGAAGGTATGTAATCATTATACAGATATATATTCTAACATTAGCAACGTATCACGGCTCTAGATATAAAATTATTGACATCTGAATTGAAAGATTTAAACTCGTACAGATTACAGAACATTTACAATTTGCAATCGAATTCCAAGACTTATTTGTTCAAATTTGCTATACCTGATTCCAAGAAGTCTTTGGTGGTGGAATGTGGTTCTAAATTCTATTTAACAGAGTTTCAAAGACCCACAAGTCCAGAACCTTCAAACTTTGTCGTTAAACTCCGTAAACATTTGAAATCGAAAAGATTGACTAATTTAAGACAATTGGGTAATGATAGAGTTGTCATTTTAGAATTCAATGATGGACTCTATCATTTGGTTTTAGAATTCTTCAGTGCAGGTAATATTGTCTTGTTAGACCAAGATTTCAAGATCTTGTCGTTACAAAGATTGGTGCAAGAAAAGCAGAACAATGATCGTTATGCAGTTGGAGAAATTTATAAGATCTTTGAAAAAGAACAAATCACAATTTTCACAACAGAAATGATCCTTGAATGGATCGAAAATCAAAAACTCAAGGACAACAAAGTACTTTCAATCCATAAGTTGTTATTTTTGAACGCTTCGTTTCTCTCTTCTGAATTGATTCAAATCAAATTGATCGAGGCAGGTTTAAATCCTGCAGAAAGTTCTTTGAACTTCAAAGACAGACTAGATCAAGTTTTAAAAGTTGTTGAACTGTGTCAGAATGATCTAGATACAGTTCTTCTGCAAAATGTTCATACAGGTTTTATCATCGGTAAGAAAAACCCATATAAAGAGACAGAATTCATTTATGACGAATTCCATCCTTTCTTGCCAACTTTCAAGAAATTTGACAACTACGAAGAGATCCAAGGTTATAACAAGACTGTAGACAAGTTCTTTACTACCATTGAATTGAACAAAAATGCATTGAAAGAACAACAATTACAAAACCAGTCGGAGAAAAGACTTCAATTGGTCAAAGATGAGAACGCTTCAAAGATCGATAAACTTGAAGAATTACAAAAATTGAACGTTAAAAAGGCTGAATTGATCATGATTCACAGTGATGTAGTTGAAAATTGTAAAATGGTGGTTCAATCTCTTATTGATCAACAGATGGATTGGAAAAATATCGAGAAATTGATCAAGATGCAACAACAACGTGGTAACGAAATTGCCAAACACATTTGTCTTCCTTTGAACTTGTTGGACAACAAGATCACCTTGGCCTTACAAGATCTTGATGATCAAAACGATTCCGATTCTGGTTCTGAATCTGCAAAAACCATAAATGTCACAATTGATATCACCCTTTCTGCTTTTGCAAATTCCACTCTCTATTTCGATGCGAAAAAAGAGGCAGAACAGAAGAGACTCAAAACTGAACAAAATGCCAATCTAGCCATCAAGAACACCGAAAAGAAGATCTCAAAAGATTTGAAGAAGTTGGAAAAGGAAACCTCGACAAATCAAGTCTTGAAACAAATGAGACTGAAACTGTGGTTTGAGAAATTTTTTTGGTTCATCAGTAGTGATGGTTATTTGTGCATTGCAGGTCGTGATAATGCTCAAGTAGACTTGATCTATTACAAACATTTCAACAATGACAATGACTATCTCGTTTCAAATGATTTAGACTCTGCTTTAAAAGTAATTGTGAAGAACCCCTTTAAAAACAAGGAGATTCCTCCAACCACTTTGATGCAAGCAAGCATCTTTTCTCTATCCACCACCAAAGCCTGGGAGAACAAAATCGTCACCTCAGGTTGGTTTGTCCCCGGTAAAGATGTTTCTAAACAACACTTCGATGGAACAATGTTACAAACCGGTATGTTGAATGTTTCCAAAGAAAAGACGTATCTTCCGCCTGCCCAATTGACATTTGGAATTGGATTCTACTGGATTGGAGATGAAGGTACAAAGAAGAAATATGCCGAAAATAGAATGAAAAGGGATACAGAATTGGGATTTTCCATGGTGGATGAGACAACTGTGGCACATCACAAGACGACGGAATTGAACAAGTTTTTAGTCAAGATGGAGAAAGAATACGAAAAAGATTTAGAAAAAGAGGCCCAAAAACCTGAACCGGAAGAATTGAAAGAAGAACCCAAGATTCCGTCTCCTTATGAACAGACACAGATCAAAGTTAGGGGTAAAAAGGCCAAGATGAAAAAGATCAAGGAGAAATATGCAGATCAAGATGAAGAAGAGAGGAAACTCAGAATGCAAATTTTGGGATCCCAGAGTCAATCCAAACCGGTAGAGACCACTCATAAACCTACAGATACCACATGGAAACAAAGTAAAAAGAAGCAACTGGCTTTGAACCAATTGAAAAAAATCATCGAAGAATCTGATGAAAATCCGTCTACGTATAGAGACGTTTTAGACGGTTTAATTGCCTCTCCTTTGAAAACAGATACAATAGAAGATGTCATTCCCGTTTTTGCTCCTTGGTCATCTTTACAAAAATGTACCTATAAACTCAAGATCCAACCAGGTAATTTGAAAAAGGGGAAAATAATCAGCGATTTGTTCGAATACTACAAAAAAGACCATTTACAAAAATTGAAGAATTGTGACGAATGGTTCGATAGAGATAACAAAATTGCCGATATTAATCAGCTGGATCTCATTTTATCAATTACAGTTGCAAAGATGAAAATTCTGGTTTCCACAAATAAAAAAAACTAAGCAGCTTTACGTAAGCTGACTAAGCCTTCTGCTGACTACAAACATAAAGGGTTTATAAATTAGGGGTTCAGATTTGAAAAGTGTGGATGATATATAAAGTTTTAATTCCTGTCCTTGGAGTTTGGCTTATGAGCAAATATTTATCGAAAACTATGTTCCCAGTTTTCTTCTTCAGTCATGGTGGACCTTCGTTCATGTATAAGACAGATCCATTTGGAGACCGTGGGGCATTTGAGACGTTGGAAAAACTTGGTAAAATTATCAAAGAAGAGTTGAAACCCGAGTTTTTGATAGTTGTCAGTGCCCATTGGCAATCCAATGGTCCCACTAACGTTGAAGTTGCCTATTCCGACAAAGAAGAGAACGATTTGGTCTACGATTTTTATGGCTTCCCAAAGCATATGTATGATGAAAAATTCCATACAAAGAGTTCCAAAAGTGTGTCTGAGAGTATTGCTAAGGCTTTGAACAACAGAGGATTCAACCTGCGTCTTACAGAACGTGGGATTGATCATGGTGTCTTTGTACCTTTCAAAGTGGCTTTCACGTCCCATGAACAGGACTCGGGTGAATTGGATCTTCCATACCCTGTGATTCAAGTATCGTTGACTTCTTCAGCTTCAAATGACGTTCATTTTCAACTTGGTCAACTGTTATCACAATTCAGAGACAGACTGCTCATCATTTGCTCCGGTATGTCAGTCCACAACCTTCAAGATTTTAGACAGCAGAGATATGGAGATTTGTCCCAACCAAAACCATATGTTGAACCTTTTAATCAAATGTTAATGGAGCTGTTGGATTCTACAGGACAAGATCGACTTGAAAGACTCAACAATTTGACGTCTTTGCCAATTTTTCAAAAGGCCCATCCAACAGAAGAACATTTCTTACCAGTTGTGGTTGCAGCCGGTGCAACAGAGGAAAAAGTCAAAGAACTATACAGAGGAGCTTTACTTTCACTTGGCTGGAGTGTCTACCAATTTGGATCTATGTAGTTATTGTATAATGAACAGAACGATCCGGTTTAAATTCTGCATGTACAGTGCTGTTGATCGAACATTCTTGTAACAATCCTTTTATGACTCCACAGTCAAATTTTAAGTATAAATCGATAACAGAAGGTTTATCTTGATCAAATTTGGATACTAATCTATGTTTTAAATCAACCAATACATAAGTTCCTCTATGATTTGTACGTAAATTGTCCATTTGTTTAAGATATAGAGCCTTCCAAATGTCTCTTGCTACAATCTTCATAACGTTTAGTACATTGTCCATATCTTGAAGGTCTGATTTATCGAAAAGTATTAGTTCTAGAAGTGATTTCCCCATACTTTCTCCATATTTTTCAATTCTATAGTGGTTGTTCTCATCATTGATGAGTTCTTTGTCTTGCAATTGTTCGATGCCACCAAAATGATAATTTTGAGCAGTATTGTGTAATTCTGCATCCACTCTTAAAGAAAGAGGAACAGATTCGATCAAAAGAAACTCTAGACACGAAGAATTGACCTCTTTCTCCAATGACATCGACATTCACTTTTCAAAATTTATGTGATTTTTTTTTTTTATGGAAATTTTACACAAAAGATTTTTTAGGTGCCAAATTCAAATGCTTACTTTTCAACCGGTTTACCCCCACTGACTAGGACTTGAGAATCTTTAGTAGTTTCTGGATCATTTTCTAGTCTTTTCCACGATCTTATATCGTTTCTTTGGGTATCTATATCAAAGATACGTAAACGTCGTGTAGTTCCTCCGTAACCCCCATAACCCCCTTCTCCCAGAGCACCTCCGTAGCACATCCAAAAATCGTGTAAAAGGCAGTAATCATTACAATGGTCATGACCAACAGAGAGCACAGATACACCTATTTGTTTCAACAGTTCATAACCTCCCGAATTGTATTTAGGAGCTGTTATACCTTCTTTCAGATCACCCACCATGACCCTGTCTTTGACTTCGGTATATTCAGGAAGAGGTATATGAAAAAATGCCATTGATAAGTGGATGTGGGTATACTTCTCTCTCTCTGGAGCAATCTGTTCATATGTGGCTTGCAACCATTCTAATTGGTTCTCTTTCAACCAATCATAACCTGGATTTGTCTTTGGTCGTTGGGAGTATTTATGGGAGTCCAAAAACCATAAAGACATTGCAGAATTTTTTGAATTGGCCAGTTCTACAGTGATGACATAGTTTCCTACACCATCTATATCTGTAGGTCCTCTTTGTGAAAGAGAATAAGGTAAAGTTTCCACCAATTGCATGAGTTGTTCACGGTTTAAAGAACCTTCATCGTCATGATTACCGAAGACCATGGCATAAGGAATTTTACGCTCGATGAACACCGAAACTGCTTTGAACAACGTAGTCTTCGAGTCATATGAACTCTCGCCAAAGATTTGATCTCCTGTAAGTACAACCATGTCAGGTTTTTCAATATCGAGTACTTTATTGACAAACAGTAAAGTACGAGGATCAGCTTTACAATTATCTATGACTGGGAATTGGTCTCTACATTGACCTACATCAGTACTAAAATGTAGATCAGCAACTTGGAGAATCTTGAATTTGTGATTTTTATCGATTTTTAACACCGGAGTTTCAAAATTGGTTGAGCCCTTTCTGAAAGTTAGGTGTACTTCGATATCGGTATCTATGAGAAGAGGTTCATTTATGTAGTGCCAATTTGGTCTTGGATCCACGGAATCTGACCCGAATAACACGTCAACTTCGTTTATGATGTTTCCTTTATTAAAAGGTCCATATTTGATCCATATGCCATAATTTTGCCTTTTCCAATTTTGTGGTTCATGTTCAATTTTTGAAGGAACAGAATTTGTATCGTTGGCAACGATGATATCTACGATTGCCAAGTCTGTTGTTTCATCTGTTGATATTTTACTGAATAGATATGATTTCTTTGTCCATGATTTATTCAATCTTAGATCTGTTGGATTCTTCAAATACCCATCTTTTTGACAGTTCTTGTTCAAAGTTGAACAATCTTGAATTGTGAAATCTTGTAGTATTAAGTCTTTTGTTTGATAAGGTAATAGGTTATGTATGTTTGAAGGTAGGATATTTTTGTACATTAGATCCACCATAGCTATAAAAGTACCCATACAAATCAAAGCTATGGCCATATAACTCAATTGACGGATCCATCTTCTTGATAAACCCAATGGCATTTTGATCAAAATTGAAAAATTCAACCATTTTTTGTAAAATGCTCCACGACAACGGACGTTTATTAAATGTTATCTAGAACCTCTATACTGACTATGGAATTTCCTCTTATCACAGCAGTTCCTATATGTTTATTGGTGGAAACTTCTACAGCATCTTCGATTGTCATATTCAAGAATAAGTCATAACCTCTTAATACACCTTCTAGTTTTCTATCACCATTTAAGAAGATCAGTAATTTTTTGTTCAAGTATTTTTTTAATTCTGGAGTGCTGACCATTTGGATGGAGATGGTTGTTTTTGGTTAGAGAGTTACCAAGGTTTATTGAGGTGTACGGGATTTGTACTGGATATTTACTGGTGAAGTAATGATTGTAAAAATTCAAAACCAAATTATGAAAAAATATAAATTTCAAAAAGATGAAAATGAAAAAATATCAAAATTTAGAACCAAATTATGAAAATATCAAATTTATAAATTTCTGATAAAAATGAAAAACATCAAAAAATCAAAATAATTAAAAATATCTAAAAATCTACAGATGGTTGAAGAAATTAAAGATATAGATCAAATATTGTCATCATCTCCTAAAAATTCGGATCAATTCCATGAAACAAATGAAACCCTTTTAAACTTATCGGCAAAACGTGACAAACTTTTAGAATTAAGAAAGAATTTACAAGATAAAATACAATCAATCCCTTTACAAACTTCAACAACCAAAACAAATGAAAGTTTAACACTAAAAGAATTCAAATCTTCAGAAAAACTCCAAGAATTACGTGACAAATTGAACAAACTTCCAATCACCAAAAATTGGCCTCTAAGATTACAACTTTTACAACTATTTCAACCAAATGTCAAGATTGAAATCAAATCAATCGACTCAACTTCAAACCATAAAAGAATCAATTTTAACCTAATATATCACCGCATTTTCCAAATACCAATACAATTACAAATCAGTGAAGAAACAATAACAGATTTCAAAGTTGAATCCACTTATTTACCCAAAGATTTGATCACTTGTATCAATGACGATATTTGTCTTACAGTTTTTGGCATAAATTCTTATGTACGACTGTTGATCAATAAAATAAATATTTGGTTACAAATGTTTGATCATTACCATGAGACATACAGTATCAATGGAATTGAATCATCGAATGAATTGATCAAATTTCTCAAATTCAAAAACGATTCAATACTCAAAATTCAACCTTTAAAAGGAGGACATCAATTGAACATAATATGGAAATTTGAATTGAACGAGTTTGGAGAATTTGAAACAAAACTTGAATGTCTATTACAAAAAGAAGTACTCATCAATTATGATTCAATCATTTTTCAAGTCACAAAACAACATGGATTATTCAAAGGAATTTGTACGATGGTTGAAAACGTATTCGAATGAAATCAAACTTTTTAAAAATAAATATATCTTTTTTTGAACTATTCATTAAAACCTATACCCCATTTCAATACCTTCTTTATTGAAACCACATTTCTCATAAAATCCAATATTCTTTGGATCACAATCCAATATAACTTTATAACATTTGTTATAATTAGCCATTTGTAATAAATTCTTTATAAGAATGAGTCCCAATTTTTTACCTTGTTCACTTCCAACAACGGCAATATCTTCGATATGTCCAACTTTACCACATTTATGTATCAATTTTGTCTCGATTAACAACATTCCAGTTGCCACGATTACATCATCTTGGTTTGTTATACATAAAGGATTATAAATATGTGAATTACGACTCCATTCATCATAAACTTTTTCAAACTCTTCTTTGGAAATATTACCAACAGTTGTCAAGGTTTTTAAAACTTCTAAAACGTTATTGGAATAATCCGCTTTTTCAAGTCGTCTAATTTGATAACCTTGAGGAAGTTCAGGAATGTCACTCTCAGAGAGTAACTGAGTCTCCACCATACTATCAAATGATGAAGTTGCAGATTGAGGAATGATTATCAGTGGTGCCATGGATTGATTTGTCTCGTTCAAAGTTATTTCTACTCCACTTTATATATGAAATCAATAAGTTCAGCCTCTTTTGTGCATCATTTTTTTGTGCCTTGCATTTTCGAAATTTGTTGTCCGCCCTTTTGGGCAGAGCTTCCGCCTATTTGGGCAGAGCTTCTGCTTATTTTGGACAGAGAACCCTTTCGCGCACTTTTTTTTTTCGTGTTGGCGATGACTTCTATTTTTAGATTCGGTGACGACACCATCATTTTTCATGCATCGAATTTTATTATCTCTTGTTCCATTTTCCTGATTTGGTAAGCGATGATTCGATTAAGAAGATGGAGAACTTTTTCGTTACTATCTCTTTTGATAGTCATCACATATATAGGTTTATACCAATTCCAATTGCCACCAATTGAAGAACCATTGATCGATGATGACATCGATGAGTTTGAAAATACAGATTTACCGCCTTTAGATTTCAACCATTTGGAAAAAATTGATCTGGAAATCAATGATCCTGATTTTGAAGATTCTACCAAAATCAGATGGAACAACTTAAAGCATGCTTCTGGTACAAAACATCTTTCAACAGATGAAGATTTATTAAAAGATTCCACATACAATGATTTACCCGTGATTTATAACAGACTTCGTTTGGCAAAAGATTCCACTGCTAAGATGACCTATATAGACACTACATATGACTTTATGAATCCTTTGAAAGAGTTACGAACTTTGACAACTGATAGAGTCAAATTCCCAAAATTACAAAATGAAAGATTCCCTGCCATGGAATCTAGATATGTCACTGTTAAGAACTTGTTCATCGAGAATTGGAAACAATATTTCTACTTCAGTAGGAATTTTGACACTTTTAAACCTTTGTCTCTCACTGGAAAAGATGATTATTTGGGTTGGTCTTTGACTTTAATCGATTCTTTGGATACTTTGTTCTTGATGGGGATGACAGAAGAGTTTGAAATGGCTGTTTCTCATGTTCTGGAAATGGACTTTTTCAAGATCAAAAGAGAAGATGTGCCAGTTTTTGAAACAAATATCAGAATTTTAGGTGGATTAATAAGTGCTTTTGATCTATGTGATGATTATAGATTACTTGATAGAGCCAAAGACGTTGCCAAAATCTTGATCAGAAGTTTTGATACAAATAACCAATTCCCAATCTTGTATTACAACTTGAAACATACAAACAGGATGAAATATCTGTCAATGGCCAATTTTCTATCCGAACTAGGTTCTTTATCTTTAGAATTCACAAGATTGTCTTTGATAACATCAGATATGCAATATTTCACTTATGTGATGAACCTCTTAGATGCAGTCATTGAATCAGAATCGCAGTCTTTGATCTCAGGATTATTACCAAATCTTTTAGATTTGAGTGGATGTGAACTGGTGTTCAGAGAAGAAGATATTGGTCTTTTATACGGTGGTTCTAAACCTAAAGAAGCAGTGAAAATGATTTTGACATACGATCATGATCTCGACAACGAATTGATCTATTGCATTCCTTCAAACAAAATCAAACCACTGAATCCAAATCTTCAAGTCTTTTCTCTCGAAGGGAAATCTGATTCTTTCTATGAATATCTATTGAAGTTATACATCTTGTTGAATGGGAACGTTGATGAAAAATTGACAAAGTTTCTAGAAACCTCCAAGGACAAGCTTAAAAAGTTTTTAGTGTTTCGTCCTAAACTCAATGAAGATTTACTCTTTTTGAATGAAATCACTGTCAAGCAAAGAGATGACGGTGATTATGATCTATTTCAACACAATACAGTGTCTCATTTATCATGCTTTGCAGGAGGATTTTTCGCATTGTCGAGTCGAGCATTTTTGGATCACGATGACATACGATTGGCAGAGAAATTGACCCAAAGCTGTTATAAAATCAGTGAAAGATTTCAATTGTTCCCGGAAAGTTTCTCTGTAGACAGTTGTGATACACTAGAAGAGTGTAAATTTGATCCGGAGCAAAAGAAACTGTTCATCCAAAAACATACCAAAGGATCAACTTCTTATAAAGAACCAAAAACAATTCCGTATATCATCAAAGATGGAAACAAGAGTTATCACGTCAAATCTTCAAAATCAATCCCTTATGCACCTTTGGATGGTGACAAATGGACCGTTGGTTCGACTTCCAACATGCCTCTAGAATTTAACGAGATGGATTCTCGTCATTTGTTAAGGCCTGAGTTGATTGAATCTTTATTCATCAATTTCAGAATCACAGGTAATCCTATTTATCGTGAACAGCTGTGGGATTTGTTTGAAACAGTTGTACGTAAGACAAGTGTTGATATAGTGACGAGTAAAGAATCGGAGACAGTGCAAGCAGGGATAATGGACATTACAAATTTGGAAACAAAATTCATCGATGAACTTGAAAGTTGGTGGTTTGCAGAAACTTTGAAATACTTCTATCTCATCTTTCAAGATTCTAAAGTACTAAGCCTCGATGAATGGGTCTTCAATACAGAAGGACACGCTTTGAAGAAACAAAAATTTTGGATTAGTTGAATATATGCATTTTAAATACCACCAAATGACTTGGTTGTGTTTTGTAAGAATTCGTAGTGATCGTTGATGAAGTTGCAAACGTCTTGTTTGGATTCATGTTGATCTGTCAAATATGCAAATGGGATTTCAGATTCACAAAAGATCTCTTTCATGTGCTTGAACTGTAACGATTCAAAATCAAAGTTGAATCCGTATTTGGGTAATTCTGTGTACATTCTGAAAGGTTTTTCACCATTTTCCAAAAGAGAGCCATCTCTATAAAGACCATAAGGATCCAATTTTGGATGATGGGCGTGCAAAAAGAAGAAACCTTCTGTGACGTATTGATTCACTTTTTGGAAACCTGCCTCGCCTTCTATCGGGATTTTTTTATAGTTTATGTAGTCGTATTGTGGATCTGCATGTAACATTCCTACTCCATGATATGAATCCAGTTGATGGTATCCTTCCGTTCCTGGCAACTTTTTAACCTGATAGAACGGTTTTTGTAACACTTGAGCAGCAGCCAAAAAGGTATCTTTATCACCTTCACCTTGAGTTCCTTGACCCAAAAGTGGATAGTATATAAGAGGACCGTTGAAGTTATAGTAAAAACTCAATAAAAGAGTTTTGGCATGTTTATATTTGTTGACCAACAATTGACCAGACTCGGTGGAACCATCTGGTATTGTTCCTTCGAGATCATGGAACGCTACTTCTGATGTGAAATCTACAGGGGTTACATCATCAATACTGGTTCTCACTTTCCCACCTATTTTGACGTCTGCAATTCCATAGAACAACGGACTGGTGGCTCTTTTCCAATAATCGGGCCAAGTAACAAGACCTGTTTCCGTATAAGGAGTTGCCAAAAAGATGTCATCCACTTTTTGGATCAGATTGTTATCTGCATCCAATAACAAGACATTTTCAAAACTGGATGCCAAAATCAGTAAGACTTTGAGTTGGTATCCTTGAACTCGAAGATTTTCAATCGTAATTTCACTCACGATATCTTTGAGAGATATACATTTGGCATTCAAAGTTTCGAAAAACAGACAAACTTTGGTATCTTCTTCTTCTCCTTCCGGTATAAACACTTCTACTGGCAACGTTGTACCTCTATGTCTCAAAGTTTTAATGGATAACAGAGCCAACAGAGTGAATTTCCCACCTCCAACCATCACAATACCATCACCATTGTAAAGACCAACTGGGAATTCGTCTGGAAGAGATTTTAAAATCTGCAGATGTGACTTCTGGATCAGCTCGAATTCAAATTTCTCCAACTTTAAGCATCTATCAAGTTGTTGTCTTGTGTAAAAATTTGAATCATTGTCCACTCCAATAGTTTCTAAATCACAATTTTTTGATGCCAAATTAAGTTTTGTTGGTGGTTTTAATACATTTTCACCGGGAGAATTAAAAATAATGAGTTGAAACACTTGATCATAAAATTTTTGCCCAATTTGTCCATATGAGTATTCAGACAAGTATTGAGAAATTTGGTCATTTATAGACAGAGGAATGACTTTTTGTGGCGAATAAGATATTAATAGAAGAACACATATGAGCGCTATCAATACAGAAATTTTTTTCTTCTTTGGCATATACAACATCGATTGGAACATTGATAAAGTCAAAACCAACAGAGTTGAAAACCCCTAAACTTGATTTTTTACCCTTTTTGGACAAGCATAGCAAATTACGAATATGTCATGGTGTGATGTAGAATGTTAGATCTAGATGGATACAAAGGACCTAAATAAGTTTTCAACAAGTTATCAACATGAATTGAGCCAAGCACATATAGAACTAAATATATTTTAAGAAATCATGCAATTAGACCAATCATTTTTCATCATATCAACACCCATAAACACCAAACTACCTTTTTAGTCCATTGGTAAATACCATTTACATCCCAATTAGTCAATCACACCCAATTCTCGATCGCGATCAGTTGGCGAATCGTTATTGTTCAAGCGTCTCGGCAATTGTTCACAATGTATAACACGAAAAAAAAATATGTACCCCTTTTTTTCACCTGCATGAAGCTGCATGAAAAATCACCAACATGGGACACATTTAAAACAGGGGATATCTTGGGAGAAAAGAAGCTTAGACGTTTATGAGAGGATTACAAGTACTTCTGTTGGGATTTGCTGGAGTTGCGACAGCAGCTCCATGGTTTCACCATGCTCATAACTTTCATAAGAGAGAACTTGATATAGTCACTATATCTGAGACGGTTACTATTTTGGATGGTGTTACTCTATGGCCATCTTCAACTTCTGTTGAGGCTGTTGAGGCTGTGACTTCTAGCAGTGCTGATGGAGTCAATGCTGAAGCTGCGGTGGTGACTGTGGAGCTGAAAGCTGCTGATGCCACTGCTGAGACTAGTCAGACTACTCTGGCTACTCAGACTACTCTGGCTACTACTGAAGCTACTCAAGCTACCACTGAAGCTACTCAAGCCACCACTGAAGCTACTCAAGCTACTACTGAAGCCACTGAAACTACATCTGAAGCTACTCAAGCCCAAACAACTGAAGCTTCCACAACTTCAAGTTCACTCTCCTCCTTCGCCCAACAAATCCTTGACCAACATAACAAGTACAGAGCTGAACACTCTGCACCAGATCTTGAATGGGACGACACTTTGGCAGATTATGCCTCTAACTACATCCAAACAGCTGATGCCTGTTCCACCCACAATTTGGTCCATTCGGGAGGTCAATACGGTGAAAACCTTGCCATTGGTTATTCCTACACCGGCACTGTGGACGCCTGGTACGATGAGATCAGTGACTATGATTTCAGCAACCCAGGTTACTCTTCAAGCACAGGACATTTCACCCAAGTCGTATGGAAATCAAGTACCAAATTGGGATGTGCCTATTTGTACTGTGACTCAGTTTGGTCGAATTATGTCGTTTGTGAATACGATCCTGCAGGAAATGTTGCCGGTGAATACGCCGATAATGTTTTAGAGAACTAAATAATGAATCTATCAAGCCAAAGATTTTTGTTGAGTGTCTTCCAATTCAACTTCCAAATTGACTCTTTTCTTGTTCTTCTTCTTGGTCTCAATGTCACTGTCACTGTCTTCTTCATCTTCTGAAGAATCAGATCCCAACCATTTTTCAACATCTTGCAAATTTTCCAAACCTTCATAATCACTCTCTTCTTCTTCATCGGATGTGAATTGTTCAACGTCTTCATCTTCTTCTTGTTCTTCTTCTTCTTCAATCTCTTCTTCCTCTTCTTCTTCATCCATTCTGCCCAAAACTTTCTTCCATATCTTCTCATCAACATTAAGAGGTTGATCTCCATAGGCACCACTCTTCAATCTATCCAATAATTCCTTCTCGATGGCTTTTTCAATTTTGGCCAGGGCAAGTGCTTTTCTTTCTCTGGTTTGTTCTCTTCTCTTCACCTTGTGTTTCACTCCAACATAATGTCTTTCTTCTTCTTTCAAGGCTAATCTTCTCTCCATCATCAGAATTTGTGTCAATCTTGTAAACCTCTGTTTGCACTTGTGGATATAGAATTTTCTCCAATAGATCAAATTTTCATCTATTTGTTTCAACAGTTTTGTGTAGTTCTTAGACAATCTGATCTTTTGCCATAATCTGTTTGGAGTGTGAGCTCTTTCTGGTGTTTTAATGCAAAGGTAAAGGCGTCCGTTGAAATTACGGACTGTAGCATATTTGGCATTTGCCAATGGACATGATTGTCTCGTACATAATCCTGTCACATTATAAGGATCTCTACAAAAATGTTGACCGGATCTTGCCTTGATCCTATGTGAATTTCCATAAAAATTGATACAATCCCATATAACATCATCTGAAACCGTCATCTTTAACTGATGAGTTTGAAAGGTGAAAAATTTCTAAAGATAAAAAAAAAATTTTTAAGGTTTGAAAAAAAAAAAATTTCTGTCCCAATTAGGAAATACGATGAGGTTGGGGGTGTGAAAAAAGGGGGTTAGAGTTATTAATGACTTTCTACTGCTACTTCAGTCACTTCTGACACGGTATGTGTATAATTCATAATGGTGTTGACGATGAGTCCCGAACCAATCAAAACTGATCCATAATTATCCGTAAATCGTAAATCTCCCGGTAGACTTTGACGTCTATTCCCAAGAGATCTTGCAGGTTGTAGTATGAGATGAGATGTTGATCTAGCTCTATGTAATGAACCCGTAGTGACCTGGGTAGAATCTTCTTCTTCTATTTGATCATCTTGTGAAGAAATCCACCATGCTCCTGTAAATGCAAAACATATTCCAATGAAGAATATCAGCATTTGTAAATCTGAGCTTTTAGAAAATTCATGGAAAACAACCACAGAACTCGCAATGATTGTAAGGTTGAAACAGATATAATGTAGAGGTATGACTATGGTACTCGATTCGAGATCAAGAGCTCGATTCAAATACAAGATTTGAACGTATGAAGTGACAACTATGACCAAAAATAAACTTATAGCCAATTTTGATTTAAAAATGACAAACAAATCATGTTTCACCAAAAGTGATAACATCTTAGTCGATATCACAGTATAAGAACCAAAAACTGCCACAATTCCAAGTGTTTGTATCAATGATTTCTCGGGTTTCAACACAAGAACCATCAGAAACATCCCAGTTACAACTACATAGAACAAAGACCTGGACTGATTCAACAAATTCATAGGATCATCGATCTCAACTTGATTGTTCAATGATATCACTATCAATACGACTCCGATACATGCCGATAAAGTACCAAAAACATCTTTTTGTCTCAAAGTTTGGTTGAAAAAAATTGGAGCTATTATCACATTTGAAATCAAAGTTATAACCCCCAAAGAACTAACCATAACTGTTGGTATAAAAGCATAGGCCACAAAATTCTCCAATTCTCCAAACGTCATCGATACGAATCCCATCCACCATTTTAAAGATCTCATATAATGCGAGGTTTTTTGTAAATTGAGTCCAATCGATATAAAAACACTCCCGGTAATACAAACAACAAGTCCTAACACTGTATATTTATCCATCTCATCCCGATCTACCCTTTCTTCAATATGAGCTTTTTGCGAAAACCCCATTTTTTTATTTTCTGCTCACTTTCATCAGCAATTATGACACAAGGTGAAAACAAGACAAAGTTACAAGAACTTCTTGAAAAAGATGCTAAAGATATCAAAGTGAATCTCGGAGGAGGTAAATTGAAATCACTTCACGAATTACAAAAACCGCATAATTTTAAGCCGACGGAAAGTCCTTTATTACAAAATAGAGGTCATAGACCCAAGCCTGATGATAATGTATAATCTTTTAACCAATGACGTATTTGAGATTTTCTAACGAACCTCTTCCTATGAAATCGTTGATCATTTGTAAATTGTCTCCATTGTCATTGAGAACGTTTAAGAACAAATCATTTCTCTCTGCTATTTCTTCCTGTTGTCTTCTTAACGATTCAATTTCTTCTAGTTGGTTGACGCATTCAGGACACTTATAAGAATCTTGAGATTCTAAACCGTTTAAACATGATAGATGATAACTATGGGAACATTTGAAATGTACAATTGGTAGTTGTAAACTTTGTTTGCAAACATGGCATTTGGTAGCTTGTAATGTAGTTGGTGATTCGATCAAATTATCAACGTCTTGTTTCAATGAATCGTTCTCCTTTTCAAATGATTCCACCAATTTTTTGTTTCTGTTGATCAACTTCCTCATAGAAGCAACATGTTCTAGTAAATAATCTTTCAAAATCCCAATTTCACACACATCGTTCAAAGACATGATTTCAACGACTTGTAACGGAGTGAGAAGTTTATGCTTTTTGAAATTGACAAACAAGAATTCAAATTCAGTTTTTGCAACTTGTTTGTAAACCAGTTCTGATGAACAATAAAACTTCAAAGCAAGTTTGTACAAAACCGGTTCTTTGTCTCCATATTTGTGTAAAATTCCAATCAATCTTTCAACATCTTTCGATATTGTACAGGATCTATAAAGATCTATAATGTTTTGTTCATCGTAAAGATCGTCATCTAGACTAAAATCTGCCAATTGACACAAGAAGAATAAGTGATTGTTATCGACGAATTCTTCATTGTTTCTTATCAAATCTCTCAGTTTCTGATCCCAACCATCTTGAGGTACTTGTAAAGATACATAGATTTCAAACAACGTGATTATCAAATCCTTTTTATCATTCACATCACCTTTAAACTTATCATATGATTTCAAACAAGACTCCAAGAAATAGACAAATTCTTTCTTGTTTTCGATGAAGCTTTTGAAAATGAGACGAGGTTTTGGAGGGAGATATGTTGGTGTTTCAAGATCTTGTTGAACAGTTTCTTGAGATTCGGCAAAGAAATTGTAATTGATGTTTTGTCTTTGGAAATTACCGGTGAAGACACTGATCAACAAATCAGTTATTTGGACGGGATTAGTCTTCAATAGTTTCTTCACCAAATTCAATTCAGAAGACAAAAACACACTGAGTAAATCATTGACACTCAAGGTTTTACAAAAATCCATCACTTTATCATAACTCTGTAAATCATTCATCTGGATATCAATGATCAAATGATAATCATTGAACAAGTTTGCAACTTTTGTGGCAATATCAGGAAATCCGGAATCTCTACAAACTTGAACCACAGTATCGAGATCGAATTGCAGAGAAGAATCAAGTTGATTCAAAAAAGACTCGAGTTCAGATCTCAACTTGAGTTTGACATAACAGCACATCAAAAGAGTCAAATGATCAGCATTGGTCATTTGTAGGTCAAACATTTGGCGTAAGTATCGTATCAAATCACCAAGATGTTGGTTGTTTTTGTATTTCTTGATCACCTCAGTGGTTTCAGATCCAGGTCTTAAACACTTGATAAACTCATCCATGGCAGTCTCAAATTCTTGTCTTTCATAGAGATAGAGCCCATATCTCTCATGTATATCAAACGTTTCAAGACCATGTTTCTCCAGAAGAGTAACCAGTATAGGATACAAATCTCTTTGAATGACAACGTTCAATTGTTCTTCAACGTCCTTTTCCATCAATTTGAGTAAAAGACCATCATTACTCAAGATATAAAGTTCTTCATTCCATTCAAAAATCTCACGTACTGTAGATGATACAGTATTATTACAAATGATCTGTTTCGCTTCCACATCCAATATTATCAATTTGGTGGTCGATGGAGTCATAGGAGATACCACCAAGACGTAGTTCTTCGATAACAAGTTGTAAATACGACGTTTTGGATATGAAAGTTGGAGAGAACTTAGTTTCTGAAGTTGGTTATACACCATCAAAGAAGAATCATTTCCTACAATCAAGTTCTTGGTACGATAGTTGAAAGTTGAATTACCCAATTCAGCTCCAGAGTTTTTACTCAAGAAAGCCGTTGGTTGAGTCTTACCATTTGTAGGCATAGTCAAGATTTTACTTATGGTGGTGATGAAGACGAGTTCATTGGTCAAAAACACTCCTGTTATAGGATCAATGTCTTGATAAATCAACCGTTGTCTTGAACCTTTATCATGGACAATATCACCTCTTACCAAGATAACGTTACCATTAGTGTAACCGAACAGTAACAAGTTGAAATCCACATTACAGTCGAAACTAGTTATGGGGTAATTGTTATCTCCATTTGTGATTTCAACTTGTGAAAGATACGAATGTTCGTTCAAAGGTTTTGGACCAAAAATTCTTGTCAAATCCCAAATCTTCAAGAGGTTTGGAGATCCAAGTTTCTCAGCAATAGTCACTATCAAAGAGCTATGGTTGATGTGCATTATCTTGATGATATTATACGACAAATCATAACTCTTGAACTCTTTGAGAAACTCAAACTGTTTGTTGAGAATCTTGATCGTGGTCAATGAGTTAAAAATTAGATAGTCTGGACTGGAACATATGGATGAAAGTTGTGGATTACTGAATAGTGAGCTTTCTGCAGACCCATACTGAGGGTCTTTTATGGGAATTATGTCATAGAATTGGAATTGGCGGTTCAATTCCATCTTGTAGAGATGCTTATAAGAGGTTGTATAATTGGGGCTGCGAATAGTTTACTCCTTTTGGATGTGTATATAATTACTCTATTGGGAAATCTGTCGGGGGGGTTACAGATGTGTTTCAGACTTTAGAGGTATAAGATGGTGGAAATGTTTTGAAGGGGGTATGAGTCTGACCACTGAAGTGACGAGTTCCTCTTTTTATAGTGAGAGGGTGTTTTTCGAAGACGATGAATGTTGTCCTAGTTGGTTGAAACCCGGGAGGATGAATCCAATTGTGGTGGAAGGTGGGTTTGTCGATAGTTTCAACGATGAAAGTTCGGTACAAGAAAGGATTCGAAAAGTGTCAAGATTTGAATTCTATTTTTCTAAAAAGATTGAAAAGGTTTGTCAAATAAGGGAACTGTTGAATCTTGGTAAAGGGTTGAATGATTTGATTTTTTATAAATTAGACGAGTTTGTCATGTTGAGTGAGATGATTGAGAAACAGTTGAAAGTTTCAATGCCGAGTGAAAAACTTACCAAATGTATAGATACGCATGTGAAGTATCTTCAAATATTGGTTGCCGATTATCGAGACCATATTTTCAATCTAAAGAGTCTTATGCCTGTGATCAAGAGACATTTTAAGAAAACCAGACAATTGAGCCTTGGAAATGTCATATTTCAATTTCCTTCTGAATATTGGGAATATTACAAAGGATTGGGCTATGAAATGGTTGGTATAGAACCTCAATGGCCTCTAGAAGTTGGTCTTTTGGTGAAAAAGTTTGAGAAGTGCGTCAAGTTTCTCAATGGTATTGTGCAAGGTGGGAACACTTTTGAGACGTATGTATTTCGATATTTGGAACTAGCAAGACGATGTCAATGTGTGGTTGAGTGTGGCAGCATTGAAATGACCCCATATACTGCCAAGTTTTATGAAAACAGTGACAAGACGATATATGAAATGTTAAACGTTAAGCTCTTGATGAGCTTGAAAACATGGCAAACACATTACCAGAATGTACCCAAAATTTGTAATGAGGTTCTTGAATGTTTGAAGCCTTCTATGGAGATGTTGAAGAGTTATAACAAACTTTGTTCGAATGGTTCTTTAATGATTTCGAGATTTGCAGAATTGGTGCGATTACAACGAGAACTTTGTGGGAACATCCCTTTTGTGGTACAATGTACAAACAAGATTGCAAATTTTGTTCAGATGAGTCTAGTTAGAGCTTTATACCACAGTTGGAACCAAATTTCTGGAGAACCCAGTGTTGATATCATTGCACAATTCCAACAGGACAAGAGAATGAGGATTGAAATGATGATAAAACTGATCGATAAGATGCCAGTACTCACTTATCGACATCGAAATGATCTTGTACCTGGGAACAACCGAGTGATTAAAAGATACACTAGTCAATAAAATTGATCTATTAAAAATGGGAATACATACTTAAAGGCTCGTTGGCACTTGTTGTTTAATCTCGCTCTCCAATTTGTTGATATCGATTTCACCATCTGTGGTGGTTGGAATTGTGGTTGAAGGAATTTGTGGTAAATCCAAACCGGTTGAAGAAGCTTTTACAGGTTGTTCAATTTCAGGTTTAACTTCACCAACGGTAGTGGACAGGGTTCTGTTTTTTGGTAATTTTTGTTTGATAAAATTTCCCACTGGACCCAGTTTTTCCAATAAAGGACCTGATTTTTCCTTTGCCAATTCTTGATATTCATAAGCTTTCAGTTTCAGGATTTTGGTTGCATCTTTGACCAGGTTATCGATTTGTACTTTATTTTGTTGATAAACCAAAGGCAAGGTAAAAGCCAATATGGTTGAAGTCAACAACAAGGTAAAGATGGAAAACCAAGAGGTAATTTTATACAAAAAATAACTAACAATGGCAACTTTAAAAGTTTGTTCAATGTCTTTTGAATAGATCAAATCCTGAAATTTTTGTTCAAATAACTTCAAATAATCAGCGGCATGTGAAGCAATCAAGTCTGCATTTTTGTTCAAAAAATTGACATAAGCAGGTCTTATTCTGGTGATAAATCCAGTACCGAGTAATAATTTACCTGCATATTCGGCAACGGCAGACAAGATCAATGCATAGAAGAACAATCTCAACAATAAATTGATAATGTTGAAGAATTTTAATGAGATCAATCCAATAACAATCGATCCAAATACTTTACCGGTCTCAACCGGATCTTTCCAAGTTAAAAGTGTATTTGTTTTACTAGACATACAATTACCTCCACAACAAACTTGTGACATTGATTTTTGAAATTTGGCAACCAAAAGCCCTTATATAGTTAAATTTTTTTTCCAAGAGGCAAGAACGTATTAATTTGCTGCATTACCCGGAAGGTGCATGTGATAAGCAATGTGATTGATAAGGAAGTTTTAAGTTTTGGTGTAGATGGTTTGGATGGTGATTGCTTTGAATAGAGTGTGATTTGTGTGGAAATATTATATAGTTTTAGTGATGAATCGTATTTGAGATTATGTCGTGTGACTGCAGATATAATTTATATAAACTTTTAGGGCGGAAAAGAGAATTAAGAGAATAGATCAAGAGAAGATGTAACAGATATAAAGAAGAAGGATTAGAGAGATATTGATATACAAATGACATTCAAACAGTCTTAACCATCATTGTTGTCCTAATTTCTCATTACTGATCACCGGTACCTGAAACAGTTTCCTAATCAGGAAAAGAAAAACTTGTCCACCATGTCACCAAAACTTGATAAAATTTATTATTACTACTTGTAAGCATTAATGATTGTGTCATTTGTTCTAACTTAGTTTAATTCATATACCTGTCACGATATTTATGGATTCGGCCTTGGTGATCCCACCTGGTTATCGATTTGAATTGACAAACAGATTATTGCAATTCCATATCAATACCAACAAAGATTTCCTCATGCTGGATACTCCTCTATGGCTTAAATTTTTTGGCTCCATCGAATTGATTTTCCAACTCCCATTATTTGTTTTAAATGTGCTTAATAAGCTTCCTAATAAAGAGATTTGGAATTTGATCTATGGAATCAACGTCTTGTTGTCTACGGGTGTTTGTTTGATCTATATAGCTCTACAATATCCAATTTATGGATTAAACAGTTTAGAGGCATTAAAACTTTTCTGTATCTATGCTCCTTATGCATTGGTACTGTTAATGATGTCTACGGATTATTTTAAAAGACTTACAATTAAAAACTAATTATACTTTGCGATCAATTCAGTAGCCAATTCGATATATTTTTGTTCAGCCTCTTCTTTTGGAGTACCTTTTAATTCATCCCATGATTCCCATTTGTATTTACCTTTAAAATCAAACATCCCGGGTTTTGCAGTTTCGTTGTCTCCAACCGTGGCTTGTTTGTATAAACCGTATAATTTCAACAATTCGTCATCGGTGGGTCTTTTAGTTAAGCTGGAAACAGCAGAAGCCTGGTGTTAATCGAATCATTAAGTTTTATATACATACTTTATCGGTAAATTCTTGAGAAACCATTGTGGTGTGATAATGAGGAGTACAAGAAGAAGAAGAAGAGCAAAAAAAAAAAAAGGTTGAGAAAAAAAATTGAGTCAAAATGAAATTTTAAATCAACCCCACATTTTTAGAATGAGAATTGGACGTTATTTGTTGAAGGCTGAAGAATTATTGATCAAAACGAGTGTTGGAAATCCAACAGGATTAACCGGATTACTGCAACATCCAAATCCAAGACCAACTTTAATCACCATATATAAAGCTACATTATCAAATCTCGAAAAAAAATTCCCCCAACATTCAGTTTATCGTACCGCCACGACGAATTTAACTCTGCAAAGGTTGAAAATAGTTGAAGAAAATGATGTTATTGAGAAAATTGAAAAACAGATCGGTAATGGATTGATCGAAGAATTGATCATTCAACTGAACGATGAATACGAATTGAGTAATCAATTACTGGATCTGGAATGTTGGAATGATTTACAAGAACCCCCTTTAGATGATCAATGGGTTTATTTTGGAAAGAAACCTTAACTTTTAATTTAATTATTTATTTCTAATTGATTTATTTTATTTATTCACCAAATTGACACATTGAATTAATTGCCGTATTATTCCCTAGTTTTTGAAGATTGTAAATGAAAGAGATTGATTTTTTGGTCAAATTGATCAAATCTTTTGAAAAACCTAAAATTGTTTTTCTCAATGGGGCTGGGATTTCCACTCTGTGTGGAATACCTGATTTCCGTACAAAAGGAACTGGTTTATACGACAACTTGGCCAAATTGGATCTTCCTTATCTGGAACTGGTTTTTGACGTTGAATATTTCGAAGAACATCCTAAACCTTTCTATGTTTTGGCCAAAGATATATATCCGGGGAAGTATAAACCTTCCAAATATCATTTCTTCATCAGATATTGCCAAGATTTGGGTTATTTAAAGAGGTGTTACACCCAAAATATCGACACTTTGGAAAGATTGACAGGTTTGGATGATGATAAGATCATTGAAGCTCATGGTTCTTTTTCTGGGAATCGTTGTATAAGTTGTGAAGATGACAGTTTAACCGTTGAAAAAATGAGTGAATACATCGAAGACCAAAAAATTGCCAAATGTACCAAATGTGATGGATTTGTAAAACCCAACATTGTGTTTTTTGGAGAACTGCTTCCTCAAATCTTTTGGGATCAATGGGATCTGGATCATGATGATATCGATATTTTAATAGTCTGTGGTACATCACTTCAAGTCTATCCCTTTGCAGGATTACCTGCAGAAGTTGGAAAGAATACCACTAGAGTTTTGATCAATAAGGACAATGTCGGAGATTTTGTTACAAATAAGAGAGATACAGATATAGTCATTTTAGGAGACATTGAAGAAATCATTTCAAAAGTCGTTGAACAGTTGGAATGGAATGAATCTTTTATGGCATTAGTCGAAGAAAAGGACAAGATGTTTAAAGAGAACAAGTTGAAATTAAATGCTGATCAAATCGCCAAGGATGTAGAAAAAGTATTAGAACCAGAGACAGACGAAACAGAGACTCTAGATAAAGAATTGGCCAATCTTTCCATAAATAAATAAACCCCCTTTTAGTCCCTCCACCCCCTTTTCTTGTCCCGCTCCGCCGGAAGTTCGGTCCGGTTTTTTTTTTTTTTTTTTTGCAGGGCTTGAAAACGAGAAAAAAAATCAAGTCTAAAATTTCAGTGACAACAAGCATTTGACGTGTAGCTTTGATCCATTGATTGTGAGGTTTTAAAAGGTGAAATATGAACGTCAACATCTTGTCTAGTGAGTTAATGTTTAATATATGATGATTTATTACTAACTTTATAGTCGGATCAAATCCTAATGTTGCTTTTTACAATTGGCGGTTAATCGAATCTAAACGATGCGATTTGACAGTTGTGAACTGTCCAATAAATCAATTTCAATTCACCAGTACACAATTCGGTAATTCTAGATTTTCAGTGTCAAAGTTTTGTCCTTCATTGCAACATTTACTCGATCAATCCAATCAATTCAACTTTGATTTCATCTTTTTAAGCGTCTCTTCTTTACAAGAGATTAACGCCTTGGCCACAGATTTGAGTAAAATCATCGAAAAATCAGTTGTAAAACCTTTAGTGGTGGTAGAAAGCACCGATTATGTCAACTTAGAAGTCACTTTTGCCAAATGTCTTCGTACTAAAACTGATGTTTTTGCCATCATGACCGATTATGACGTTCGTAAAATTTCAAATGGTTCATTTAAAGTTATGGATTCTAAAAAGGAAAGCGAATTGGTGTACATAGGTAAAGGAGGTTATGACACTGTTTATTCATCACAAGACGTTACAGTCATCAACAGATTGGGTAATTTTTTAGAAAGTGTTCAATTAGACGTTTACAAATTGTCAACTCCATTAGAATTTTTGTCATATCAGTGGAAATTTGCATTACCCCAAATTGTCTTGGGTCCACTTTCCATCATTTTTGAGCAACCTTTCCCAGAGTTTTTGTACGATTATTTACTAGCCAAACCTTTGATTTCGGGATTAATCGTTGAAATCATCACCGTCATTAGATCGATGAATTGTAAATTGTTCAAAGGTTATGATAACGAATCTTCTCTCATTGAAAGAGCCATTCAATTGTGTCCTAAGACTACTCCAAGTGTCAATCGTTTGGAAACTTTGAAGTTTTTTTACAATTTTTACAACCAAAATGACTTGTATTTGGATTTGTTACTCTTACAGCCAATCTTTTTGGCAGATGATCTTCAGATCAAGACTCCTTATCTCGAGTTTTTGTATGCAGTTCTGACCAAATTGGCAGAGAACAACCAAAGCACTTTAGAGAATGAAACTTCATTGTTTTGGTTGAGAAAGACAGTCAGTGGACAACCGATGAAGTCTGAAGATACGACTAGACTTGAGCTGCAACTCCAACAAACTCTGCAACAACTCCAACAGACACAACAGCAGTTCCAACAGTCTCAACAACAAGCTCAGCAAACTCAGCAACAGTTCCAACAATCCCAGCAACAAGTTCAGCAAATTCAGCAGCAACTTCAACAGACTCAACAGCAACTCCAACAGGCTCAAGCACAGGCTCTGGCTCTGGCACAAGCACAGGTTCTGGCTCAAACTCCAGCTCCGGCCCAAAGTCAACCAATTCTAAATCACTCAGCCTCGGGTCTAGACTTACCTTTAGTCGCCCAAAGGACTGAAGAAACTCCGTCAAACGACACTCTAGACGATTTGACCGACATTGCCGTTTACGGAGCCCAATTGAATGGAGAGTCATTCTCTCCACCTGCTCAACAACAACCTTCCTATCAACAACCTCCAGTTGCTAACAATATATACGCCCAACAAGCATATATGAAGCAGATGAAGGCATCCGGTCAACCACAGCCACAGGCACAAACCCAATCCCATACGATGTCGTTTTCTGGTCAATCAACCTACGCTCCAATGAATCAAGGTTATCATCAACCTCAAATGAATCACCACCCATCTTCTCCTGGCATTCCAACGCAACAACAGTTTGCTCCTCAATACCCACAACAGTTCAAAAGAATGAGCTCTATGCCTTCTTACCAATCCCAAGGATTCGCCCAAGCCCCAAAGAAGACTTCAAGAAAGAATCGTAGATCCGCTTTCCCAGGTACCATGGGAATGGACTTTGGAGGCCATGGGGGAATGCCCGGTGGTAACAGACCTGTTATGCAACAAAACAACCAAACACGTTTGAAACATCAATCAAGTTATAACATGTTGGGTAACGGAAGTTCTACGAATATAGTGAGACCAAGACCTCAAAATCTGCAGTCGTCTACATCATTGTACGGATTAAATAACTACGGACAACCACCACCACCTCAACAGCAGCAGCAATATGTTGGGGATGTTTCTACGGGTACAGTGGTTCAACACCAACCACCATCTCAACCACCACTACCTGCTCAACAGCAGTCTCAACCTCAAGTTCCTCAAGAGCCTGAATTAAAATTAGAAACTCCAATTGAACAACCAGAACTGAAACCTCTTGGTGCTGTTTCGAATGGAGACAAAAAGACGAAGAAGAAGAAGAAGATGAGCATTTTCGGAAGAAAAGGTTAATATTCCAGCAATTGTTTACTCAATATGTATATTGTAAAGCCAATGACGTTTATGTCTTTAGTCATTTTTCTTATCTTATCTTATCTGCCAATGATTTCAGTTTCCCAATTAGGAAATTATTTTCGGTTGTACCCCTTATTTTCTAACCCCCCCAAAGGGTTTGACAGATAAGAAAAGTTGTAAAATGATGCTTGATTTGGTAAAATTGTACGGAAGAATTTGATATAAAAGAGATAACACTTCTTCATTGGATGAACCAATGTTTGCTAGACTCACTTCTTCTCTACCAGGTGGTAAATCAACACCTACTGGAACTCCAAAAGAATTTTTGAATGAAAAGATCACCACACTGGGGGAACACACTCTTCCTGCTTCTTGGTGGACTTCTCCTGCCATTTTTGAATTGGAGAAAAGAGCTGTTTTCAACAAATGTTGGATGTACTGCATCCATAACTCCAGATTTAAAAAACCTGGAGACTATTTCCAATTCACAGTCGTGGGACTCAATTTCTTCATCATTAAAACTAAGAAGAATGAGATCAAGGCTTTCCACAATGTTTGTCGCCATAGAGCTTATCCTGTAGTCCAAAAGGAACAAGGATCTTCTATTGTTCTTGGATGTAAATATCATGGCTGGTCCTATAACACCGAAGGTGCTTTGAGTAAGCTGCCTCAATTCCAAGACGTTCCAGGTTTTGACAAGCTGGAAAATGGATTATTCGAAATCAAGACTCATGTGACTAAACACGGGTTGGTATTCATCAATTTCGATCAAGGTGAAGATGTGGTTCCTTTTGAAGATTGGTTCAAAGGTTTGACCAAAGAAATGGATGAATATGATTTTAGAGATTATGAATATGAGATGAGTTATGAATTGGATGGGAAATTCAATTGGAAAACCTTGATGGATGGATATCAGGAGTGCTATCATTGTCCAACTGCTCATCCCGGATTATCGAAACTGTTTGATATTCCAAACACTTATAAAGTTGTTCCAAAGAGTAACTATTGTCGTCATTATGCCCAGATCAAAGATAATCCAGATAACGTTGGTGGAGAGTTCAATGGACTATGGTGTTATCTTTTCCCTTCTAATGGAATCAACTGTTACTCTCCAGCCTGGTACAGTATCAGAGTGTTACCTATTGGTCCAAACCATACAATTTTACAATATGACATTTATTGTAAAAAGGGGTTAGAAGAAGAAAAGAAGAAAGAATTCATCGATTTCTTGCAGTTGGTGGAATTAGAAGATTTTAACTTGTGTGAATTGACCCAGAAAAATCTTAATCAAGGTATATATTCAACAGGTTATCTCCATCCAACCAAGGAGAATGGAGTTTTGTACTATCAAAACAGGGTCAAAGATTTGGTCAAAGAGCACTACGAATTGGAAAAGACACTGGGGAAGGAGATAAATGCAGCTGTGGTCAACGGTAAGGCTCCATCAAAAGAAGCCATTGAGTTGGATCAGATGTGTAAAGAGCTAGAATGTAAGGGAGTCAATCCAGAATCTTTGGAATGGTGATTTACAAATGTTCAAGAGATTATGACCGAGAGAATCAGATTGTGAATCATCAGACGGAGATACACTCTTGATATATAATTAATCTCAAATCCGTCACTTTGAGTCGTAGAATCAGCAATTGAATCTACAACCCCATCCGGCTTTCAAACCTTTCCATAAATCAGTGAAAGGCGACGCCAAATGAACGGATCTTCAAGTCTGAAGAGTGAAAAATTTGAAAATTTTTTTTTTTTGTGTGCCATAAATTTCGTAAAGTGCTACAAACGGTTCCTTATTGTTATCATGACTAGTTTACATTTATAAATACATATCACCATCTAGGTCTTTTAAGTGGAGATGGTTTCGAGAATCCTGGTCTTTGAGAAGGTGTTCTCGGTTGTTGTTCAGGGGTGGATGCAGGGCTTGTGGTGGGAGGGGGTGTTGATCTCAGTTTACGGTATTGGGGGAGTTTGAAGTTGGTCTTCATGGGCCACAGCATTTTGAAAGGTTCTGATGGCAGAGAGACCTGTCTAGAGTGATCATTTGGTGGTGTAGTGCTTCTGGGTTTCTTGTCATCGTCAGTGACTGCAGGCTGCAGTTCAACAGGTTTTAAGGTGGTGAAGTTCGAAGGTCTGGTTGTCGATGGACGTCTCACCATGTTTGTCAATTCCTGGTCTGGGAATTTTGAAGGTGGGGGGATCTCTTTTTCTTTTGACTCATTTGGTTGAATTCTGAAAGATGAAACAGAACCTTTAGGAACACCTGCAACGTCATCTCCTTGAGACTTCTGCATTTGATTCAAAACCATTGTAGAGATCATGCTAGAGAAAGATGAGAGATTTCCTTGTTCTTTGGCTCGAGAAGTTAGGGCAGACACCAAAGCAGAGCTTCCTTCTTTGGCTCCGATCAGATCGACCAAGTTTTGAATGATAGAAGACTCTTTTTGTTCGGATTTTTCTTGATTTGTGGTGAATTTTTCAAAATGACCACTTGGTTGACCCATTCTTTCTAAACGTCTCTTTTTACGTCTTTCCAATTCGAATTCGATCCATTTTGTCTTTTCCTCAGTGACACCTTCTCCAAACAATTGTGTGGCCCTTTTGAGAACTCTGAACTTCAAATCGTTGTCCTTGTTACGTTCTGCATGTACTTCTCTCCATTTACGTTTCCTCTCTCTATTGCTCAGCCGAATTTTTTCTTTGAATTCGGGAGCATCGTGCTCGATCTTTGGTTTACGACTCGTCTTGGGTTTGCTCAACGATACCACAATGTTAGAGAGTGCTTTAGAGATGGCTTCTTTCTTTTCGTTGGGTTTTTCGATCTCTGATTTGGTCTCTTTTGGGATCAGAGTTTCGGGTTTTTCTTCTAAAGGTTGAGCAGGAGTAGGAACAGAAGGTTCAGAAACAGTGGGAGCCAAGTTCAAAGCTCCTGGCTTGGACAAGTTCTCTATGGCGGTGTTGATGAAGTTCAAAGTACTGGCAGTGTTTTCCTTTGGAGGTTGTTGCAAAAGGTATTGTTTGGCCAATCTCAAAGATTCCAAAAGCTCTTTTTCATTATCAACTTTTGAATTTTGTTTTCCATGGGACAGTTGTAGAGCATTGGACATCTGTTGAAGGGCTTCAGCTAGACTGGATTTCTTCACTGGAGTTGATTGGAACGTGGAAATTACAGGCAGACTTTTCACAGTAGAAGATTTAGGAGTTTCTTCTGGTTTTAAATCTTTGACCGGGATGACTTGTTGGAGTGATTCAATGTTGGAATAATCTCTTTGAGGTCCTGATTTCATCGAGGATCTTGTGAGAGCCAAAGTTTCAGCTATAGAGAGCTGTTTTTCTCTTTTGGGTTCTTCAAGTTTTTGTTGTTGTTGTTGTTCTACTTCTTCTTGAGATTCTGGTTCTTTGGGCTTTGGCTTCTCTTTACGCAGTTTCTTTGGTTTCTTTTGAAACAATGAAGAAATGGCTTCATCAAGAGCAGCTTTGTGTTCGTTTTCTTTGAACTCTGTCTCATTTCCCATTGCCAATTGAAGAGCATTTTGTAAAATATCGTTCATTTGAGATTGATCGATGGGCAGAGAAGTTTCAGTCTCACTATCACTATCCAGTTGTCCTTCCACTACGTTTTTCACCATCAGAGTTAAAGCCAGTTGTAAATCATCTTGATCTGGAACGATTTCTTCCTCTTTTTTTTTATCCTCATTCGACATCAACGCCGTTAAGATGGCTTCTTGTAACACTTTCTCATGATCATCTTTCTCCAGTGGCTTTTCAACCTCTTCGTTGTGTACTTTATCTGCAACTTCATTTGCCAATTGTGCCAAAAAATCTTCTAAATGTTCTTCCTCTTGTTGTTCAGGTTGTTCGGGCACTTCTTCTTCTTCTTTTTCATAATGATTCATCACTCCTTGAACAATGTTGGCAAAATCGAGTTGATAATCTGGTTGAGATTCAGAAGTTTCTTTATCGTGTTCTTCATTGACTTGTCCTAACAAATCTGCCAATTGTTTATGATATGCAGACTCCGGATCTTCTTCTGGGTGCTTTTCATGTACATTTGGATCTAAAAGATGAGGTTAGTTTGAAAGGTTCAAAAAGAAGACTTACTCTGTTCAGAATGAGAGTTTTGAGTTGATTCATCCGCAAATGTGTTCAGTAGTACATCCTGTATCACTTGGTTGAGTTCTGATTGTTCTGACATCTTTCAAAGGACATCAAATTTCAACTTTTATATCTTAAAAGTTTGTTCTGTTAATAAACAAAAATTTTAAGCGTTTAACAGATTTTTTTTTTAATTTTTTTTGATATATCACGCACGACTACACATATTCATATTTTATGGAGAGTCCAATTTTCCCCTTTTTTAGCACAAAATTACAACTTTTAGGGGTGTCTTTGTCTAGATAAGGGTTTAAATTTAATTGGAAACCACCTGGTAATGAGATTCCTAAATTGTTATCTTGTAAAGAGAGGTAGTTATTTGAAAATTCGAAATCGTAGACCAATCCAGGAAGAAAAGTGTAATTTTGACAGTTCTCCAAATATGTGAAATAGGATTGTCTTTTGGTATTTGTATTTGGGATGGAGACGTTTTCATTTTCATCGTTGAAAGTTGAGAGATTTTCGATGACTGATTTGGTGATGTCGGTGCTGTTTGATTCTAAAGCAACATGGATTTGGTTGAAACTACTCAAAGCTTTACCGTATATCCAAGGTTTATCACAATCTATATCGTATGTACAACTTGGATCTACAAATTTGGTGAACATTTTTAAACCAAGAGAAGTTCCATAGGGCAATAAATCTTTTATTGGGAAATCGAAATCGTTTCCAAAGATTAAATCTGCTCCATTGATTTCTTTATATGGGTAAAATTGAATTCGTATCAAGATATTGTTTTCAGTGTTTGATTCATATTTACTGTTTTGTTCGTCATAATCTTTTGAACCTTTGAAATTCTTAACTTCCACCACCAATTTAAATTTCCCAATTTGAGATTCTAATTCTATAGGTTCTAAAGTATTCACAGGAACCAATTTGAAATCTGTCAAATCATCAACAGTGGCCACAATTCTCAATTTTTTCTCCTCTTCACTCATCTAAAGCAATCTTTACAATTGATTTTTTTTTTTTTTAAGATAAGAAATCGATGACAGCCCCTGTTTATCACCCCCTTTTCAAGTTGATGACATCAAAGTTCTTAAAATCTTTCTTTCTTCTTCTTTTAGATTGTTGAACATTGACTCGAAAAAAGGTTCACTTCCTATTCTTCTGAAAAATGCTTTTAAAATCAATATTTCTTCTTCGTTTGTACCATGCTGTGGACGTTGTTCTTCATCTTCTTGTTCATCGAATTCTGCAAACTCTTCATAATCGTCTAAATCTTCCCATTCATCATCCTGTGGTTCGGATTTGAAGTTGTTTCCAACAAGTTTGATAGCAGCTTCAACTTTATCTTGACCAGGTTGAGAGAGTTGAAATTTGACTTCACTTAAAAATGATTTGATGATTTTGAGAGATGCAGGAATCTTGATGAATTGAAGATTCTTTCTCATTGATCTAGTGATGATCACATCTTTGAGGGAATCATCTTGAATCAACTCATCGGAATCAACCATAATGGTATCAAGACGAGGATCACGGGCCAAGAAAATCTCGATCAAGGCTTTGATGTTCAACATGATTTTTTGGAAACCTCTTGTAGTTTCAAAAGTTTGGAGCCAAATTGGAATGACCAAGTTGATCAGGTTTTGATTATCACCAACTTGGAAATTTCCGAGGAATTCAAGGGTTTGTTGAGGAGATTTGACAGCCAAGTTGGCAAATATCAAGATCAAACTTTCCGTGGTTGGGAATTCTTTTGTCACGATCAATCGACGAGTGATGGCTTGTAAAATTTGGTCTAAATATTGTCCAACGTCTGCAGTCGATGAGAAGTTATCGATCAATTTTGTCACCAAATCACCAACGTTCAAGATGGCTCGGTCACTCAAGTCTGGAGACAAGTATTTCGAAACAATTTGTAACAATATGTTGAAACCGTTGTCATGAGAACTAATGAATTGAGGAGTCTCTGGATGGCTCAAAAGTTGATTGAAGACTTCATTGGACACCTGCAAAAGCTGTTCATCATCTGTAGACAAGATCAATTTGGTCAATGGGTCAAAAACAAAGTTGAAAATATCCTTCGTGATTGGTCTATCTTTATTGACGAAGGCCACTAAGAATTCAAGGCTGATGTCTAATCCGGTGTTGAACTCGACATTTGGAGTTTGAATACAGGAGTTTACAACGTTGAGTAATAAAGGTAGACCTTTTCCACATTGTACAAAGAACTGCTGAGGAGATATGTCATTGAACAAATCATCGAGACATTCACGACCAGAATCCAAAAGACCCAAATTAGATGTGTCTTTGAAACAAATCTCAAGGACGAGTTCCATAACAGAAGTGGTTTGAACGAGTTCTTTGTTGTTGATGCATATTGCAGTTGACAAACTTTCGAGTAAAGTGAGATTTGCATCTTCTTCACTGTCATCTTTCAACTCGGAGACTATTTGTAAAATGGCTGTTTGGATGGTACCAGTCATATTTGCAGCTCTGATGATATAGTTGAAATAGTTGAACGAGAACAAAATCAGGGACTTTGTGAGTTCTGTCTGTTGAAGTTGAACTATATTATCTAAAGTTTGTAAACCAAACGTTTGAACATCGATTTGATCTTCAAACTTACTGAAGAAGCGAGGTAAGGTCAATATTGTACTTGAAACGAGAAACTCATCTTTATCCGACAACAAAGAAACAAGTTTGTTCAACAATGACACCAAAGAGAAATCAGCTTTGAATTCTTCTTCGTTTTGGAAAAGACTTCTCAAAAGAAACACAACCAGTTCTTTGACATGTGCAGAGACATCTGAGTTCAAGGTTTTGTCGAACAAAGAGATGGTATTTTGTAGAACACACAGGTAATTGCTGGAGAGATCGATGAGAAAATCTGCGATCGAATCACGGACATCAATTTCCACCTTGAGACCCGATTCCAGAGTGATGAAAGAATTGAAATCTGTACACCATTCTTCCCTGATATCATCCGATAAGAAAGCCAATTGGCATAAGGTGTCTACAAACTTCTCTACCAAAAGATCTTGGTCGAAATCCACTTTCAAAATGACGACGGATGCAAGTTGAAGCATCTCCAGAAAGATGGACGAAATGAAAGGAGAATATTCAAAAGATGAGACTTGGACCTTGATGAACAGATCGAAATCTGCAAACTCTGAAGTAGTATGAGATCTCAGACTCAACAAATAAGACATGTCTTGTAAAATGAGACCAAAAAGAGAAGAAGGTCCCACGGCAACGATCTTTTTGGTCAATAGGTTGTGGAACAAATTGGACAATGTGGACAAACATTTATAGATCTGGAGTTTTAACAGGAGCAGGAGTAAAGAAGAAGATGCTTCTGAAGTTGTCAAGGACTCTACGAGTTGAAATAACAAGTCTACAGCACCGTCGAAAGCGGTTTTTACAAACAGTTTACGGGTTTGGGACAAGTCGAGTTCTGTGGATAATTGAGATAGTGACACTTCAAAAAGTTTAGCCGTCTCAATTTTGACCTCAGTGGGCAGGTCACTGGTGAGAATTTTCCCACATAAAGACAAAACCGTTTCACCTACATGTCCTTCAAAGAAGAGATCTTCTGTGATCAAGTCATCGAACAAATCTTTCAAGACAGCAATGCCACCTAAGAGAGAAAAGAACTCTCCTGAGTTGACATAGTTGTACAAATGTTGTAATAGATCTGGCCATTCATCTGGGTAATCCACCAGGGCTATTTGGATGATGGCATACGAAGCTCCTGATCTCAATTTGGAATCACGGTTTATGGCTAGCTCGAGTAATTGATGTCTTATGAGAGCTTTAGTGGGTTCATTGACACAACTGGGTCCTAAATATGACTGGAAAGCTGCTGACCAATGCTGTGGAGTGAGTCTTTTGATGTGCAAAAGACATGCCTGACGGAGTGCTAAGGGCACAGAATCGTTGGTTGCGATCTCAATGAGACTGGTGAAAGTTTCGGAAGGCTGTATAGACGCTTGCTGGTTAAAAGCAAGTTCTGCAGAAGTTCTTGTGGTGTTGTCAGATGATGTTTGAGCCTCTACAAGGGAATACACTTGCGACATGGTCGATTCAAAAAGAGGGTCGTGTGAAATATCTCAAAATAATTTTTCCGTGGTGCGCCATGCAGAGAGCACGTGACCGGATCGGGATCTTTTTTTGTTCGTGGTCGTGGCTTTCGGATCAATTCCGCCCGATCCAGTTACTGCGGGCTCCGGTAACCCACGGTACATAGTCAATTGGGGTACCAAAGTGTCAAAAATTGGTGTGAATTCTCCGAAAATTGAACCGTATCATTCCCAATATCCCATCTACCATCATAACTCACCAACTCCTCTTGTTTCCACCCCTTTTCCCTCTCTTCTAATCCCCATCCCTTGCCCATCCCCAATCCCGTTAACACAGGTCTCCGCATGCACGCGCAAACCTTTCAAAAACTTATATAAAAGGAGCCGCCGAAGCGCTTAAAAGAACAAGATGTCAAATAATTCATTAGCACAATTAAAAGCTTCCGGAACAGTAGTTGTTACCGACACAGGAGAGTTCGAGTCAATTGCCAAATACACTCCTCAAGATGCCACTACGAATCCTTCGTTGATTCTTGCCGCCACAAAGAAACCTGAATACGCCAAGTTGATCGACGTTGCAGTTCAATACGGTAAAGAAAAGGGATCAAGTGTTGAAGAAAAAGCTTCAATTGCTTTGGACAGATTGTTGGTTGAGTTCGGTAAAGAGATCTTGAAGATTGTGCCTGGAAGAGTTTCCACCGAGGTTGATGCCCGTTTGTCCTTTGACAAACAAGGTTCGATCGATAAGGCTTTGGAAATCATTGCTTTGTACGAAAGTGTTGGAGTTTCCAAAGACAGAGTTCTTATCAAGTTGGCTTCCACATGGGAAGGTATTCAAGCTGCTCGTGAATTGGAGAGTAAACATGGTATTCATTGTAATTTGACCTTGTTGTTCTCTTTTGTCCAAGCCGTTGCATGTGCCGAGGCTCAAGTGACTTTGATTTCTCCTTTTGTCGGTAGAATTTTGGATTGGTTCAAGGCAAATGGTGGTAAATCTTCTTATTCCGGTGAAGAAGATCCAGGAGTTTTGAGTGTTAGAAGAATCTTTAACTATTACAAGAAGTTTGGTTATGATACCATTGTCATGGGAGCTTCTTTCAGAAACGTTGATGAGATCAAGGCTTTGGCTGGTTGTGATTTCTTGACCATTTCTCCGGGTCTTTTGGAACAATTGTTGACCTCTGATGCTCCAGTTCCAAAAGTTTTGGATGCAGCAGCTGCTGCTTCTGTCGATGAGGAGAAAGTTTCATATGTCGATGATGAGGCCAAGTTTAGATTCTTGTTGAATGAAGATCAAATGGCCACTGAAAAGTTATCCGATGGTATTCGTAAGTTTTCTGCTGATTGTGTTACTTTGTTGGACAAGTTGAAGGAGAAGGTTTCTGCTTGAGTGGGGTATGGTGAATATACATTGTGGACAGGACAATGTTGAAGTGTGTGTTCCTTAAAGATGTCTAGTTTGTAGTTGTTACAGGCTTTACAGTTATCATAGTGTAGTTGTTATAAGCTCTACATTTATCATAGTGTAGTTGTTATAAGCTCTACAGTTATGATACTTGTAGTTGTTACAGGCTTTACATTTATCATTATCTTGTAGTTGTTACAATTAGGCATTACAGTTTTCATACTTGTAGTTGTTACAAAAAGCTTTACAGTTATCATGATCTTTGTCCTTGTTACAAAGGCTTTACAGTTATCATTATCTTTGTCTTTATCTTTGTCTTTATCTTTGTCTTTATTACAAAAGGCTTTACAGCTATCATAGTTGTAGTTGTTACAAAATCTCTACAGTTATCATTACCTTTGTAGTTATTACAAAAACTCTATAGTTATCATTATCTTTGTAGTAATTACAAATGTTCTACAGTTATCATACTTGTAGTTGTTCTCTACAGTTATCATAATCTTACAACCACTTGTCTCTGTCAAATGTCCTACATATTTTCTAATCTCTTCAAAACATCCTCCATCAAAGTTTCTCAGTAAGTTCAGGCACAATCTCAAACAGATCACCAACGATTCCAACATCGGCCACGTTGAAAATTGGAGATTCTTCATCCTTATTGATGGCCACAATCACTTTACTGTCTTTCATACCTGCCAAATGTTGAATAGCCCCGGAAATACCAACTGCTATATAAAGATCTGGAGCCACAACTTTACCGGTTTGACCTATTTGTAAAGAATTGTCACAGAATCCACTATCAACAGCAGCTCTAGATGCACCAATAGCAGCTTTCAACTTCGTCGCAAGAGGCTCTAAAACTTGATCGAACTGTTCTTTGGATTTTAAAGCTCTTCCACCAGAAACCACAACTTTAGCCGAGCCCAAATCGGGACGGTCCGAGGTGACAATGTGATCTTCTACAAACTCTACAGGAAGATCAGAAGAAGTGGTGGCTACAAACTCTTCAACAGGGATCTCAACTGCATCTCCTGCCACTGCTGGACTGAACACAGAAGATCTGTATGAAGCCAATACAAAAGGTTCATCCACCTGTACGGTGGAAATGGCATTACCGGCATAAATGGGTCTTTGGAACTGTGTTGGAGAGATAATTTTGATGACATCACTCACCGGTTGAATGTCCAAGAGCAGGGCAACACGTGGTAACACATTTTTACCCACTGCAGAAGTGGCCGTGACAAGATGTGTATAGTTTTTAGCCTTCAAAAGGTCAACGATCAAAGGTGAAACATGTTCAGGAAGATAGTGATCGTATTTGGAATCCTGGTTGTACACGATTTGGCCAACGTACAGAGAATAGCCTGATAATTTCTTTGCCAGATTTACAGATTCAGATCCAACCAAAAGAGCGGTGACTGGGAATCCCAATTGTTTGGCAGCTGTCAAGTTGGACAAAGAAGTTGGAGTTATCTCTCCATTGAAGGTTTCAATCAAAGCCAAAGTTGACTGGAGTCTTCTGAAAGCCGAAGGGATCATGGCCTTTTTACTTAAAACAAACATACTGCGATACATCCTGCTGTAAAGACAACCTGTTCTTAAAAACCTCCACAGTCAAAATAATTTTCCAATTGGTGAAAAATTTAAGCGCAAATGAAATGCGCAGATTTGATTCCCGATTCGGAACAAACGAGCGGTGCGCGCTTGAAATCCCAATTGGGAATTGCCGCGGACGAGACGGTGCCGGGCAATAATTGGACTCCAAACAGATGGACCAGACCTATAAAGAGTTGGCTCAGAGGGCAATTAGGTTGCTAGACACCAGTGGGAATTACAGAGTCTTAATTGTGTTGATAGGTCCTCCTGGAAGTGGGAAATCGACGGTTCTGGACTCCGTCTGTGCCGAGATTAACAAGTTGAAACCTTCTCAGATCTGTGGAAAAATTGTTGATGAGTCTGTGAAAGAGTTCATCGGATCTATAAGTGAATCTCCAGATCTGTCTGAGATCGAAGATCCTCATTTAAAGAGTTATAGACGTGGTAATTGGTCCGAAGGTGATGTCCAATTGATCGGTAGAGGAAAAGAGCACACCAGGGTGTCTATAAGCCATAAATCTGAACCTTCAAAGGCTCCATTCGCAACAGTAGTGCCCATGGATGGATTCCATTTGACTAGAGAACAATTGGCTTCATTCAAAGATCCACAATCTGCCATCTTCCACCGTGGTCTGCCACACACTTTTGACGAGGTAAATCTTTATAATTTGGTCTGTATACTTTTGCTGGCAAGGCATCAACCTGGCCCAGAGCTACAAGTACCTAGTTTCTCTCATGAGCTCAAAGATCCTGTTCCTGACGGCATAAATGTGCCTTCTGGGTCCCGAATCGTCATCTTAGAAGGGTTGTACTTGTTGTTGGATCAGGGAAACTTTGCCGCGATTCTGAAGCTGTTAAAGGATGATAAACATGGTGTAGAGTTCTGGCGTATTGAAGCAGATATGTCTACATGTGCCAAACGTGTTGCACGTCGTCATGTTGCCAGTGGAATCGTCAACACCTTAGAAGAAGGACAACAACGGTACGAGCTCAACGATGGAGTCAATGGACTATTGGTGGTACAAAAATCGGTTCTGTGTGATGTAGTAGTACGTAGTTTAGATGAATAAATGCTATGTAGATTTGGATGCCATTCTTCTTCGGCTGATTGTAGAAGCACTTAGCTGTAGATTGAAGTTTTCCATTTCATCTTCGGAAACTTCAAAAGTGGTTTTGTATAACTTTGGCAGAGGAGATTTGGGGAGTTGACGATGATGGGATTCTTTCACGTTGGCAAAACAGATTGTAGAAGGTTCTTCCAGTATGGTTTGAGGTCTTGTATCGAATTGGGCATCTAATTGTGCAGCATTTGAAGTGTCAAATGCATATTTGATCAGTTGCAGAGAAAAATCATGGGGTTGAGGACTGGAAGTTGTCATGATCGACTTCACAACAGCTGTTTCCTTTTGAAGAATCCATGGATGTTGTAAAAGTTGATCAATCGTACATCTTTTGGAAGCATCTATCGTCAACAATTTGCTCACCAAGTCCTTTGCACCATCACTAACTTCATTCCACCAAGGTTCAAGAAAACAGTATTCTCCTTTGGAAACTTTCTCCAGTAAACGTTTTGGGTCTGCATCGTAAAACGGAGGAAATCCACATAGAAGTGTGTACAAAACACATCCTAAAGAGAAACAATCTACAGCTCTGGAATAACTTTCGTCTCTGAGAATCTCCGGTGCAGTATAACCTTGTGTTCCCACAGGAGTTTTGGTGTTGTTATCGAATAAAACTTTGGAAAGGCCGAAATCTGCAATCTTGACGGTTCCTATCGTTCCAGATCCCAAATTGGGTATAAAGATACCTTCATCGACTTTAGAATCATCGTCTGATTGTCTACGAGCAGCCACAGCTGCCTTTTTACCACGTTCTTTCATGGGGATAGGAACAAACAAGAGGTTTTCAGGTTTGATGTCTCGATGGACAACTCCAACGTCTTCATGTAGATACTTCAAACCTTTAGCAACTTGGACTATGACATGACGAGCCAAATCTTCACTGAAATATGTGTATTTGATGATCTGGTTGAAAATTTCTCCTCCTTCCACCAACTCCATCATCAAATAACAATGTGTTTGGGTATTTTTGAATCCAAAGAGCCTTACAACGTTGTCATGTTGTATTTTGGACATGATACTGATTTCTTTGAGAACAGAATTCATCTGTCTTGAAGTCATTGATCGTTTATCGATCACCTTGATTGCAATAAAACTGTCTGCATTTGAATCGTACAGTTTATAAACCTTGGAAAAAGCACCTTCTCCTATTAATTCGATCAATTTGTACCTAGAAGAGAGATCATACAGATGCGATATAGGTTTTGGAGGATCAGATTGACCTTTGATCAAACTCTTTATGTTTTGGAACACCGTCATATGTTTAGTTGTGTTGTGAGAACAAATTTGTTACAAAATCTGCCGAATGACGAAATAGGAAATAGTTTCAGGGACAAGGTGTAAATTGTGGGGAAGACAATATAAAAACGTGGTTTGGTGTTGTTATTGATTTGATTCGACCCGAAAGAGCCGGTATAAATCTTGAGTTCTTGTTGGAAATGGGCGCAGTTTCGATAATTTTTCGAAACAACAGATTTTACAATAAAGATCGGCGGTTTATGCAAGGTTTAAGGGGCAGTCAGGGGAAATCAGGGGCAATCAGGGGAAATGAAGGGTAGATTGAAAGGGATTAATTTAGGGGGTAGGGACCCATCAACCTGAAGAAAATAAGTTCTAGTGCTGAAACACTTCCAGACTATTGATAATGCACGATGTGATATTTGATGGAATAGGAAAATCCCAAACAAAGCTCTATGCATGATGACGTATGCAAGACTAAAAATACAACATGGGGAAGATTGATTAAATCTATGTAGATTACAGTTGAGCCAATTTGAAGGCCAAATAAGTAGCTGAAGGTGTTAATTTTGTAAAACCTGCCACGTTTTGAGAAACTGTCTCATTTGTCTTTCCTTCTTCATGATCGGATTCAGTTCTACGGCTACGACGAGCCTCTTGTTTAGCCGTCTTTGTAAACCTTAATATATGTCTGTTCCCCCTATCGAATTCAGATACGTTGACTATTCTTGTCTCCACATGGGCAGGAGGACCTCTAAACCACAATTCCGGTTCTGTCTCTTCTTCTTTAAACCTCTTCAATTCGTTTTGGATGTGGGCTGCAGAATATTTTAGCAATCTATCAGTACTTGGCTCATCCATGCGTCTCGTCCCGAGTTCCGGAAGATCTTTCAGAGTACGATAGGGTAAGAAATAAGCCGGAGCAGCTGAAGCCTGTTGAAATGCAGACAGAGAATGGACCACAGAGGCATAAGGAGAAGCAGCTACTTTACCTTTGAAAATGATGGATTCACGATCTGCAGCGTGACTCAGACGCCAACCTGCGTATGCAACAGGGGTGGGAGCAGGAGCAGGAGCAGGAGTCCGGGCCACGTAATTGGTGGTCAGCATTGGATATTGAGAACTACGTTGGATCTGGATACCAGGAGCAATTGTAGGAGCAGGAGAAGGACCTTGAGGAGGACCATTGAGAGTTTTCCGCACCACGAGATTACGAGCAGGACTCGAGAGGTACTGGCCCAAATCGTCGTCCAAAGCAGGACCACGTTTATAGACTCCACCGATCAAAGGAGGAGCGTTCAACGAGGCAATGATGGGTTCTGGAATCGGGTCATTTTCACGGGCATCCACAGGGAGTAAATGCATCAACGGAGAAGTGTATTTCTGGAACCATCTCAACCCACCATTTGGAAGAGGTACAATAGGATCATCCACTTCTCTCACCTCATCAGGAATACATGCCTTCCAAGTTCTGATCTTGTTGAAGTTCTTGTCATGGTCCGAGTAACGAAATTCACAGATGAACATGGGTCCATACACTTTGAACAGAGGTTCTCCACGTTGGTACCTGGTGAAGTAGTTCACATAACAAGGACCCAAGATATCGGCGACAGGATGATCACGGTACTGGCCAGTTTTGAACACCTCATTTGCGTAGAAAAGACGATCGACACGATGAACCGTCTGTTCGGGTCTATAATACCAACAGACGTTGATCCAACGACGATGGCCATCCTCTGGAGTGACCCACAACCTGAAAACCTGAGCAGGAATCGGCTTTGTGGAGTCGTTTGGATTCCTCAAGAGCACCCAATCACCAACTTTATAGGTTCTGCCGTGCAGTTCCACGGAATCCAAAGGCACTCTCATTCCATGGGCATCGGAGCTCAAGAAGACGGAATCTGGTTTCGAGGTCTCTTCTGTGATGGCAGCACGGCACACAGACTCGAATTCTGCAGTGGCAGCTGCCAAAGCCGTGTCTCCAACGGCATTGGCATACTTCCGTTGGTTGGCAAACATCAATTCGAGATCCCTTTGGAAGGATTCAACGTCTTGGTACTTCCGTTGTTTGGTCTTGGTCCGGATGATTTCCAAGCAGATGGGATGTTGAACTTTCTGATAAAATTGCGGGTGTTGGGCAGCATTTGGAAGTCTTTCAAAGACTAGATAAAGAGGTTGACCTCTTATACGGGCCTTTTTGGTGGTTCTTAGTACGTTTTTGATCCTCTGTTCATGGGGTCTGTCGATGATGGGAGGTTTCCCTCTTTTGTTCCACATTTCAAACACCTCTCTTTGATTTGGATGAGGTGGTAGAGAAGACGAGGTGTTCAAGACGATTGGAGAAGGACGAGGAACCATGGCAGGAGTCAGATCTAGAGTTGGAACACGATCCACGGGGATTGGTTCGTAGTCTTTGAAGCATTCTGGAGGGACATCTACCAAAGAGGCAGGAATGTCAGGATCCGGATGCAGAGACAAAGAAATAGAGAGATCTGGAGCAGGACTTTGGTCAACGACAGAGACAGAAGTTGAATCTGGAACAGGAGAAGGAGACATGGTTTGAAGTTCTTCACCTGGAAGAGCACCCAAATATGGATATTGGACACGCATATGTCCTGGGATTTGTGAATCTTGACGAATTGCCGGGATCACCTTGTCCCTTAGGTATTCGTCCAAGACGACGGCGGAGTCGTAATATTCTGAACCGACTTCGTTGTAATAACGAGCATTCCAAGTGATTTGGGCCATGTCATCGATGAACTCTTGAGCAGAACCATATTTTTGGGCACGTACGTTTTGCAGAATCTTGTGTAAAGATTGAGGTTTTTTGATGATTTTGTAGTAATCGGTGTATGATCTTAAAGGGAGGGCATGAAAGGCTAATTTGATTGGGATTGGAGCAGTGAGGGAGTAAGCGCCGTCTACTAGTGGTTTGAGGGCTTTGTTGAGGTAGACACGAGTTGGGCCTTCGGCTTTGGGGTCTTTAATTCGGATTTTGGCCATTGTGAAGTTGATGAAAAGGAAATAAATGAAAAAAATGAAAAAAATAATGGAATAAAAATGGAAATAAATAGGAAAAAAATAGAATATAATAGGAAAAAATAAATGGAAATCAAATAAAAAAATGGGAATAAAATGGAATAAAATAGGAAAAAATTAGAAATAAAGTGGGAATAAAATGAATAGAAATGAAATGAAAATAGAGAAAAATGGAAATCAAATGAAAATGAAAATAGAAAATTAAAAGGTAAAAATTGGTAAAAATTGGAAAAAATTAGATGAAAAATCAAATGATTAATTAATCAATTATGAACTAATTATAAGCTAAATATCAACTAATTATGAACTAATTATAAACTACTTATAAAGTAATTATAAACTAATTATAAACTACTTATAAACTACTTATAAATTAATTATAAACTAATTATAAACTAATTACAAACTAATTATAAGCTAATTATAAACTAATTATAAACTAATTATAAACTAATTATAATCAAATATTTGAATTGTGACAGAACCTATAGTTGATTACGTAATCTTTCAAGTGTAACCCACATGGACAAAAGCCAACAAGGTTAGGATGTTACAACTATTTAGAGTACAAATACCATTATTTTTGTTAATATTTTAAAATAAATGAGACAATCAAATCAAATAGTCAACTAATCATTCAATAAACTAGTCAAAATAAATTAGTCAATGAACTAATTATGATCACATAATCTAATAATTTAATCAAATTAAATCAATTTAATAATCAAATATTCCATTAAATCAAATAATTAATTATCAATAATGAGCTATCAAATTAGTGAAATTGAATAATCAATTAATAAATTAATAGAATTAATGAAATAAAGAAAACTAAATAATTCAAGTGATCAATTATATGACATAATCATATAATCAAATAATCAATTAATCAAAATTAAATAATCAAATAATCAAATAATCAAATAATCAAATAATCAAATAATCAAATAATCAATTAATCAAATAATCAATTAATCAAAATCAAATAATCAATTAATCAAAATCAAATAATCAAATAATCAAATAATCAAATAATCAAATAATCAAATAATCAATAAATCAAAATCAAATAATCAAATAATCAAATAATCAAATAATCTAATAATTAAATTAAATTAAATCAAATTAAAATTATCAAATAATTCATTAAATCATCAATCACAACACCAATAATCAATTAATCAATTAATCAATTGAAAAATCAAATTGTTCAAAATTCAAGAAAATTAATTGAATGACATAATCAATTATCAAATAATCAAATAATTCATTCATGAATTATCATCAAAAATCAATCAAAATCAATCAAAATCATCATCAATTCAAATTCATGGATCAACTCTCTCTCTCGATCCAAAAAAGTAAAGCAATTCTCGTCCTTTCAGGTGCAGGTCTAAGTGCTTCTTCAGGAATACCAACTTTTCGTGGATCAAACGGACTTTGGAATAACTTTCTGCCCATAGATTTAGCCACTCCTGATGCCTTTTACAACGATCCAAATCTTGTCTGGCAATTCTACGCCATGAGAAGACTCAATTCACTCCAATCTTCCCCAAACAATGGTCATCTACTGTTAGTACGATTGGCCCAATACTGCCAATCCCAAAACATCCCTTTCTTAACCTTAGACCAAAACGTCGATGGACTCCTCTCACGGCTGGGTCTAGACCCAAATGTCCATATAGAACTACACGGATGTATATTTGACGTACAATGTACAAGTTTTATGTGTTCTTATAAAAGTAGAACAGAGAAACAACCTCTTGTTCCAGATCTAAAAGGAGATTTGACCCAATTGGATCCTTCCCAATTACCGAGATGTCCACAATGTGAAGGATTGTTGAGACCAGGAGTGGTTTGGTTTGGAGAAAGTTTACCGATTGCAGCAATAGATAGAGCAGACGAATTCTTGATACGACATGATCCTAATCTCATCTTGGTGGTTGGTACAAGTGCCTCCATTTGGCCTGCTCTGGGATACATCGATCGTATCAAACAACTGGGAGGTCAAGTGGTTGTGTTCAACAAACAAGATTCGGAATCGGATCTAATGTTCAAAGGGGATTGTGCAGTGTTATTACCTCAATTGATCAACTCTCTAACTACACATCTTTAAAAATTGATTGGTTTGTCAAAAGTTGCCAACAGGGCTTCTTTGAACAGTTCACTGAGAGTTGGATGGGCATGACACACACGGGCCACGTCTTCGGTACTTGCTCCGTATTCCAAAGCCAATCCGGCCTCGGCTATCATCTCTCCGGCATTGGATCCAATGATATGGACTCCTAAAACTCTTTGGGTCTCGGCATCGGCAAGGAACTTGACAAATCCTTCTGTGTCTTGATTGGTCTTGGCTCTGGAGTTGGCGATGAACGGGAACTTTCCAACTTTGTACTTGACTCCAGCAGCCTTCAACTGTTCTTCTGTTTGTCCTACCCAAGCCACTTCTGGATGTGAATACATCACAGAAGGAATGTTACCGTAGTTGACATGGCCATGGCCATGTTTGATGTACTCAACAGCTGCAATTCCTTCTTCTTCGGCCTTGTGGGCCAACATAGGTCCAAAAGTAACGTCTCCAATCACACGGATATGTGGTTGCAGACTCTTGAATTCACTGTCAATCACCAAACGTCCCTTCTCGTCCACTTCTAATCCGGCTTTCTCGAGATCAAGACCTTGTGTATAAGGACGTCTACCCACTGCCACCAACAAGACATCGGCTTCTAAAGTGGATGTTTCACCGGACTTTTTGTCTTCATAAGTGATCGTGACAACGTCTCCGGATCTCTCTGCAGAAACCACCTTGGCACCCAACTTGAACTTGAATCCTTGTTTCTGGAGGAACTTTTGAGTGGTCTTGGCAACTTCTCCGTCCATGGAGGCACCGATGGCATCTTGGAATTCGAGAACTGTCACCTCGGACCCGAGACGGGAGTACACAGATCCCATTTCTAACCCAATGATTCCTCCACCGATCACGGCAAATCTCTTTGGCACTTCTTTGAGACTCAAGGCACCTGTAGAAGACACGATCCGTTCTTCATCGATGGTGATACCGGGGAATGGAGTCACCTCTGAACCTGTGGCCACGATGAAATGATCCGCCTCCACCACAGCAGCTTCTCCGTCTTCAATAGGCTCGATCTCCACCTGTTTCGAGTCCAAAAACTTACCAGATCCTTTGTAATACTTGACCCCGTTCTTCTTAAACAACATTTCAATACCTCCCGTGAGTTGCTTCACACTGAGATCTTTGGCCGCCTGGAATTGGGCCATATCGACAGATACATCACCCACGTTGATTCCACGGGCCTTTGTGTCGTGCTGGATCGTGTGATAGATTTGAGAATTGTTGAGTAATGCCTTAGAAGGGATGCATCCCACGTTGAGACAGGTTCCTCCTAAGCGCCCACGCTTCTCGATACAAGCGGTGTCAAACCCGAGTTGGGCAGCTTTGATGGCTGCAACATACCCTCCAGGACCTCCGCCGATCACGACAATGTCGTGTTTCTTGGCCGCTGAGGCCATTGTCCTTGTCTGTGTCTTGATAATAGAGATAGAATTCTTCCACATGGTGGTGACAAATGGTGAGGTTTTTTTTTAGGTTGATTTTTTTTGAATTTTTGGGGGACGGGCGGGGCCGAGTTGGACTCCGGGTGGGCTCCCGGTGGGGGTGGGCGGAGGATGCGCGGGAGGAAATTCAACGACGGACCGCAATTCCCCGCTCGGAACCGAGCCGCAGCCCTTATTTGGGAACCCGGGGTTTTTAATAGGGGCTTTGGACGGGGGATTGGGGGACACCCCTTTTGGACGGGATTATCACTAACTAGCAATCCTTTGAACTGCATATGCAACTATAACCGACTACTGACATTATCCTATCTAAGAACTTATCTACGGCTGACATCACCCGAAGCACCTAACTACTTACATCACCCCTTTCGCTTCCATGCGGAGTTAACTTCCATTTGACAAAAAGTGAAAAAAAAAAATTTTCCCGTCTATTGTTTCCCAAAGACTGCGAAGATGACTTACATGGAGGAGGCTAAATCGTATATCCAAGACAACAGATTTCTTATGCTTTCGAAATCATGGTGTCCTGATTGCCATTATGCCGAAAAAGTTTTAAAAGAGTACAACGTGTTCGATAAGGTGAAGATACTTGAACTTGATAAACTTCCTGATCAAGAGGCTGCCGTCGAACTTGAAAAGGCTTTTACTTCAATTGTGGGTCGTAAATGGGTTCCAACTTTTTTTTTCAACGGCCAAGTACTCAAGGAAGATTTACCAGATTTAGAAAAGAACGGTTCAACGGAACGTGTCTTCAAATCTGCTGGATTAATTTAAAATGTACCTTGGGTGACTTATCCTGCAGAGAAGTATTTACCGATGATGTACCTTATCGCGTTCAGTTCATCTTCCGAATGTAATATTTATGTCTTTGTTCTTCTTTGTTATGCTGTAGCGCAATTGCTCATCCCCGAATTCTTCTCCTGCCTCGTTCGGTCCCCTCGCCATATTTAAGGTTTTATTGTGCATATGGTCCAGGTTCTGCATACAGCTTTTCTGATAGATTTTATGCACTAATATAGACAGCTTACATACTATAATTAAATGCTGGTTTTAGGGATTTCAATTCTATCCCTTTTCAGAAACCCTTTCATCCCTTTTCAGATATCTGCACCTGCTGACAGTACCACATTTAGGAGAATTTAGCCCATCGGTCTGAAAACTTCTTCTGCATAAAAAACGTTACACTCTAGCGCATCTAATCGCAGATCTTTATTATTTCATGCAAATTTCGGGCATACTTTTTTTTTACTTGCAAACCAACATTTTAAAAATAAACTGTGCCACATTTTTTTAAGAATTAGCATTAAAATCCATTATTACATGACTAGCATATAAGGGTACATGGGATTACAACTAAGAAATTACAGTGATAAGATATGTCAGTTTGATGACATGTCAAATTATATACGACAAATGTTCCATGTATCGAACAGTTCCCGCATTGAAGATCTTTTGGGAGATATTTTACACTCGAATGATTATTGCGGCTCTAAGCGCAGATCCCAATGACTTGAGGCCGGATTTAGGCCAACTATAGCTGGAAATATATGCAATTTAATGCATGAGGGGAGATCTCGACCGCGTTCGACGTGCTTAAAATTAAATGATCTGATATTCTGCATGAATGTGCTTGTCTAAAATGCTGCAGCATGGAATTTAAGTACGCATTAAAACTTGCCTTTTGCATATAGACAGCATAAACAAACATCGTATATTTCTTTAGAACACACAAGATTGCTTCAATTAATAATATGGCATCTCGCAATTCTTATTTTGCCTCAAATTAGTACTCTTTCGGCTTTTAAAATAATTGGATACCTGAAAGGGATATGACTTTTCTTCATTGATAAAGCTTTGCATGTGGACTAAAAAATATTATGTAGTGAAACTTCACTGCAACTCAATTTTTTTTTTGGCCTAACCACTGAAATATTTACGGGATTAATTGCGGTGATATGTGCTAACCCAGCAAAATAGTGATGATCACAAAATTGCTTTTAAAAAGACAATAGAATCTTAAAATCTTATCGATTGTTGAAAAGATTTACGTGATACCAAATATGCATAGTTTCATGCATTATGCAATGCATAATGTAATGTAGTAAAAAATATTCAATTCTTCCCAGATTGAGCTTTTTTATTGCTTTTTTAAGATAGAGGGGGATGGTAAACACCAAATATAAATTCAAAGGATTGCCTAAGCGTAGAAGTTAAATCCACATGGACCAACTTTTTTTTGATACCAATATTTATGGAACTGATGAGGTTTGTCCTCAACTACAACCGGCTTTCGAATACACCGAAGAAGATGTCGAGTACTACGAACCACAGCCCACATTAGAAATGGATTACGACCAAGAATTACAAAACATGTTATTCATCCAAAACCAATGGGTTCAAATGCATCAAAGAGTTCACGATGATCTGTTGAACACACCGACGGATGAAACATTTCCAGATTCAAATGGGGATCCATTTTTTTATGAACAAGAGTGGCTGCCAATTCCTGGAGAATCAACCGCACCACCTGAGGAAATCCAAACTTTTTATTTAAATCAATCTGTTCAAGCTTCATCATTACTCAAAAACAGAAGTTTGAACGAAGTGGCCAAGATTAGGTCATGCTCCGTACCTAATCAAATGAGAAATAGACGTGGCAGTGATAAACAAAGAACAGTTTCTGTACCTTTACAAGTTAAAGGTCAATTTATAAGAGAATATGAAGATAAAAAGATCTCAAAATTCATCAAAGGTACCAAAAAGACAAATCAAGGTTACAGAAACTTCATCAATTACAAATGCACAGGGGACAACTATTCACGAGACGGTAACGGAAGGTAATTACAATTTTATGACATTTGCATTATACACGTTGTATTTTTTTTTTTTTTCAAAACCCCCCTCTCCTCTTCCCCGATCACCCTCTTTTCATGCTCAGTCTTAATTTTCCGAAATGCACAACACGCAAAAACAATGTTTTCGAAATTAAGTCTGTGCATTTGTATGCATAAATTGGCCCATGAGAAAATTAAGTCTGTGCATGGTTATGGTTCTAACGTATTGAGTGATAGCTGACATTTTACGAAAAGGGAGTCTCGTTCTTTCAAAAGGGAGTCCAACTTTTCATTCATTTTTTCTTTTAACAGGGCTAATTTCACCACATAATTTTCGTATTCACTGGCAATTTGAGTCAAATCTTCTTGTGTTCTTCCTTCCAAATCTAATCCACCTTGCTGTTTCCCGATGAATTTGTTCAACGTTTCAATTTCATCCATCCCGTTTTCGGTTGTCACATCGAACATTTCCACTAAATCATCGTCCAGTAATGGCTCTTCACTGGCCAAAATTTTCTCATACTTCTGAAGATCCTGCTCCAAAGTTTGTAATAACCGTTCTTTATCAACTGAACTGACCTTGTCTATGTATTCGTCATCCATTTCACAAATTCGACCAAGTTGCAAAAAGTTACAATTTTTTGCTCTTAATTTTTTTTTTTTTTGCCAAAACGTTGAAAAAATCAAAGTGAAAAATTTGACTCATTGGCATCATGTCGGAATTACAATTGGACATTCTTAAGAAGCTTGATCAACTCGGAAGTATTGAGAACACTTTGGATGTTTTCCCTGGGGTTGAATCAACTCAGGTGAAAGGTGCTTTAGACTCTTTAAAAGCCAGAACGATGGTTGACTATTCCACCATTGAAAAAGAGTTTTACTCTCTTTCTACCGAAGGTGAAGACATTTTGGCTAATGGTTCTTATGAATTTCGTCTTTTAGAATTGATCACTTCCAAAGTGGAAGGCTTAAAGATTTCAGAAGTTGGTAAAACTTTGGGTAAAAATGGATCGATTGGACAAGCCAGAGCTTTTAAGAACAAATGGTTGAGTAAAAATGGAGACGTTTTAAAATCTAATTTTGGATCTGATCAACTTCCAAAAGACACCACAGCTGAAGAACTTGCAGAAATTAAAAAGACTGGTTCATTAACAGATAAAAAACTGTTGACAGATTTAAAGAAACGTAAATTGGTTGTATTGCACAAAGTTTTATCATACAGAGTGGTGAAAGGTGAACAATTTGCTTTAGAAATTAAACAACTTGAAACAGATATCACCAGTGAAATGATCACTTCAAATTCTTGGAAAAATTCTGAGTTCAAACCTTACAATTTCAACTCCGAAGGTGTTCTTCCATCTTCAGGTGCTTTACATCCGTTGATGAAAGTTAGAGAAGAATTTAGACAAATTTTCTTTTCGATGGGGTTCACCGAAATGCCTTCTAATCAATACGTTGAATCCGGATTTTGGAACTTTGATACCTTGTTTGTTCCTCAACAACATCCTGCTAGAGATTTACAGGACACTTTTTACCTAAAAGATCCTGTGAAAGCCAAGAAACCACAAGATTTGGAATATTGGAATAACATCAAAAAGGTTCATCAAGAAGGTGCATATGGATCCATTGGTTATAGATATCCATGGAAAGAAGATGAATCTTTGAGAATGGTTTTAAGAACACATTCCACAGCTATTTCATCTGCCATGTTGAAACAACTTGCAGCCGATCCAAAACCTGTTAGATTGTTCTCCATCGATCGTGTCTTTAGAAATGAAGCCGTCGATGCCACTCATCTTGCAGAATTTCATCAAGTCGAAGGTGTTTTGGCAGATTATAACTTGACTTTGGGAGATTTGATCCAATTCATGGAATCTTTCTTCGATAAAATGGGAGTACATGGTTTAAGGTTTAAACCAACTTATAATCCATACACAGAACCATCTTTGGAAATTTATGCATGGCACAATGGTTTGGCCAAATGGGTCGAAATCGGTAACTCGGGTATGTTTAGACCTGAAATGTTGGAATCGATGGGTTTACCAAAGAATTTAAGAGTTTTAGGTTGGGGTTTGTCTTTAGAAAGACCAACGATGATCAAATACGGTGTCTCTAATATCAGAGAATTATTGGGTCATAAAGTTAGTTTGGACTTTATAGAAACAAATCCTGCGGCAAGATTAGACGAAGATTTAGTTTGATTTAGAGATTGCTACAGCAAGGCTGAATCCTTTCATATATATATGAGCCAGAATTTTTTTCAGTTTCTATAATTTACAAACATGGCTTTCACTTGTTCAGATATCTTTAAAATCATCTTGGCTATATTCTTGCCTCCACTTGGAGTCTTTTTAGAAGTTGGTTTGACATCTCCGTTTTGGATTAACATCATTTTAACCATTCTCGGTTATATCCCAGGTATTTTACACGCCCTCTACATTGTAAGTTGATATTACTTTTACAAAAAAAAAAGTTTACTAACAATAGATTTTGAAGTTTTAGCAAAATAACATGAACATTAATGTTCCAATTGAGTTATAGTTTTGTGTGCTTTTTGAGATTTGTATAATAATTCATAGAGTTATGTGAACAATCGTAGATTATTTTTTTAATAGAAACTATAAATCCTGAATACATGCATTTCTCATGAGATTATAGCAGTTGCATATGTGCAACAATTACATCATTTCTTTATAGTTAACCAAATTGCTATAACATGAAACAGCAATTCAAGTTCATTTACCCCTTTTAGGAAGTGTGTACAGCCCCTACTTTCCTTTTTCGGTTCACAGCTTCTCTTTTTTTTTTTTGCAATTTTTCACAGATGAGATGAGATAAAACGTTTTAACCATGTCTGAATTTGACGAGTTATTTGATAATTTGAAGAAAGTTATCGATCAAGTAGAAGTTACAGATGCCAAATCTAATGGAGATGAGGAATTTGATAAAATAAAAAACTCTATAAAGAAGTTACCGAAGCTTCGATCAAAATTAGATACCAAAATTGAAGCTCCTAAAGAAGAATCTGTTCGGAAAATTATATACGATCCAATTACAATTAAACCTCAAAATAAAGAACCGGAAGATTCCGGTAAAGAGTGGTTCAACATGCCAAAACCAGAATTGACTAAAGAAGTAAAAAACGATCTCTTGGTGTTATCCAAAAGAGACGTTTTGGATCCCAAGAGGCATTATAAAAAACAGAAATGGGTTCAACCCAAATTCTTTCAAATTGGAGAGATCATAAATGATAATTATTCCACTACAAACTTACAAAAGAAACAAAAAGGAACATCTTTGGTCAATGAACTATTGGCAGATGATGATACAAAGAAATATTTCAAAAGAAAATACACCGAAATCCAAGAATCCAAAACTTCTGGTCGTTTGAGAGATTGGAAAAAGAGACAAAAAATGAGACAAAAATTTTGATTAATGCTATTAAAAAAAACTGAATGAAAACCGGCTTCTTCAGCTAATAAAATCTATCAAAGATTTCAATTTTCTTAAAATTACGTTCCCGGATGTTATCCCAAAGCCATTTACGTTCATTCTCTGAAATTTCTGTTTCTTGTTGTTTGTTCATCAATTCGTTTAAAGTGTAATGAAATTCAAACAAAGTTTGAGATGCCACCAAAAGATTTAAAAAGAAATTTCTCAATGACAATATCTTGTAAGGATGTAATAGTTCTTTGTCTGAATTGTTCTTCATCGATTGTAAAAATTTACTCTGCTTGATAGAAATCGTTGCAACTTTACGTCTAAATTCGTCTTCGAGGTTAAACTCTTTGAAAAGATCACAACTCGTCAAAAATTCAATGAATTCTGTCTCGGTACAACTCTCGGGTACTAATTGAATTCTAATGACGTCTTCTTTGATATTTTTGTTGAATTTGATCACCGTGGTGTTCTCATCAAGTTTTTTTTCAAAGATCAAGAATCTATTTTGCATGACAGATTTGATGAATTTTTTAAAGTTCAAATCGCTTGTTGGGACGTAGTTCTTTTGTTGTCTTCTATATGAAGAGATCAACTTGACAAGTTCGCTTTGAAATCCATCTTGAATCCTATATCTATGATTCCCATTCACCGTTATCTCAGGAACATGTTCACCCCAACTTGGAGGTATTTCATCCACTATTAAAGAACAACGGATCAAATTCAAATTCCAATCGATCAATTGTAAATTATCATGTTTAAGAATTGAAGCTATTGCCTCATTCAACTGTATGAAGACATCATATCCAATGTTTTTATGCATAGAATTATGATAATCTTTCAAATCACTGATGGCCCTTTCAAGACTTATTGATTTGACCTCCTCTTTGTGTATCACCACTGGAGCATTACTGCGTAAAATATTACTTATGGATGGTAAAACCATCTTATCTTCCACCACAGAAGAAGCACTGGTTGATATCGATTTCAAAGAATTTGACGAGAAAATGGAATTCGAATCCATCGAATTATTCGTCCAAGATCTACTGATTGGACTGGTCAAATGTTGATAATTAGGTATCAGTGATGAATAAACATTTGATCGAAGTGATGAAGCCGATGAAACACTTTCTGGACTCTTTTGTTTTTCTTTGTTGCTGCTGAATAAATTTTTCAACGAGTTTTTAACTCTAGGTTTTGTAATACCGGTTTCCGGTAGTTCTAAAGAATCATCTTTTGATTGTACCAAATTTTGTATCACCTGTTCTCTTGCCTTTGTAGTAAATGAACTAGGTGGTTTATTCAACCTCGTATCTGAGGTACTGGGGACAAACATCTAGTATTCAATATGTTTTATTTCCAAAATGCTTTTTTTGTATTTTTAAATGTGATCATGTAACAAATTATTCCGGGGTTGCACAAAAGCGGGTGAAATCATGCATGAAAGAAAAGGGTGGTATTTGTGATTTAATTGATGGTTAAACCATTTAATTTCCGAAATTTTCATATTTTTATAATCCCATCGATTTCTACATGTTATTACGATCATAACCATATATTTAAATCTATATAATTCTCATGTTTTAAACCTTTAAACTTCAAATTTGTCTCGGTGTTTCGGAACAATTTTCATCCTGACATGCATTTTTTTTTCGCTCGTTTTTTAAAAACCGGAATTTTTACATCTTGTGGAGAATGCAAGATGGAAAAACCTTAAAACATGTGATGTGGAAAATAGCACCCTTTTTTTATTAAAATTATTGGCCAGTGACACATTTCTTTTTTTATGAGTATGTCTACATTACATTATTCACCCTTGACTTAACACTTCATCAAATCTCGTTACGTAAATGATGCCACTTTAATTTTGGCACCCCACCCGGAAATCCGGGGCACAATAGTCGTGTGCATATTACTAAAGACTGCCGCCTTCCGAAATTTCTTCCTCGCTGTCGCTCGGTATTCGCCGATCGGTGTGTCTGCCAGTGGCTTTACGCTCAGCCATGACTTTAGCTGCACTTGCAGGTCCAATTTTTTTCACCAATTTGATATGGAATAAGCCACATGCATTACATAAACTTCTAGCTCCATATGGTCCTCTTCTCCATTCTGGAGTTTCTCGTTCTCCGCACTGTACGCAAATCTGTTCTTTTTTATAACTCAATTCTCTGTTCAAACCAAGTTCTCGAGGTTTGGGCTTTTTACCAGATTTCCATTTCCCAAAGGGAGATTCAATTTCTCTAGTGGCTTTATTCCTCATCTTCATATCCATCTTCATGTACATTCCTTGGGTTTCTTTTTTGTTACGATTTTTCCGCCAATTTTCTAACCCCCTTTTTACCGCGGAAGCATTTTCAATTGCAGTGTCTAAAACATATTGAGGAATGTTTTCGATAAAGGTTTGAAAATTTTCAGGAGAGATCTTGTTATGAGATGAATACTTCATTAGATCTAGATTCATGTTTTGAGTAGTTTTGGAAAGTTGTAAGCTGGCATAAATCAGTTTTTCAATTTCTTGTAATAGTTGAAATTCTTCAACGGATAAATTACATTTGATTGTATCCAAAGAGTTCAAACTACTAGATTTCCTATGATTATTACCGATTGGAGGAACCCCCATCGTTGAAGTTCGACGTTCATATTCCAAACTCGGCATCCTTGAAGGAATCGGAGACAAAGTCAGAATTGAAGCCCTTCTTTGATCAAATTGGGGGTGATTAAAAGTTTGAATTTTAAAATCGGATACAAGCTCTTGAAAAGATGGTAATCTCTGGGGTTCATTCTTTGGTACATACATTCTCATTTAAGACGTTTACAAGTTATAAAACTAGATTTATAAAAGAATAATTTCTCCATTCAATTGTCCAAGTTGGAGTTTCCCCTTTTTTTGACAAATGTGTCAATCAAGGCAAATATAACAAAGGGTGCATTGATCATCGCATATAATCGAAGATTGCTATATAGACTATGCAGATTTACGCAATTGACAATAGAGAGAGAAAAAAAAGGGTCTAGATGATCAGGGTCTTAACAACGATCAGATTTGATGTATCATTCTTCTGCTCTTTGAATAATCCATAGAGGGAATATCCAGTTTTAAATGTTTTTTTAGCAGAGTATGAAAATCGATCTAGGCCTCGCTTTGAATCATTATACCACCAAATTAAAGTATAAGGATCTTCGAAGAGGCCAACTAGCAAAAAGGAACATCTGTTTCTCACTGCTAGTTCTTAAAAGTTTATTCATAAAATTTTATCCAAAAAATTTTCAGTTCTTTGTCTGAAAGAAAAAAAAGAAAATTATTTCGACAAAAAACCATGAAAAAAAACTGAAAAATTTCAATAAAAAAAAGAAAAAGTAGATCCAAATTCACTTGTCAAGAGGACTTTGTACCGGTTTAAAACGGCTATAGAGATCTTAACAAAACCATTCAAGAGTCATGCTGCCTGCTCCTCCTCCCCCACCACCTCCTCCACCTCCTGCAATGGGATCTGACTTACCAGTAAGCCCTCCGCCAAGTGTGATGCAGGACAGAGATGCACTTTTGAAATCGATCCAGCAGGGTAAGAAATTGAAAAAAGCTGTCACAAACGACAGAAGTGCTCCTCAAGTTGGGAACAACTCATCCAGTGGGTCCATGGGATTACCTTCTGCTCCTTCTTTGCCTACTACAAGACCTTCTAGAGCTCCCGCCGTTCCCATGGGCTCAGCTCCACCTGTTCCGGGCTCTCTGCTGCCTCAATTGGGAGACATTTTCGCCAATGGTATGCCGAAATTGAAACACAGAGCCAATCCCAGTATAGATATGCCTTCGGCCCCGTCAGTTCCAACAACTAGACCGCTCAAATCACAACCTTCGGTGCCTTCTTCCCGTCCTCAAAGGATCGTTTCCGGCGGTCTGCCGCTGCTCCCCGCGCAGGCCCCGCCCGTTCCCGGCTCTGCTCCGCCCATTCCTGGTTCTGCTCCGCCCACTCCTGCGCAGGCCCCGCCCATTCCCGGCTCCGCCCCGCCTATTCCTGCGCAGGCTCCGCCGGCGCAGACCCGGCCTCAAGCTTCGCTGCCAAAGGCACCTCCTTTACCAGCTGGGGGGCTTCCTTTTTTGGCTGAGATCAATGCTAAGCGTGATGAGTCGCATGTAGTGGACTCTGCTCCTGCTGTTCCGTCAAGTGCTGCACCTCTGCTCCCTGGAACTGTTCCTCCTCCTCCACCTCTTCCTGCTTCAGCTCCAAAGACGAGTGCTCCTCCTCCTCTTCCTGCTTCAGCTCAAAAGACGAGTATTCCTCCTCCGCCTCCTCTTCCTGGCTTAGCTTCTTCAAGCACTTCCGCACCACCACCACCACCTTTACCGTCAAGTAGTGCTCCTCCACCTCTTCCTTCTACTGGAGCTCCTCCTCCTCCTCCTCTTCCTTCAAACGGTGCTCCTCCACCTCCTCCGCTTCCTTCAAGTGGATCTCTGCCTGTACCAGCTTCACTGCTGACTCCTGCTCCTGCTCCAGCTCTTCCTGCTGGATCATTACCGTTCTTAGCAGAAATCAATGCCAAAAGGAACGATTCGTATGTCGTGGATGAATCCAGCATCAAGAACTCCAGACCTCCTTCTGAAGCTTCTACTTCTGCTTCTGCACCAGCCAAACTGCCAGATCTTCCACGGCCTATACCGGCTATGCCTGCTGTTCCCATGCCGGGAATGTCTATGCCTGCTGTTCCAATGCCGGTGTCTGCTCCAGCTATTCCTTCTCTTCCATCAGCTCCGGCTCCTTCAGCCCATGCTCCAGCTCCATCTGCTCCTCCTCCTTCCCTCCCATCTGCTCCTCCTCCACCTCCTTCTCTCCCTTCTGCTCCTCCTCCAGCTCCTTCCCTCCCTTCTGCTCCTCCTCCAGCCCCAACTTCCTCTCACAAACTGCCTCCTCCACCTCCTCCTCCATCTTCCTCCAACGGCCACAAATCCCGCGTCAATCATGAATCATCCAACACTCTCCAAACAGGAGCTGATCTCCGTAAGATAGACGCCTCTCTGTACACAATTGGAACCAATCTGACGAACGGTTCAACTACAAAGATCAACATCGACGACAGCAGATTCAAATTTGCAAACTCCTCCGAGATCCCAAAACCTCGGAAATTCAACGGCAAAACCAAACTCTACCCTTCAGGTCGTGGTTCCTCGGTTCCACTCAATCTCAGTATGTTCGTTTAATCTTCATTACTCTATATACAAGATTCAGTCACAGCTACCGTCTTCCCATCCATCTTTCCACCGTTGCTTCCAAAGATTACAGTCAAACTTGGGCTTTCCCAACTTGACGTTCACCTCGTTGTGTGCATCACATAACCACTTCCCAAACTCTTCTTGGGTACGTACTTTTGGCTTGTTCGAGCCGAGATATTTCTTGAAGTCCAGGGCACAGAACCAGCACGGATAAACGTCGCTAAAGATCCGAAGAAATGTCGTCATGTCTTGTTGTCTTTCTTTAGAGGCTTCTACAGGATATGTGGCAGCAATGGAATGTAATAAAGTCCATGAAGATCTACCAAGTTCAACAACATCTGCTGGACAATCTTTTGGAGGAGTGGTTTTTGGCAGATTTTTACCTTTTGTAGCCAGACGGAAATCTAATAAACTGTTACAACTACGACATCTGATGTTAGTGAGTTCTGTTTGAATGTTTTAACATACGGTTTACCATCTTTATCTAGTATAATCTTCCGTCCAGTGGTTCCGGAGTCTGTCATTTGGGATCAAAATTTGTCATCTGGGCAAAAACATCATAACACCATTTTTTCACCTCATTACACCATTTTTTCAACCTCATAACACCATTTTTTACCTCATAACACCAATTCTCAACGAAATTCAACCTTTACCAACTCAAACTTTTATAGAAATGGGTATTTTCATCCCTCATAAAGACTTGGATAACCTTAAAAAGTACAAATATCAATCATGCGATAAGTCTATAATCACCAAATGGGTTTTAAAACCATTTTGGCAAAAATTTGTCAACGTTTTCCCCTTGTGGCTTGCTCCAAACGTTGTCACGTTGCTCGGTTTTGGGTTTATATTGATCAACCTTTTCATAGTTTTCTTCCAAGATCCTCTTTTCAACAGCCCAAGTCCTTCTTGGTGTTATATCTGTTATGCCTTTGGACTTTTCATGTACCAAACTTTCGATGCCTGTGACGGGATTCAAGCAAGAAGAACAGGACAAAGTGGACCTTTGGGAGAATTATTTGATCATTGTGTCGATGCCATCAACACCTCCTTGAGTGTCTTGATATTCGGATCTGTTTTCCAATTGGGTTGGGGTTGGTATCTCTTCATTGCCCAATTTGCAACCTTGTGCAATTTTTATCTATCGACTTGGGAAGAATATCATACTCATGTGTTGTATTTGAGTGTTTTCAGTGGTCCTGTCGAAGGTATTATCATGATAGTAGGTGCCTTTATGGCCACAGCAATCAAAGGTCCTTCTATGTGGCATAAACAGTTCTTTTCTTTAGATTTATCTGCCATTGGCTTACCGGAAGAATTCCCCGTTAGAAGTACAGAACTTTTCATGGTTTGGGGTGCTTTGGGTCTTTATTTCAACATCAGTACTGCTCATAACAATGTTAAGAACTCTGTTGATAAACTTCAAAGATCAAATGCTTTAAAAGGCTTGATTCCTTTCGTCGTCTTCTATATCACTGTGTTCGTTCAACTATTGGCATTTCCACAGGTTTTGATCAAGTTTGGATTCCCTTTTTTCTTGACAATAGCATGTGCAATGGCTTTCACCGTTGGTAGAATCATCGTTTCACATCTCACTTTACAAAAATTCCCAATCGTTAATCCTCCAATGTTGATTCCATTGATGGAGATCTTGATCGTGGTTTTTCTCACCAAAGTTTTGGATTATTCACAGGATCAAGTTGTGGGTCCTGTTGTCTATACAGGTTTTGGTTTACTGCTTGGTATCCATGCAATGTTCATCACAGAAATCATCTATGAAATCACCAACTACCTCGACATCTATGCCTTGTCGATCAAACATCCAAAGACAGAATGAAAAATTTTTAAACTATATATACGGAGATTTAATTAAGAAGTAGGAGCTGATTTTTGGAAAGCTGAATCAGAACCAGGGGCTAAAACTTCTTGAGAAGATTGTTGTAAAGTCATTTCTTTCTCCATTTCAATCATTTGTTGTTCACTGAGAATACTTAAAGATAGAGGAACTCCCAATAACAATGCACTAGATGTGAGAATCCATAACAAATTTCCTGTTTTGTTTAAGAATGTAGTGGCTTTTGAGCTAAATGATGATTGTAATGCGGCAAATGATGCTCTTTGCTCAGGTGGAACAATATCTTTTAAAGCAATTAATCTATCCATAAAAGTCTCTTCTTCATCGAATTCTTCGTCACTTTCATAATCACTGGAATAAACATCTTCATTCACAATCTTTTCGTCAGCAACAAACTCGCTCTCGTCGTCAATCTGTGTCAATTTAACCATCTTTTCGTCAGCGTTTAAAACGTTGAATAAAAATTTTAATATATGACAAAAAAAAAATGGGGCTGTATGAAAAAACTGGGGCTGTATGAAAAAGGGGGTGTTTCAATCTTGGTTCTGTCTAAGCGTTTCATCAATGACATCACATAACAAATCTGAACCCCATTGAACTCTGCGATCTTGTTTTTTCCCTTTGATAAGTTCACTGGTCTTCACAACTTGTTGTAAAAAATATTGTAATCCCCTTAAAAGTACAATCTGTCCCTGTGGTACCATTGAGACCAATTTTTTACCATCAAATCTCAAATCTTGGGCTTTGTTACGTTTCGAACCTTGTCCAAAAGTTGCAATCTCGCTCAGCTTCCCCACATTGTCAAAAAATGTCACCATCAATATCTCCATGAACAATTTAGTATCCAGCGTAGCAGTTAAAAAATTGACAGTTTTCAAACTCGACATTGGCAAACAACTCTGGCCAATGAGAAATCCGTACAATTTCCCAAGACTCAAGATTCTTTTCAACCTTGTTTCTTCATCTTCTGAGTCCAGAGTCAATTTCAATCCTTCTTCATCTTCTGAATCATTATCAGTACCCTCGAACTCTTTGATCAAGTCCCATAAATTGAACTGTAAAGTTTTCCTCATATCATGATCTTTGGTCAATTCTTTGGCAACGTATCCATAAAATGGGTTGTAATGATTCTCAATACAACAACAGATCAACAAAATCTTTGGAATTTCAAATTTTTGTGAACCTTTGAGTCCCAACTTGAACACTTTTGTAGCAGCCTCTTGATAACTCTCACTTGACATTATGGCAATGAAAATAGCACGTCTTACCGAAGTGTTCATTCTATAAAAATCAGCCAATTCTGTCCAATTGGGTTCTGCCGTGTCTAAAATATCGTTCATCACATCTTCATTCACCTCAATTTTCTTATCCTCGTTTCCCTTCCATGCAGATCCAACAATCCACCATTTACCTTTGGTTTCAATGTCATGGATATCTTGTAAATTGACTTGAATAGGTTCTGCCTTGTTGAATTGTTGCATCTGTTTCTTCAAAGATGAGGTCAATCTACCATTATTTTCATGTTGATCTGAATGCCTGAATTTGTTGTTCTTGACATTTTGCAAAGTCTCCAACAAAAACTTGGCTCTGCTGTTCGAGAGTAAAAAATTATCACCATTGATGCTGGTATTGACTAAAGTGATGATCTCTTTCAAAGATGTAGGATCTTCTTGTCTCATTTTTTGACCTGCCACAGTCATTAATTTTAAAAGCATTTCAATCTTCAACTCAGAAATGTCTGAGCACAAGAGTTTGATGATGTCGAACATCAAATGACTGGAAAACAATTCAAAATTGAACAAGAACCCAAATAAAGTGGTGAGATTCATCAATTCTTTGCCTTCAACATCATCTTGAAGCAAAGATTCCAAAGTTTCAACGAACTTTTGAATGAAAAATGCAGCAAACTCTACACCTTGTAACCTGTAAAATGCAGAGATTAATGAGGCATAGACAATGACAAATGAATCTAATAGTCTACTAGAATCCTTGATATTGTTCAAGACAAACTGAGTCAAGTTTTCGGTGACTAGTTGTCTTGGATTTTCTTGGTATAATTTATCAAGTTCGTTGGAAACGATGCTGATGAAATTGGCTTCAGACAACTTGTTTAAAGAGCTGTTAATCGATCGTTTCAACCGTTTCACGTCTTCAGATTCAGTGTCCATTTGACGACGAAGAGCAGGAGGAACATATTTAGATCCAGGAGCCACATATGGATTTTCTTTTTCTTTAATTTCTTCTTCTCCTTCTTCTTCCTCTTGATCAAAATCAGAAGAATTTAATTCATCATCCGACATGAATTCCAACTCTGATTGTGATTCTTCTTGTTCTGAATCCAAGTCTTCTACTGACTCATTATCAAAATCAAATTCTAAACCATCAAGTAAAGAATCCAATCCATCACCATTATCTTTGAGCTTGTCATTCTTCTTCATCCCCAACTTTTTGGCATAATACTCCATCTGTTCTTCGTCATCTTGCATCAGTTTTGTCTTGATCTTGATGTTCTCCTTCATCACAGGTTTGTTCTTCTTCAGTTTTAATGCCAGAAGTGCAGCCATGGTGTCTTCTACTGTCTGTGGTTCTTCATTTGACTCGGTCCTTTTAGGCTTTACGTCTTTCTGGTTTTTCTTCAGTTTCAATGCCAGAAGTGCAGACATTACATCATCAGCAGTTTCCGGCTCATTATCAGATTCATTCATATCAATATCAACAAAATTTGAGTCTTGTTGGATCTTTTTTGATCCCTTTTGTGTTTTCTTCAGCTTCAAAGCCAGAAGTGCAGCCATGGCATCATCTGGAGTTTCAGGATCATCAGACTCAGCCATATCAACCTCAAATGACTTCTCTTGTCTCTTCACTTGTTTAATCCTGTTTGTTCCACTATTTTTCATCTTTTTTTGCCTCTTTTGTTCTCTCTCGTCTTTCCTCTTCTGCTTACGATCAACTTTTTTCAGTCGTTTTTGTCCAATTGTATATCTTTTATCATCATCATATTCTCCTCTATCTTCCTTGGCCTTGATCTGGTCTAATAAAGACCCCGGCATCTGTATAGAATGCTGTTTTTGTCCCATCTTCTCTCTCATCTCACAAGCTCATCACCAAAATTTTTCACTTTTTGAAAAAAAAAAAAAAAATTTTTGGGCTCATCGCATCGCTTAACTATGAGAAGATGGGGAAGATATCCAAATTGAAGTTCAAAGGAGTGAAACTGAGACAAGATAAAGTTGTTCTGGGTATTCAGAGCGTTGAGAAGAAGGCTCTAGACCAAAAAAGAGATGATTGGATGGTGGATATTGGTGAAATAGAAAGGGCTAAAGCTGCAGATTGGAACAAAGACAAGAATAGATTCACCAAAGAGGTTATAATTGATAAGACAAAAGGTGTCGAAAATGATGTAGATGATTCTTTGAAGAGTCCAGTTACTGTAAATGTGGAAAAAATACCTTCTAATGTCAATTTATTCGACGTTTCTTATGAGTTTGGAGATGCTGGTTCATCTTGGAGAATGATGAAGTTGAAAAAATTGTACAGAGCTGCACAGGAGGAGAACTCAACTCCAGAAGAACTAGCAATCAAACGATATGGTAATTTGGTGGATTTTGACATTGCAAGAGAAGAATTAAAAGAACTCCAAGACCGTTCTGATCCCAATCATATAAAGAAGTTAAAACCTACAGGAATGTTCCATAAAGATAGAACTAGATCTCAACCAGTAGATGCAAATGCTTCTATGGCATTGAAGTTGAAACTGGCATTACTGTCTTCCAAATCTCTTGATTCTGTCCATAAAAAACTGAACGCCAAGGATCCGTATGCTGATCTTGTTCGGGATGAAGATCTGTCAGACAATGCTAACTTTGTCAAACAGTCTATAAAAGCCATTGTATCTGATAAGACATACTCTACAGATCTTGAAGATCAAGACGAGAAACTTTCTGCATTTGCCCAGCATCTCAAAGATGGGAAACTTTCCCATGTATCAGGGGTTGGAGAACAAAAACTGTTGAGTAAAGTGTTGGAAAATTGTGATTATTGTCAAAATGAACTCCATATCATTCATGAAACTTCAACTTTCATGGTATGTCTAGCTCCTCAACCTTCTATTGTGAAGAATTGTTTGATGATCGTGCCAAAACTTCATCATTTAAACACTTTACAATTCAAATCTCAGGACGTTGTACAATTCCGTAATTTGATGAGACAAATTCAACAGTTTTATGTCCAAAACAATCAACGAGCCATTTTCTATGAGACAAACAACAATACTTTACTGCATTGTACAGTGATGGCCATTCCATTACCCCAAACTTTGGATGATTCAATGATTTTTGACCATTTCAAAAATGCCATCTTGGAAGAATCAAACGATTTGGAACAACAGCATAGAATAATCATAGATACTAGGAGTCGAAAATACGACCATTTCGTTCCCAAACAAGCTCCATATTTCCATCTTTGGTTGGGTCCCGATAAAGGTGGTGTTGGACACATAATTGAAGAACAGACATGGCCAAAAGATGATCTATTTGGTAGAAGAGTTATTGGAGGATTATTAAAACTTGACAAGTTCAAAGTTGAATCAAAGACAGATATACATCCAGAAGTTGATGTCCAATGGTTAAAAGAACAGTATAGTACTTTATGATCTATATACAGTTTATGCCTTTTCATCATCCAAATTTTTATCATCCTTGACAGGGATTTGAGCCGTTTGTTTGTTTTCAGATTGGATCAACTGTTCTTGTTCTTTGACAACTTCAAGACGTTGTTTATGAGTGATTTCGTCTTCTGTGGCCACTTGTAATTGAGTTTCATGATAAATTTCTTGTGGAAGAGCCGTCAAAACTGCTTCTAATGCATCGTATTGACTCTTAAAAGATGTCAGATCATATCTATAGGCAGAAGATAAGATCAATAAGGTGGAAGGAATCTTATCCACAAATCTCATTCTCAACCAAGTTTGTAAATCTTGTCTCAATTGTGAAGGTGCCACTCCATAAACTTTGATCCCTCTTGACAGACAAGCTGTTTGTAATTCAATCACCGTCAAGTTATCCACACCTTCATATTCAATGGCTTTATCATCTTGTTTGATCTTCAACATCCGATTTCTGATCAAATATCTCATAATCATCTCATTTCCAAATGGTTTCAAATTGATATAACGGGCAATGGCTACCAATTCTGGACGGCTTAAATTGTCCAAAATCAAATCATCTTTGAACAATCTTGCCACTTTGACAAGTTCTTCTCTAGATATCTTTTCAGGATTACTACTCGTCAATCTTTTATAAAAATTTTGAAACAATTCACCTTCTTCTTCTGTTATATTGGTTGGTAATTTAACTTTACTTCTCATCTCTTTTAAAGTTCCACTGACTTTAGTTCTTGTCTTTCGTAATAACTTGGCTTTCTTCTCTTTATCTGTGGTAGATTCATAAGTCGAAGGTAATAAATTTGGGAACAATTTAAGTGCAATTGGTAACAATAGTTCCAGAAATGGTATTATCACAAACATCAGAAATGGGAACAATCTAAGTATATCACTTATGGTTCTTTCTAGTTGTCTGTTTTCTCTACGACTTAATTCATATCCCGTGGCCATTTTGTATAAAAGTTTCGAAGAAATTTTGATCTCAAGGCCCAAAAGTTTTGTTCCATCTCTGTAGTGAGCAGCTTCATGTTTAACTTTTTGCCATAAGGTCAACTTGGTGGGTTTTTCTTCTTGATTCGTGGAGTTGAATCTGTAGATGTTCAATCTAGATTGATTTCTCATCAATCCGAATCGTAATCCGATTTTCTCAGGTCTCAAAAAAGCCCTTCTTCCAATCATCTCAACAACCTTCAAAAATCCTTAGAATTTGAAAAATTTCTCAAAAGAAAAAAAAAAAATCGGGCCGATTTTATTCGTAATTTGCTCTTATTTTTTCTATTCGAATTTTGGGTCGTGCCCACAAACCCAATTTGTCTTTTCACAGGTGAAAAATTTGACACTTTGAACCAAAGGGTCTTACGAAAGAGCACAAAAGAGGCTCTATAATTTCGAAATAGCCCATGTCTAAACGTTCCAGACATAGCGAGTCTGAAGACGGTGTGTCTTCTGAAGTTTCTGCAGATGAATTCGACGAGAAGTTTGACCAATCTTCTAATGAAGAAATCGAAACTCCTCCTTCTCAACCTCTTACAAAAAGACAGAAGAAACAGCTTTCAGCTCAAGAAGTACAAGTTCTGAGAGAGACTGCCGAGTTGTTCAAATCAAACATCTTCAAACTTCAAATAGACGAGTTGATCAAAGAGTTGAAACCAAAAGATTCTCATGTCTTGTTGATGGAGAAAGCTTTGCATAAATTGTATGAGATGATTAAAGAGATCCCAGAACTGGTGGATTTGACTCTAGACGAAGCTGAAGAATGTCTCCACAAAGTTGTGATTCCATTTCCTGATCCAAAACCAAATAAAGTCAATTACAAATTCTCGTTTGTCCAGCCCGAACAAGTGGCTTTGGTTGGAAGTTTTGGCTTGAAAACCGGTTTCCAATCCCCTGATGGTATGTCTATTGACATTCTGTTGACCATGCCAAAAGAACTCTTTCAACTGAAAGACTATTTAAACTATAGAGCCTTGTACAAAAGAGCCTTTTATGTGGCATATGTGGCTGAATATTTACAAACTCTTTCAAAGAAACACAAATTTCCCATCAAAATCACATACAAATTCTTCAACGATGATCTTTTGTGTCCCACATTGAAGATTGAGAGCATCAATACCAAAAGAGATGATGATTTGATCTTCACAAAGACCAAGATCCATATCAATTTGTTAGTGGCATTCCCATTCGGAATATTTGAAAGCAAAAAATTACTCCCCGATAGAAATTGTATCAGGATTCAATCTCAAGATTCAGATCTTCCACCTACTCCTCTCTACAACTCTTCCATCTTGTCATCAACTGCATATGAATACTATTTGAAATACCTCTATACGACAAAGAAGTCCACAGAACTGTTCAGAGATGCATGTGTTTTGGGTAAATTGTGGTTGGGTCAACGAGGTTATGATTCAAGCTTTGCCAATGGTGGGTTTGGCCATTTTGAATTCGCCATCTTGATGAGTGCTTTACTCCAAGGTGGAGGTCTCAACGGTAATAAGATCTTGTTACATGGATTCAGTTCGTATCAGATGTTCAAAGCTACAATCAAGTATTTGGCCACTCAAGATTTGTCTGAAAATGGGTATTTGTCCTTCAGTTCTTTGGTCGGAGACTCTCCCTCTGTTTATAAGACCTCAGATTTCAATTTCCCCACCATCTTTGACAAAAATACCAAGATCAACATCCTTTGGAAGATGACAAGATCTTCTTATGACGTTTTGAAGAAATGGGCAAGTGAAACTTTGATCTTGTTGAACGATGTCATTCGTGATAGATTCGACCCGATCTTCTTGAAGAGCTTGAAAACTCAAGATTGGCGTTATGACATCGTCCTCAAACTTCCTATTTCTCAATTCGAAGACACTGCGGACTTTGGTGCCCTTGAAAAGATTTCGTTTGTCAGTTTTGATCATTTTGTCAAGAACAAAGTTTATAAGGTGTTGAAAAGAGCACTCAGTGATCGTGTGAAGCTGATATCTATAAAATTATCACAAACCAATGACTCATTCACCACTTTAAAGAGGAAACCAGCATCAATATCCAACTATGACGTTGTTGTCGGCTTGTTTATAGAACCTTTGGAATGTGAAAGAGTCGTTACCAAGGGACCCGACAATGAACAAGAAGAAGAAGGGGTTCTGTTTAGACAATTTTGGGGGTCGAAAGCATCTCTTAGAAGGTTCAAAGATGGTACCATACAACATTGTTGTGTCTGGGAGACGAGTTCATCAAAACCTGTGGTTCTTGAAATCATCGAATACATCTGTCAAAAACAATTGCTTGCCGATGAGAAACCTTTGGATTATTCTTGTACCATTGGCCATGTTCAACAGTTTCTTCCAAGACCTCTTTTACCTTCTTCTGCCAAACATTCCGTGTTGAACACACAATCTTTCCAATCTTTGAACGATTCATTCGACAAATTGAGCAAAATTTTGACCGAATTTGATCTACCTTTGAAGATCAAGACCGTGTCACCTGTTTCATCTTCTTTGAGACATACCTCTGTATTACAACCTGTCCCATTTGCAACATCTAGCCCTGATTTTTACAACCAGGTTGTCATCCAGTTTGAAACCTCCACGAATTGGCCGGATGAACTTGTGGCTTTGGAAAAGACAAAGATTGCATTTTTGTTGAAAATGGAACAGTTCTTCAAAGAGACAAACTATGAAGTTAAGGCTGTTAAAGATAGATCGATTCCATCTCTTGATTGTGTTGTGGCTTTACACATCATTTCTCCAGAAGGTTATGGATTCAAACTCAATATTCTCACCGAAAGAGACGAACTCTTGTATTTAAGAGCCCTTGAAAATGCAGGTGACAAAGAATCTCATCTTTTGAAAGAGATTTATCTCAAGTTTCAACAGAAATATATCGGAGCCATCAAACATCACAGAACTGTTAGTGTGATGCTGCACCATTTTCAATTCTATTCTCCTGGTGTACGGTTGTTCAAGAGATGGCTCGATTCTCAATTATTACTCCAACATTTCAGTGAAGAATTGATCGAATTGATACTGTTGAAAGTGTTTGTCGATCCTGCTCCTTATTCTGTTCCTTGTAGTGTTGAGTCGGCTTTCATCCGGATCCTTGATTTTTTGAGTGGTTGGAATTGGAAAGAAGATCCTTTGGTGTTGGATTTGTCCAAAACAGATCAAGTGGAGAATGATGCATTGATGACAAAGTTGTCCGATAGATTGGACGTACAGAGTTATCAATTAATGACATCAAACTTCACCAATTTAAGACGTCAAGATCCTGGTGCTGTAAAATTACAATTCTTTGTCGCTTCGAAAGATGACAATTCCGGACTCTTATGGTCTTCGGGTCTTTCACTTCCAATTGCATCGAGATTGACGGCATTATCAAAAGTTGCCATCAATCTACTTACACAAGAAGTCACAATTCCAAATTTTGATCTTTTGTTCAAACCTGCCTATTCCGACTTTGACTTTGCCATCAATCTACAACTTCCCTACAAAATGGATTCTTTGTGTGGTGTTTTACCCCCAAATTCGTTCAAAAATTTGGTCAATCTCGATGCAGAATCAGAGAAAAAAGATCCAATTTTGAAACTACACGAATTATTACAACATAGATTTGGAACCATTGTTTTCTCGAGTCATAAATATACATGTCTCGGTCCAAATGGATCTGGAAACGTCATCACAGGTTTGTTCAACCCCCTTGCAGTACAACCAAAGAAGTTCAAAGTAGACTTGGGTTTTAATTTCAAACCTTTGGACTCCACTCAAGTGGAATTCAATAAAGAAGCTGTCATGACCGAGATTTACACTCTAGCCGGTGATCTAGTCAAATCTGACTAATATGTACATTATATCATTAACCCCCTTTTGAGGATTTGGTCGTGCATTTTTCTACATATTTTTTTTTAAATCCTTTAATCATCTTTTGAAGAACCATCCGATGACATTACATGTTGTTCTGAAGACAGATATCCAACTCAATGACAGCCGAGTGTTGTCCAAACGAAAGCAATGGTTCAATGGACATCTCATGCGAAATCTCGAAGCCGTATCATACGTTTTGATCATCATTGGCTATCTCAACACACTATCACTCTTGGATCTCCTAATAAGGCTTTCCCAACAACTTGTAATCACTAAACCTTTCCCAAAAAGCTCAGCGGAGATCCGCTCGATGTCCGCCAATGTGAAACGACTCATTTCAAGGTCTATTTTCCAGGTACTTTTGGTGATAAACGTTTGTATGGTGATGTACCATCTATTGTTCACTTCTAAAATCGACCATGAACACAATTTTTCACACGGCGGTTGGACAATACAGATAATAGGAGAACGTCAGTTTGGCCATAATTGGATTTTCAAACTGTTTGTCCTCATAAATGACTTGATGGTGTTTGCATCTCATTGTACAATGTATTTCATAGCCTGTCTCAAGAATGAGAATTTGGTTGAAGATGAAGAACAAGAAGAAGAAGTATATGATGGATATTCTGGGAATTTTTCAGTGGTGACTCTTGATCCTGTCCAACTTCTGAAAAGAGTCCGGTCGTTCAAAAGAGAACCAGATCAACAAAACTCTCAAGATTCCCCTGTAGACATGCCTGGCGGGTTCCATGCCTTGTCAACTTTCTCTGTAAACGATTTTGTTTGATTATACAAATGCTAAGCGTTGCCGATTGGACAACTTTTAAGGTACAGAGCCTTGTTTCTTAACACTCTGACACTCTTGAAGAAGATCTCTTCAGGACTCATGGCTCCTGTGCTTTCAACGTTGAAGATGAAATGGGTTCTTTTACGTCCCAACTTCACCTTCCCTTCAAACTCTTTATGTCTCAACACTTCTCTTGATACCGTATCTTTTCTGGCATCCTTGACAAATGCTTTCCCATCAGAATCGATCCCAATGACACCTGAGGGGAAACATTTCTGGAATTTTAACGCATCTTCTCCTACAATTGGTTGGACTATGTCGATCACAGGGAGTAAACGGTAAGAAGCAGTACTGACAGGAGAGAATTTGGCATGATCAGCTCCTATTCCAAGGACACAATGAGCACTCAAACTGATCTCTTGTTCTGGTCTCAACTTTGCCAACAAGATATCAGGATCACAAGGCACCACAGGACTGTTTTTGAAGATCTCGGCTTGTCTTCCTTGTGGTGCAAACTTCAAATCTCTGGCGTAGACATTGGAATTTCTGTAGAGGTTGGTTGGTTCCGTGTTGTTCTTTTGAGGATGAGGATTTGGAGTACAGACAACATCCAAGTTCAAAACAATGGTGTTCTCATCGGTGAAACGGTCTTCTTTGTCCACACTTGGATCGACCCATTTCAAAAGATCAGGGTCCACTTTCAACGGGATGAGCCCGATACGATGGGCCAACACTTCGTCGTGGATCACACTTGTGTTGTTGAAGATGTACACATTTTCAGCTGCCACAGTCGGGACCTCGGCAATCATGATTCTTCTGAACGCATTGGCTATGGAAGTATCCACATTTATGAGGTCGAAATTGGCTGTTCTCTCCGTGATGTACGAAATTTTGATGTCAAAAGTTTGCTTGAATTTGGTCAAGTCCCATGCATAATCTTCACTGGTCTGGGCACTGAAACCAGGGAAATCTGTCGATGTGGTGTTGGTCACTCTGTTGTACTCAATACCCACAATATCTGTCATCTTTCAATGGTTTAAAGATCTCATCGGTTTTTAAAATTTTTTTTTTTTAATGAAAAATTTCAATTTCCGAATTGGGACGTTTCTGTGTGATGTACACGACCGTTTTCAGACCAGACCAGATTTGGATCAGATCAGATCAATTAATGAAGCAAATCACAATAAAGGGATCAGATCAGAAATATGATTCTGAACGTGACCTTTGTCAATGTTCAGATCGATTTTTCTCTTCTGATGGATATATATAAATTAAACGGTGACCCTATAATATCCCCATCAATGCATCCTCTTTATACAGTTAGTCAAGTGTCAAATATTATGAGACAGAACTCCACAGTTCCAAATGGAAACAACGTTTTACCACCATTTCTGTTCTATGGACCTGAACTGAACTTGAACATCTTGGCCAATTTGAGTCTTCCTGATTCTAATGTTCAAAATCTAGATCTTCAGATCCTGATTTTACACAACCAAATCAATGAACTGTTTTGCAGATTACAACAATCCGGTCTGAAATCATATGCTCATCATTTAACAGTTTACGCTAACCTTCTCAACCAACAGACAAACCTTTGTTTGATGAAGAAAAATATCTGGCAATCGTTATCACCACCTGAAAGTCATTCACCTCCAACCCCAACATCCAATGCTAAACATTGTCATCATTGTTTAATTACTGAAACTCCAGAATGGAGAAGAGGTCCTTATACATCGGGCCCCATATGTAATGCATGTGGTTTATTCTACAAAAAACTAAGGCTGAAGTTTGGACAAGAAGATGCAAATAAAGTGATGTTTGCCAGAAAAAACAAACCTACAGACAGATCAATTCCTCGTTCTTTAAATGAAATTCAATAAAAACTTATTTGTTAAAAAACCCCCTTTTCTAGTCGTGCACTAAATATCAAATGTGTCTCATCTATTTTTTTGGGTCGTGCACTAAATATCAACTTTGTCTCATCTGTATTATTTTGGTCGTGTGCAAAAGATCAAATTCTACAGGTGTAAATTTTCAATTTTAAAGCTTCAAAAGACATCAAAATGGTTCTTGACACCATGGATGTCGATAATTCCGAAGTTTCTTCTGTTTCTGCCACGTCCAGAATGTCCGTAGAAGATCCCAATGTGTTGAGATCTTTTGCCGAAGCTTTGGCTACTCTCAAAGACGGAGAAGAACCGGATTTCTTTGGAATGGTGAAGACGTTCAGAGAGATTTCGACACAGGAATTGATGAAATTTGTAAACTCTGCCAGTGCAGATGAAGGCATAGTTGAAAATTGGCTCTTAGAAACTAAGTTCTGGAACTTGATCGAAGTCTTAATAGGCTTCAGGTACTCCGATGAATACCAAGAAACCACACAAGAGATTTCCATAGATGAGTTCACAAGCCACCTGATAATCAAAGACCATGTACTTTCCTCGAATCCTAAACTCCGAGAATTGGATTTGGTCACTTTTTGGCTCATCCAGAACATGAATTTGGACGAAGATTTCGACGACATCGACGTGGATCAATTACAATCCACCAAGTGGTTGAACACGAAAATTGACTTACAACTGAACAATAGTAAACCTGATCTCGTCGAGAGTCTTGATAGTGATGCAGTATGTAGAAAACCCCGTAAAATTAATGCCAAAGACAGACGAAACGACGAGTTGTTCTTCGAGAAGGTATTTCATCTACTTTTGCAAGAAAGACATGATCAAATAGTGGAAATGAGTGAATCCACCAACAATTGGACATTTTCTGCCATAATGGCCGGGTTCAATGACTACGTTGATCAGGAAATAGATGGATCTGTGATGAAAGACGACGAAGATGAAGAGATCAAAACCACCGGAATCAAGAACAAATTACTCTGGAGAAGAACCGTGTATCTGTTGTCTATGAACATGAACATTGGGAAGTTTGAAAGAGCAGTTTACTCGTATTTGGCTTCGGATTATAGATGTTTTGAGCTGGTTTCTTCATGGGAAAGACAACTTCTCATCTTCACCAATAACCTTTTACAATCCACACTTGAAGACAAATTGATTGAAAGAGTTGGGAAGAACGAAGTGATGAGATTGCTGAAACCAGATACAAAGTTCAAGACGATCAATGAGATCTTGAATTTCTTATCCCAATCACAAGATGTTATAGTGAAGAAACAGAGTACTCATTCGATCAGGCTTTTAATTGGGTCGTTATTGACGAATAACACACGTCTGTTGATTGCCAATTCGATCTCGTTACTAGATTCATTGGTTCTATCCAATGACAAGTTTAGATCCGACACAAATTTGTCGTTTAAACATACCAACAGTTTGATCAAAGAATCGTATTTGTTGAGAATTTTGATCCATTTCATCGTTTTCATGAAGTTTTTGGATGATGAGATCATTTCTGATGATGACTTGGTCAAATTGATCAAGCTATATATTGCTAGATTGTCATTGTACACTTTGTACGATTTGATTCCGATCTATATCTCGTACATTCCATCTCTGGATGAGATTGTGGAGAACTATTCATTTTTTTTGTCCAACATCATCATTGATGTTGAAGATAGAATGATTCAACTCCAGAGTATGAGGAACTTGGATTTACCATTAGAATCCATCTTGAAGAGAACTGTGGAAAGGGTGTTTGATGATACAGAGTTGTATTATGAAGAATTCGAACTCTCTGAAGAGGTTTCCAGATTGGACCATAAGTTGATCAGTTCTATTAGCTGGTTTGTAGATGCCGAATTGGTGTCTCAATGTGTGGAATCATGTGTTTTGTTGTCGAGAAGATTTCTTAGAACTGGTAAAGTTGTGTCATTGATCGAATTGTACAACAGTGTTAATATCGTCAAATTGGTGAATGATTTCAGAATTGAGTCCAACATTTTAGAAGAGTACACTTCTGAATCCACACTCAAGTCCAGGATCTATGTGGAAGAATTGGTACAGTATCAACACTTGATCCATGCTTTTAGTTCATTGGTCAAAGCAGAACAAGGTGAAGAGTTGATTAAACTGATCAGATCTATACACCCGTTGATCAGCTCAGGTTTCAGTACATTGATAGAGGTCAACAAACTGGACACCCAATTCTACGAATTCTTGAGATCAACTTATATCCCTTATCTCACTTTCAAAGCATTTGATCTCATCAAAGTTCATCAAAACCATCAACTTTACAAAGAGTTCCAAAAAATCGTGCTACTCATTTCAAATAATCATGGCAATTTCACAGCTACAGGCCAATTGAAACATGTTTTACAAATGCTGGCGGAAATAAGTACCCAACTGTTATCAGATACAGTGTATGTAATTTAATATGTATCCCTTTTCTCCATAGTTAAGAATTTTTTTTTTTCATTCACAAACGATTTTTCAATTGGCTCTGTGAGAGATGAGAAGGGTATTTGGAGGAGGTTTGAAGCTGCTACAGAGGTATTCAACAGTTGTGAATGATCCTTCTATCAAGTTTTCAGATATACATCCAGCATTATTGAAAAGAGCAAATGTTCTTAGAACAGAACTTGACTCTTTAGAACAAAAATTGTCTTCAGGAACTGTCTTTAACGTTGAAGATTCCAAGAAATACTCGGATTTGAGCAGTGTTGTTGGATTATATGAAGATTATCTCTCTCAAAAACAGAACTATACAGACTTGATCCACCTTCTAACGGATCCTTCTTTGAAAACAGAGGCTTTAGAAGAACTTTTAACTTCATCGGTACCCACTCTTGATCAAACGGTTCAAAAACTTTCGACAAAACTTTTACCCCCACATGAATTCCATGATAAAGCATGTATATTAGAATTGAGACCTGGTGTTGGAGGTAGTGAGGCCACTATTTTCACTGCAGATTTGTTCCAAATGTACCAAAGATATTGCCAATTTCACAAATGGTCTTATGAAATTCTTTCTGTGTCTAAAAATGAAAGTGGATCTGGTATTTTAGAGGCAAGTTTACTGATAAATGAACCTTTTTCATATAACAAGTTCAGACATGAAGCTGGAGTGCATAGAGTTCAAAGAATACCAGAAACAGAGACAAAAGGTCGAACTCATACATCCACAGCAGCAGTTGTCGTATTACCCAAATTGGAACAAGACACGACAGAAAGAGAGTTCAAAAAGGGAGAACTACGTATTGATGTGATGAGAGCCAGTGGATCAGGAGGACAACATGTGAATACCACCGAATCTGCAGTGAGAATCACCCATCTTCCAACCAACATTGTAGTGTTGATCCAAGATGAAAGATCTCAGCATAAAAACAAGGCCAAGGCATTGACGATTCTCAAATCTAGACTTTTGGAAAGAGAAAGACAAGAGAAAATTGCCAATGAGAAACTGATGAAGAAATCTCAAGTCACTTCGGCCGATAGATCTGATAAGATCAGAACCTATAACTATTCGCAAAACCGTATAACTGATCATAGATGTGGTTATACTTTATACGACTTAGAAGGATGCATGCAAGGAGAAAGACTTGATGAGATAATAGATGCCGTTGAGAGACAGGAAACCGAAGAATTGATAAAAGAATTGACTACATAGATGAATCAATTTAGAGCCGAGGCCTTTTCGTACAAGAGATCGACAGAGTTGTTCATCTGTTTGATCAATTCAAGACCCAAAGAATAGTTTTCATCCAGTTGAGTCTCTTCGTATATTATGAGCCATCCATTACCTTGATCCAACACTCCATAGAAAACATTGTCCAACACCATTTGACTCAATTTGGCTTCAATTGTCTTCACACTCAATCCAATCTTGTTACTGATGTACGAAATTTCAATCACAGAATAAGGTTCGATCAATTTTAACAAATTCTGTTCCAACAAAGAATCGTACAATTCTTTCAAATGGGATCTAATGATGATATCCTTTGTGAGTTCGTCTTGATGTTTGGCCAAACATTCTTCGAATTCTTTTAAAGATCTATTGGCATACAGACTTGAAACCAGTTTCATGGCATTGATATCTTTGGTGTTGACAAATTTGGATGCATTTTTACTGTTCAAAATGTTGTTCACGTCGTCAATCGCACTCAACATGATCTTACTCAAGAGCATGTATTTCAAAACTTTGACAGATTTCTCATCGTCCAATCCGGATAAAATATAACTCTCGAAACTCTCGTAGAAATATGAAAAAGCCGTGTTAAAATCTTTGTCTTCGGCATTGAGAATCCCACTCATCAAATCCAATTCTGCTTGTGTAGAAGAAGCACAAAAGATGGAATTTGCCGATGTTCTAGCAGAAGTTAAAGCAGCACGGGATTTGGCATAGTTTCGTAGAGCAAAATACACTTTTGATTCTAACAATTGGACATCGACCAACGAAGATTTGTCGTCCAATTTTTTGTATTCTCTCACCAAACTGTTGATCAATGGAATGGAATCGTGGAAATGTTGCTTTTCGTAGTATAGAGTGGCTAATCTCAACTGTAAAGATTGTCTCAAGAAAGATCTTTTCTCGGTTTGAGCCCATTCGATGGATTCCTTGGTGGCATTTATGGCCAAATCAATGGCGTCATCATTCGGTAAGGCACGGAGTAAATCGATTAATGAACGAATGATTTTAGATGCTTTGGCCTTGGCAAAACCTCCCGTCACTACTTTTCTGACTCTAGGTACCAATAACAGCAATTTTTCAACCTCGTTATTTTGTCTGTACAATTCTCCCAATTCTTGTATAGCAGCTTCTTGTGTCTGCACAGAACGTTCATTGTCTGCTGTGGAGATCAACTCGAGATAGATGGCCTCCGCATCCGAAGGATTTGTGTCTTTGATTTCTCTGGCATCTGCAATTGATGGAACTGTCATCGTTCTTGCCTTTGATTTGTTTAAAGTGGCGATTCAAATTTATGAGACTGTGTTTTTGGGGGTTTATGCACGACTAATGTTTTTTTACGATTCAAATTTATGAGACTGTGTTTTTTGGGGATTTATGCACGACTAATGTTTTTTTAAAAAATCTAAATCTATAATAATTGTGTGAAATTTACACGACCGAATTTCTACAAGCCGAATGTTTGGAGATCTAGTTGGGTCAAATCAGTTAAAATTGTTCCGAATTCATGGTTCAGACCGATGATGGCGAGTTCTGATTTGTCCATCACTTCAACGGCTCTTTGGTCTGGAATCCAGATGACATATGCCCCGGCACTGATACCGGCCTGTACACCTGGAAATCCGTCTTCAAAGACAAGACATTCATCGATCAGGATCTCATCTTTACCCTGAGCCTTTCTCTCGTCGTTGATGGCTTTCAAACATAACAAATAAATGTCTGGTTGTGGTTTCCCACGTCCTGGCGGAACATCATCTCCGGTCAAGATTCTGTCTCCAAAGAGTTGAAAACCTTCTTTGAGGTTCTCAGTTTTGAGCTTGAAAGTTGATCTGGATGATGACGTTGCTAAACCAATGTCAATTCCTCTGTCACTGAGATATGTCAAGAGTTCTAAAGCACCTTTGAGGAATTTACAATGGGGGAATAACTCGAGTTGTCTTTTGTATAAATAATCCAAAATCTCTCTGGGTTGAATCTCTTGTGGAAGTTTATAATGTTCTTTCACAATTTGAGCAGCTTCAGGTCCTGTACGTCCTTGTAATCTATATTTCACATCCCATGTCAAAGGCCCCTTTCCGAACTGGGCCAAATATTCAGTGTAAACCACAGTATAAATGTCTTCGGAATCAATAAGAAGTCCATCCATATCAAAAAGACATGCTCTGATTTGTCTGTTCATGTTAGATATTACTTCAAATACTCGTTTAACTCACTTTTTAAACGTCATGATCCTTAAATTTGAATAATTTAAGCTTAAATTTTTTTTATTTTTAGAGCCGAAATCCGACGGCTGAGCAAATTACAAAAAATGGGGTCAAATGCGAATTGGGGATACATCTTAATTATAGAGGAGGTAGAGGGTTACGACAAGTTGGACATTGAAGTTTGTACTTCATCCAACCTTCGAGACAAGCAGTATGGAATATATGACGACAAGGTGTCACCATATAACTTCTTCTAGCAAGAACATTGGTGACAGAAGAATCTCTCTGTATAGGTAATTCAACCTCAGCCATACAAATGGCACAATCAACTTTACATTTACCATCTTCATGTAAAAGAAGAGATTGTGATTCATCATGTTCAATTCCAAATCCATTTTCCAAATCTGATTCTGTAAGCAGAGGATGGTAATCATAAGATTTAGGAAGATATCTCTCAGGTAAGAGGAAACGAGGACCGAACAATTCTTGTAAAACCAATAACAAAATCTGTAATGAAAGCCAAGCTGTCACCACAAAGAACATCTTTGGATCATAATGGTGATAAAATGGGTTTTTCTCATATAGGCACACATAGGCTATTGGTAAAAGTCTCAAGACAGAAGTACCAATGATGAATTTCCATTTGAAAGATCTTCTGGATCCCCTTATGAGATTTCTATAGACCTGAGGAGCCCAAAATGATGTCAAGAACAAGAGACAAACATATTCAAACACGTGTCTAGATTTACGGGGCCACATCAACGAATGTAGTACCAAGAAGGTGAATGCAATCAAAGTGAAAAAGAATCGAGTGTATAACTGGCCACTGATGGTTTGTTCATCTTCTGCTGTTTGTATTGGTTGCTGTTGTTGTTGTTGCTGTTGTGGTCTTTGTGTGGTAGGTAAGATAGATTCGTTATCATCTATAGGAGCTCCTCTCAATGCAACATAGGCATTGATATGTCTCTCATTGACTTGAGAAGAATAGATCAAAATCATGTACCGCATTTCAAAGACACTGGCCAAAGTAAAAGCAAGCAAAGAACTCACCAGAAGTGGTAAATACAACTCTTCAATGACGGCACTACAGAGCAAATAAAGCATACTCAAAGATCCATCTGCCAAGTTCATCAACAGCACAGATTTGAATGCGATACGTGAGGTGGTAGAAGGGGTGTTTGTGGCATTCATCTGGTCGATCGATAACAAAATTTGGGCAAAAAGTAACACAATACCCGCCAAAACTATCGTACGAATCTCTTTGAGTTGTACTTCACGACGGGGCCCAATCAGTCCACCAATTTCCAATTCTAGTCCACAATCCGGAGAATAGATCAAGGCCTGCTCGATCTCCAACTCTGGAATATGTGGTAAAGGTCTGCCCAATGGACTTTTGAGCTCTTTGTCGATGTCTTCGATCTCCTTTTGCGAGAGATGTGTCGGTTTAAACACTCCATACAACACATATTCGCATCTAGATTCGGCATTTTCCACCATATCATCAAGAGTATCCAAGGTGACATCATCCAAGTTGATCTTATCTGTCTTTTGGACCATATAAGTCTTGGTCTTGTTAAAATCTGACTCGTCTAACACCAAATGTGGTAATGCATACAATCCTGCAAATTTGGCCGTCCTTGTGACTGCTACAAAACGACCAGAATCTTGGAAATACACTCCAGTGAGCAGTAAAGAATTGTCTTCGAACTCGTCGTAATCTTGAAGTCTTAATTTGACATTCAAACCTACAACGTCGTCCTTTGATTGGGCCGGTTTCTCCGACGTTACAAGATCGAATTTGATCTGTCCTTTAGGGATATTTGTAACGTTTCCTTGTCTATGATCATCCACAATTGGATCTTGATCGTTTCCGATGTTGTCGAAATCGTTTGAAGATTCTTGAAGTCCATTTTGGACCAAAGAATTCTTGGGCAGACGTGGGATTTCGGTCAAATAACGGGGTAAGGGCATCTCTATAGGTGTGAACGTCTTATTGATGGTTTCAAATGATCCTCTGAGTGATCCTGTCACATTTGCAAAGTAATTGGCTGTGGTGATACGATCATTCCACATGGATTTCAGCTTTTGGATGAACGAATTGGGCAAAATTGTATCTGTTTCTGTCAATTGCCATGGCGAATCTTGGTCATAATGATGTAATGGCCATTCTGATATGTTTCTACCTTTCACAGAATCATCATAGGACAATTTAAACCCTGTTAAGTTCCCGTAACCAGCGGTCCAAGTCGAGTTCTTGAGCTGTGATATCGACGTTGATATTTCCTGTTTAAACATCTTTAACCGGCCTCTAATCAATGGAGAAGCCAACCCGTCAGATCCATCATGCGGACTGGGGATGATTAATGTGATGATTATTATTAGAAGTATGAGTTGGCTGCGATTGATTTGTGGCATTGCCTTTAAGAAGAGTTTTTTGATCTTTTTTTTGAATTTTTTTTTTTTTGATCTTTTTTTTGATCTTTTTTTTGATCTTTTTTTTGATCTTTTTTTTGATCTTTATTTTTTTGATCTTTTTTTTTTGATCTTTTTTGATCTTTTTTTGGAAAATTTGATCAATTTTTTCCCTTTTGGGAATTTATGAACTCCTCTTTTCGAGTTTAAGGAACCCCCTTTTTTTGGTTATGAACCTCTTTGACAATGTGATTATTTATTAGTTTCCAAAAGGTATGAATCTCGTCTACACCTTTGTATATATATTATAGTTTACTTTCCAAGAGCTGTAATGATATACTCTGCTTCTCTTTTACCACTCAACCATGCTCCATGGACACAGCCATGACCTTCGTAAATGGTATGTTCGCCTGCAAATCTCAAATTATCCCATCCGGCAATGAATCCTTCGTTCACAAACAAACCTTCAGGTTTGACAGCAGAGACAGAACCTCTACTAAAACGATCATCGTTCCAATTTGTTGTAAAGATGTTGACAGGTTCTTTAACTTGACCCAATTTGGAAAACATTGGTTCAAAAATTGACCACACTTCTTTAGAATCTGCTCTTTCTAAGTAGATGGAAGCAGGAGAAGGAATCAAGCAGAGCAAAGTTGGTACTCCACGGACAGGGATCATGTTCACACAGAGGAAAGGGAAACTCCAAGGGCCAGGTCTGAATCCGGTTGGAAGCTTGTTGAACAGTGTCAAGGGGACATTTGTCTCGGCAATGCCTTCAGCCACCTCTTGACTCAACGGATCAAGCTCTCCAATGAAAACAAACTTTTCAACGTCCTGTTTCCAAAAACCAGTTTCAAATTCGAACACCACTTTGGCCAAAGAAACTGAGGCCAATTGTGGGAATCCATCGGTGATGTACAGAGGCAATGGAGGATCAAAGAGAGCTGTCTCTTGAGTTACCACTGATTGTGGGATAGTGACTATACAATAGTCACATGTAAAATGTTCTCCTGCCTCTGTTTTCAAGGTGATGGTCTCTTCTTTACGGATCTCGGTGACCTCTGTGTTTGTCTTTATTTGACTAATAGGAAACCCTTGCAACTCATTTTTGAGTACAGATTCATACCCTGATACCACAAATGCATCTCTACCTCCATACGGAGCAATCGATTTGCTGCCATTGTTCATATCCCATGATCCAGACATTATCTCAGCCATTCTCAACAATTGAGGACCGTACAGAATTTGTTCCTTAGAGAGAACTTCTATATTGGCCAGTAAGTACTCATTGGCCAAAGTATGAAGATTCTTAGTTTGATCTGTTTGTTTAGACGCATACAACTTCATTTCTTCCACCACTTGACCCAATTTGTAACTACTTGGAACTTCACCCATTGGACCCATCAAAGCCATGGAATTATCGTCAAACATCCACTCAACATTAGGCAGTCCCAACGATTTCTTGAAAAGAGGATTAAAACCTGTTTCATGGAACCATGAAGCTCCAATATCGTAACTTCGGTTTGTGACGGGGGATTCAAAAGTGTAGATACGGCCGCCGATTCTGTCTCTTGCTTCAAGCACTAAAGTTTCAATTCCCAGCAGGTACAAATCCACAGCTGCTTTAATACCACTGGCTCCTGCTCCAACCACAATTACAGGCACATGTCTACTTAATTGAGTCATTTCCAATATTTGATACCTGGTGCTCAAAAATTTAAGGTTTAAACTTTTTGATGACGCAATTAAAAAAAAAAATCCCCCCAATTTGTGGGGTGACGAAAAACTGCAGAAAAGGGGTATTTTTTACGGCGATAAGAGGATATCATTTGCATTCGTTGATTTTTATTTATGTTTCTTAGCTTTTAAATCTGCTTTGGCTTGCATTCTTGTTTCTCTTTCTTTCTTTGCCTCTGGTCCTGCCTCTGTGTCGAGGGAATAGTCCCACCATCTGAAACTACTGGCGTAATTACCGATGAAATAATGATGGTGTAAATCGTGATGTTCCAGACCGGCCCAAAATGGGACGAATTTATTCAATGACCAAGGGAAATCGTACCCACTGTGAGAATCCACGGCTTGGAAAAGTCTGAAAATTATCCAGACTGTGACTGTGAATAAATGCAAGTTGTGGGTCAAAGCTGCGTAGATCATTGGGAATCCCACAGTTCCAAAACCAAGACTCATGGTTTCAATTGGATGCAGATATTCTGCGGCCAATCCAAATGGAGCAGCATATCTATGATGTTGCTTATGGATGTATTTGTAGAAAGGTCCATAGTGGAATAATCTATGGGCCCAATAATGCCATGAATCTTCAAGGACAAAAAAAAGACACCATTGTAAAAGCATTGAACTCAAAGGTGGGAAGGGAACACTGACAGAAATTCCTAGTCTTTGACACATGGGATGGAAAGTCCAAATTGGAAGAGCCTCCACCATCAAATGAGATTTCAAAACACTCTTCATACATTCCCATTGTTCTTTATCGCTTGGAATATAAGTCGGTTGAATTTTCCACCTGTTGAAATAAGGGATCTTATCGATTATATACCAAGGAAGACAGCGACCGAAATACATGATTTCATGGGTTAAAAAAAAGAGTAAACCTGTTGCCAAAGTGTCATTGGCCATATATGTGTACCAAGAAGCCCATAATTTTTCAACAACGTTCAATTGGGTTTGGGTCTCAAAAATATTTTGAACAACTTCTCCAAATGATGGAGAACTTATTTGTTCTAATGTGGTGGTATTGAAGATTTCCGTCATTCTGACTTGTTAATTCTAGATATTAGTTCTTTATATGTTTACTCGTATATAAAATTATTACCCATCTGCATCAACTAAACCATTTCATGACACCATCAACCTATCTAACCCCCTTTTCTTGCATAATAAAATGGGGTGATTTTTTAATATGTATTTTTCTATGCATGGAACGTAAGATGGTTATGTACGATAAGAATTTTTATAAACGAGCATGTGAGAAAACAGTATTAATTAAGCCTTGTGTATAACGCCTTAGTCTAAAAATAATACATCTACTAGCAATACTTCGATCTTTCAAGAGAATTATTCATCCACCACTTTTAATTATGTGTGGGACTTATCACGTGATATTTCTTAGGGTTTTTCACAGTCACTCTTTTATATAATTTTCCACGCATTTTTAACCCTTTTTCTAAACTTCTTTTTTCGTACAAAATCCTCTTGCAGTAAAGTCTGTTTAACCAAAAACAACCATTTTGATCTCAGAACCACGACCACAAAACTCGATTTCCAAAATTTTTCAAATTGAAAAAATTTAATAAAGAAAAAAAATTCTTCACTTGTTGAGTACAAAGTAACGAAGAGAAAGTAAGTTTGCAGAAGATATGAAAGAGGAAAATCATCAGTGATGGGATGTTTTGATTTGAACATGGCCTGTTGAAGTTTTATAAATTGAGTTTGAAGGAATTAAATGTAGATCCATGAACTGATGAAAGAACTCTTGAAAGTTCAAAGAGCATTACTAACAGCAGTGTCACGTCTTAACGAATACCAAGTTATCGGTCGCCGTTTACCAACTGAGTCTGTTCCAGAGCCAAAGTTGTTCCGTATGAGAATCTTTGCTCCAAACGTTGTTGTTGCCAAGTCTCGTTACTGGTACTTTTTGCAAAAATTGCACAAAGTTAAGAGAGCTTCTGGTGAAATTGTTTCTGTTAACGAGATTTCTGAAGCTCACCCAACCAAGGTCAAGAACTTTGGTATCTGGATCAGATACGATTCTAGATCCGGTACTCACAACATGTACAAAGAATACAGAGACGTAACCAGAACCGGTGCCGTTGAACAAATGTACCAAGATTTGGCCGCTAGACACAGAGCCAGATTTAGATCTGTCCACATCTTGAAGGTTGTCGAATTGGAAAAGACCGAAGACGTTAAACGTCAATACGTCAAGCAATTCTTGTCCAAGGACTTGAAATTCCCATTGCCACACAGAGTCCAGAAAACCAAGGCCATCTTTGCTCCAAAGAGACCAACCACTTTCTACTAAGTACTGTGTAATTGATATAAAATAGCGATTCAAGCATCTTCTTGTTGTAGATTTCCTATTTGGGGTATTTTACTTCCCGATTTGGCTGATTTTTTTCACAGTTTCCTAAAATGGAATGAAAACGTCTCAAAACGTACGCGTGAAGGTATGTCGGACGTTGAGAGTGTTAATGAAGAAGAAGTGGGACAATTTGTCGAAGAATTTGTACCACCTTCAGTCTGTGTTCCCATATCGTTTGAATCTTCCACTTTTTCCACTTCTGTTCCTAAGAATATAGCTCTGAATAACGATAAAGATGTCATCTTAGGAGTCGATGAGGCTGGTAGAGGTCCAGTTTTGGGTCCAATGGTTTATGGAATAGCATATTGTCTCAAAGAATTTGAGCCCAAGTTGTCCAGTTATAAATTTGACGATTCAAAAGTTCTCAAAGAAAATTTCAGATTTGAATTGATGAAACAGATTTGTGACCATGATGAGAAGGATTCCGAATTGAAGGACAATTTGGGTTGGAGTACGAGGACAATAACAGCTAGAGATATCAGTAGGGACATGTTGAGTTACCAGGTGAACTTGAATAACCAAGCACATGAAGCTACGATCAATTTGATAAAGGGGGTAATTTCTCAGGGGGTTAATGTAAAAGAGATATATGTAGATACTGTAGGACCACCTTCTAGTTATCAACAGAAGTTACAAGGGTTTTTCCCAGGGTTGAAGATCACTGTGACTAAGAAAGCTGATTCTCTTTTCAAAATTGTGAGTGCTGCTTCGATTGTAGCCAAAGTTTCGAGAGATGTCAATTTACAACTTTGTAAGAAGAACAAAGAAGATAAGATGGGATCGGGGTATCCATCTGATCCATTTACGAAGGAGTGGTTGAAGAAGAACATGAATGATATGTTTGGATGGACCCAGGTTGTTAGATTTAGTTGGTCTACACTGAGTAATTGCCTTGATCAAAATGGGGGTGTCAAGGTTGTATTTGCAGATGATTTACAAGAGAAATTTGAGACAGGAGATGTGATTGATATGTTCGGTAAGAAGGGGGTAAAACAATTGGAGAGTAGTGGTCTTTGGTGGGGGGACAATGAAGGTGTGGATTTATAGTTGATATATTTTATATGTTTTATATGATTTATATATTTTATATGTTTTAAACTATGTATGATAAACAATAGAATGAAGTGAATGAAATTGATGAAGGAAGTGAAATGAGATGTTTTTATGGATGAGGGGAAATTGAAGGTCTTGGGCTATGTTTGGGGTGGTTCATAATATGTTTCAGAGTTGGAAAGTCTGATAAGAATATATTAGGTGAGGGTGGAGATTACGTAATACGCACCACGAAGACTAATTATGTAATAGATGATAGTTATGTTATATGATAATATATAAGTATCAAAACTGTGTATTAATTAAAATCTTGGTACTGAATCTAGTTACATAAAATATATATGTAAATAATGATTATATTCCTATTTATACATTGTCATAAATATACTATACTAAGAAGATAGCTATTGCCAATACAAATCATATTATAAAGACTAAATTGATTTTCGTTACTTTTTTCATCTTCCATCTCATCACTAACATCTCTAATATCCCTTCTTTTCCTGTTCCTACCTTCCGATTCCTAACCACTTTTTCCTCCTTTATTGAACTCTGATTCTTTCCTCCATCTCCTCCCCTTTTTCCTCCCCTTTTTCTCATTTTTTCTCCTTTTTTTCTCATTTTTCTCCCTTTCCCTCCGTTTTTTCTCCCTTTCCCTCCTTTTTTCTCCCTTTCCCTCCTTTTTTATCATTTTTTCTCCTTGTTTCTCCTTTTTTCTCCTTGTTTCTCCTTTTTTCTCCTTTTTTCTCCCTTTTTTTTTCTCCTTTTTTTCTCCTCCTTTCTCCTTTTTTTCTCCCCTTTCTTTCTCTTTTCTCCCCTTTCCCTTTCTTACCTCATTACACCAATCGGACAACTCTTTTCCAACAAATTAAAAAAAATGCGCCGGTTTGCTCACGAAACCATTCAATGTCTACATTAACTTTAAGACTTCGTCCAGTATTGGCTAGCCTGAGATTCCCCAGATTATCTTTGACGGCTTTGTCAATGGCCAGAACATATGCTGGGAAATGTACGTGATTCACAATTCCATGATTTAAACTAACTTTAGCCTGGCCAAGCCATACCGTGATCAACATGCCAGCGTTGTCTCCTACGATGACTCAAGGAAACATTATTTCATGGAGTAAAGCTGTGGGAGACAAATTAGAGCCTGGAGAAGCCATTGCCGAGATCGAGACCGATAAGGCTTCTATGGATTTTGAATTCCAGGAGGATGGATACCTTGCCAAGATCATCTTGGATGGCGGCGCCAAGGATGTTCCTGTGGGAAAACCAATTGCCGTGTATGTCGAGAACAAAGAGGACGTTGGGGCCTTTGAGTCCTTCACAGCCGAAGATGCCGGAGACGTTTCTGCTGCCAAGCCGGCCGAAAAGGAAGAATCTGCTGCTGCTGCTCCTTCCAGTTCCGAGAGCTCCAATTCTGCTCCTTCTAACTCTGGATCTTCTTCTCCATCCAAATCCGCTCCTACAGACCGTATCATTGCCAGTCCTTTGGCCAAAACTATTGCCTTGGAGAAAGGAATCTCGTTGAAACAGGTGAAAGGTTCAGGACCAAATGGCCGTATTGTTGCCAAAGACGTTGAGAATTTCAAAGCTCCGGCTCCTGCTGCAGCAGCTTCTGCCTCTTCTTCTGCTCCTGCTGCCTCTTTTGAAGACGTTCCAATCACCTCAATGCGTAAAACCATCGGTAGAAGGTTGTTGGAGAGCACCCAAAACTCGCCAACCTATATCGTGTCTTCACAGGTTTCTGTTTCCAAGTTGTTGAAGTTGAGAGCTTCTTTGAATGCCAGTGCTGCAGACAGATACAAGTTGAGTGTCAATGATTTGATGATCAAAGCTGTAGCCGTGGCAGCCAAGAGATTCCCATCTGTTAACAGTGCTTGGTTGGAATCCGAAGGGGTCATGAGACAGTACCATAACGTGGATGTCAGTGTGGCTGTTGCTACACCAACTGGGTTGATCACTCCTATTGTGAAAAACGCCGAAGCCAAAGGTTTGATCGATATCTCTCATGAGATCAAAGATCTCGGTAAACGTGCCAAGGACAACAAGTTGAAACCTGAGGAGTTTACCGGAGGTACGATCACCATTTCCAACTTGGGAATGAACCCAGCTGTGTCGTTGTTCACCTCCATCATTAATCCTCCTCACAGTGCCATCATTGCCATTGCCACAGTACAAAAAGTGGCCGTTGAAGACAAGGCCAATCCAAATGGGTTCTCGTTTGATTCGAAGATGAATTTGACCGGTACTTTCGACCATAGAACTGTCGATGGTGCTTTGGGAGGTGAGTTCATGAAGGAGCTCAAGAGGGTTGTGGAAAATCCTTTGGAATTTTTACTCTAGATACTGTTTAGTCCTTGTCTGAAGAAGTAGGGTCGTGTACAGAAGGTTAATAGTTTACGTAGTAGGTCGTGTACTTAATGCCAATGTGCCAGTCGTGTACCAAATACCAATTCCCATAGTCGTGCACAGAAGGTTAATAGTTTACGTAGTAGGTCGTGTACTTAATGCCAATGTGCAGGTCGTGTACTAATTCCAATTCCCATAGTCGTGCACATCTCCCAAATCCGTCCAACTCAAAAACGCTTTTTCACTTTCTCTCGACATCAACATCGATTATCATGTCTGGATTGAACTTATCCGAAGAATCTAAAGTAAGTACACCAACAAAACACATTTAAAAGTGATTGAGATTTGTCTGGTGAAATTTCACCGTTGTTGCTCAAGTTTTAAACCAATTTTTCACCGTATCAAGTCACCATTCTTTACTCCACCACCCCTCAAATAGATCAAAATTACCTGTTTCTACCTTCTATAACCTCCTCGAACACCCCAAAACTAACCCCAGGAAAGAATCGTCAAGATTTTGAACATCTCCAAGTCTGTCGCCCATTATGGCTTGATCCCATTCGTCTTATACCTCGGCTGGAAATCAACCCCAAACAGACCAAACATCGTGGCCTTGTTATCTCCTTTACCTTCTGTCTAATGTACATAGCAATTTATGCCTTCTTCTCCACTCTTTCCGTAAAAAAATCATCATTTTTTATCTCTTGTCTTTTTCCTCTTGTTCGAACTCATCGGCTTTCCATTTGAAGATTTGAAGAGATTTCAGTGAGGTTTTGAAGGTAAATATGGATATACGATTGACCTCTACACAGAAAGAGTTGGTTAGTGGACTCAGTGCTGGACTTCTTGTCACTTTAACGACTCATCCTTTGGACATCATCAAGGTTCGACTGCAATTGGATACAAAGAGTTTAAACCAAATTGAGAGTTATCGGCATATATTTAAAGCTATTTTAAGGGACTCCAGATCAAATGGAACTGTTTCAAGTCTATCGTTGATTCGTACTCTTTATAGAGGTATCACTCCCAATGTCATTGGTAACACCGTTGCTTGGTCGGTCTATTTCTCTTTGTACAGGTTTTATAAGGATTCTATTTTCAGATTGGCAGAAATTGTACCACTTGAGAACAGCACTATTGATTCTCAATTGAAGTCTCATCATTATTTAGTGAGTGCCTATGCAGCTGGACTCACAACGTCTCTTGTGACGAATCCGATTTGGGTGCTCAAAACCAGGATTCTTTCCACCTCGAAGTCGTATCCCGGAGCTTATCAGTCGGTGATGGATGGGCTACGTCGTATACTGCATGAAGAAGGTTTAAAGGGGTTCTGGAGAGGCTTGGTTCCGTCGTTATTCGGGGTTTTACAGAGCTCCATCCAGTTCAGCATATATGACACTTTGAAACAGACTATTCACACGGGAGAAGACTTGACGGTATGGCAGCTGATGTACTTGAGTGCCAGCAGTAAAATTGTGAGTAATGTCTCGTTGTATCCCTTTCAATTGGTGAAGAGTCGTCTACAGAACTACGGTAACAGACAGACGATGATCCAACTGTTTAGAGAGGTTTATGATCAAACGGGGGTACTGGGGTTCTACAAGGGGCTTATACCTAATGTTCTGAGGGTTCTTCCGCTGACTTGTGTCACTTTTGTGTGTTATGAGCAGGTGAAGAGGTTGTTATAGATGTGTTGGGCAGGCTCTGCCCATTTTTGCCGGGCCCCGCCTATTTTTCTGCCTGCGTCCGCCCAAATGATTTTCTGCCTCTGGCCCCCGCCCACTCCGCCGGGCCCCGCCCCAACCCCCTGCGCTTTTCTCCGCCCATTTTTTTCACCCATGTACATAACCAACAGATCATCATGAGAGTTCTCATCAATGAGCGAACCAGAGTCATTGCTCTCGTCTCTGTAGACCATGTTCTTCTCTTCCATCCCGAATCCGACAAAGTCCAGATCCAATTGGTCTCCAAAGACACTTTCAATCCTCATCATTTCAAACCTCTCTCGGCTAGATCGTCTAAAATTCATGGCTTCTTAGGTCTCATCAAGGTACAAGATGGGGTGTTTTTATGTGTCATAACTGGTAAAACCGAGGTTGCAAGTCCATTGCCAAATGAAACTGTCAACAAAATCCATTCCGTGGACTTCCATTGTCTCAATAAAGACACTTGGGATTTTTTAGAAATCGATGCCAATGGATATCCAACTGTACAGACAGAACCAGGAGAAGAACCTTTACAAGTAGAACAACATCCCTGTTATGAACTCAAGAAGTTACTTCAAAACGGTTCTTTCTATTACTCTTCAAATTTCGATCTAACGACAAACCTTCAAAAGAGAGGAGTAAATGCCAATTCTTTGAGTTATGACAGGTTTGAACAGGAATATATGTGGAATTCATTCATGATGGATGAGATCATCACCTTCAGAAACAAACTAGGTTCTTTACAGAAACAACTGTTGGATTCCAATGGCTTTTTAACCACAGTTATCAGAGGATTTGCCGAAACGTTTCAAACCCGTATAAAAACGTTGAAAACTACCATTACGATGATTTCAAGACAATCTTGGAAAAGAGCAGGAACTAGATTCAATGCTAGAGGTATCGATGATGATGGTAATGTAGCAAATTTCGTAGAAACAGAGTTGATCTTGTACTGTCCAAAGATTGTATATCTGTATCTTGAGATTCGAGGATCTGTTCCTGTATTTTGGGAACAAGACACAGCTCTTATCAACCCCAAAGTTTCGGTGACAAGGTCTTTTGAGGCCACTCAACCTGTCTTTGATAGACATTTCAAAGGCTTATTCGTCAAATATGGAGCTGTTCATGTCGTCAATTTACTCTCGACCAAGACGAACGAAATCGAATTGTCTCGGCGATATGCAAAACATATCCAGAAACTTGCGAAATCCAGCAATGAGATCAAATTGACAGAGTTTGACTTCCACCAGGAAGCCGGGAAGAACTTTGAGATGGCTTCAAAAGTGGTTCCAAAACTCACACCTTCGTTGGAAGATTTCAACTATTTTGCATATGACATGGAGACACAACAGGTGGTTAGTGAGCAAACTGGGGTGTTCAGGACCAACTGTTTGGACTGTTTGGACAGGACAAATGTCGTTCAACAGGTGGTTTCCACTGCTCTGCTCAATGTGTTTTTCCATGACAACAGGATCAAGGCTTCTTACGAGACAGATCTCATGCTGAGACATAACACGTTATGGGCAGATCATGGAGATGCTATCAGTCAGATCTATACAGGAACCAATGCTCTCAAGTCTTCGTTCACCAGATCGGGGAAGATGGGATTTGCAGGAATGCTTTCAGATGCCACTAAATCGGTGTCTCGTATGTACATCAACAATTTTGTGGATAAGAACAAGCAACTGACAATTGATATGTTTTTGGGGAAACTCGAAGGCCAGATACCGGTACAGATCTATGATCCTGTCAATGATTTTGTCGTTGAAGAACTCGATAAGTACACAGCTGAATTCACCAGTTATGGTAACATTGTACTCTTTACAGGGACTTATAACTTGGCAGGTGTTTCTAAAGTGGGAGACTTGACACCTTGGCTCTTTCCTGCTGAGAACAATGGGGTTCTGTTTGCACCTGATTTGGTGGTGTTGGGTTTTCAAGAGGTGGTTGAGCTCAATGCAGGGAACATTTTGAACTCTGATAAGTCCAGATCTGTATATTGGCAAAAATTGGTTTTGGAGCAGTTGAATTCGACTTCGAGCCATCAATATGTCATGTTGAGAGCTGAACAAATGGCTTCATTGATGTTGTTGTTCTTTGTCAAGAGTGATCAGATGCCGTATCTCAAGAATGTGGAAGGAGCTACAAAGAAGACAGGTCTAGGAGGGATGACTGCCAATAAAGGAGCAGTGGCTATTAGATTTGACTATGGAGATTCTTCTTTCTGTGTGGTGAATTGTCATTTGGCTGCTGGTTTGTCCAATGTAGATGAAAGAGTCAACGATTACAACACCATATATGAAGGAGCCAGTTTCACAAGGGGTAAAAAGATCAAAGATCATGAATCGATAGTATGGATGGGAGATCTCAATTTCAGAATTCAGATGGACAATGAAGAAGTACGTACTGCTGTAGAACAGAACCAATTCAACCAGTTGATTCAATTCGACCAGTTGAAACGTGAGATGAATTCCAAAGGTGGAGCCTTTAGTTCTTTCTATGAGAAGAAGATCCTGTTCAAACCAACTTACAAGTATGATAAAGGGACTAGTGTTTATGACACCTCTGAAAAACAAAGGGTTCCTTCTTGGACAGATCGTATTCTTTATCAAGGTTCCACACTTCATATGTTGAATTACAACAGTGTGGATTCGGTTTTGTTCTCCGATCACAAACCTGTTTTTGGTACTTTTGAGACTTCTGTCAAATTTGTGGATCAAGTCACTAGACATCGGATCAAAGATGAGCTCTATAGCAAGTACAAATCGAGTCATAAAGATGGTTCTGCTTCACTCATCGATCTCGACGACTCTCCTCCATCTTCATCCCCATCTGGAGTCTCATTGAGTTCTGAGTCGACATCTTTCGACGATCCTCCTCTGCTCCCGGCACGTGCCAAAATAGTCCAGACTCAACCAGCACCTCCTCTGCCCCGGAAACAGCTTGGTGAATCACCTCTTCTTCCTGTGCGTCCTTCTTCTGGTCCAATTCCGAGATCGGTACCTCCACCCCCTCTGGCCAGAAAATCCACACCCCCAATTGGATTTTCCACTGTACCTTTGGTTCCTTCCAGATCTTCTTCTTCGACTCCTGTGACTTCTCCCACGCAGCCTCCAAAGGCTCAACCGCAGCCCAAAGTAGCTCCAATAGTCCCAAAGAAGCCCTCTTCTTTATCAAATTACTCCACCAATGAGAACTACAATATGAAGATGGACGACTGGAAACCTCTACAACCTAAATAGGAAAGCACTTTATACATTTGATATATCTCGAACCCCACCAACACCCCTTTTGTTATCCCCAAAAAGGGCTCCGATTTTGTAATTTGCTCACTTCCTTATCGGCTGCCGATAGCGCAACTGCGCAGCGATAAGAAAAAAAAATGCGCCCACACGGCGATAACGACTGCAAATATCCGAGGCTTTGAATAGGTATTGGTTGAGAATTAAGTTGATTGGTCTTATTACTTGGTGTAACTAGGTGTAGATATGTATACAGTTCCAAAGATTGTTTCCATAGAGATAAATACCTTTTTCTCTGTTTTGTCCCATAAATTTTTGATCAATTTCGATAAAATTTCCAATTTTCAAACCTGCATTTAATCGGCGAAGAACAAAAGTATTTAAAGACCCGTTGAAGTTTGTGGGAGTACAAGACGATGACCACTTTTGATATCACCAAGTTCACTTCGATTAGAGTAAAAGATAGAAAGCCACCTCTGTGGGAGATGGTGATGCCTGATCATGTTAAACCTCATCCGGATCCAATTTCTCTTGGAGGAGGATTACCGAACAATGGATTTTTCCCCATCACTTCTCTTGATGTCAGTTTGAAAGACAAACCATTTGGAAAAGTCACTGAGGACAACTATAAAGTGTTGGCAGTAGATGATGAAGCCATCGATTTGAAAAGTGGATTGCAATATTCCAATCCTCTGGGTCTCAAACATTTACACGAATTTATGACCGGATTAGTCGATAAACTTAACAAACCACTGTACAAAGAGTATAAAGTCACAGTCAGTAGTGGTAATGCCAACTCTATTAACAAGGTGTTGGACACAATTTTCAATGTGGATGATGTTTTGTTGATCGATCAATTCAATTACATGCCAGTTTTGAGCCATGCCGAAAATTTCAGTGGTCATCTTATTCCTTTGAAAGTTAAGGAGGGGACCACAGATATCGAATACTTGACTGATTTATTGGACAACTGGTCTTCTATTTATCCTGAATATTCCAAACCAAAGGCTTTATACACCATTCCAAACGGTTCTAATCCATTTGGTAAGGTGACTTGTTTAGAAGACAAAAAGAAGATTTATGCTCTTCTGGAAAAACACAACTTTATGATCATTGAAGATGATCCATATGGATATATCACTTTACCTAAGTACTCAGAATCAGAACCAGAACTCGGCACCAAAGAAGAATTTATCGATTCAATCGCTCCTTCTTATTTGAAATTAGACACCTGTGGAAGAGTCATCAGAATTGAAACTTTCTCCAAAGTTTTCGCTCCAGGTTTGAGATTAAGTTTCATCGTTGGACATGAGAAAATCGTCAATTCTATCATGTTATATTCTTTTATTGTGACAGGTCAATTACTGTCTGGACCTTCTCAAATTTTACTCAACAACACAGTGACCAAATTAGGGGGTGTCGATGGATTTTTGGAATGGGTTTTCAAAGTTAGAAACGAATACGCCCAAAGGGCTCAAGTCACTTTGAAGACTTTGTACGATTCTGAACTGTACAAAGCCGGCAAATTCACCGTTATGGAACCAGACGCAGGTATGTTCATCACTCTTTTCTTCAAAAAAGATACCCAAGACTTGATGTACAAATGTGTCGAGAATGGAGTTGCCGTTGTCAATGGTAACAAAATGAGAGTGGGAGATTTACCTTCTACAGCTGAGGACGGAATCTACGGAAATTTCATTAGAATCACCATCGCCTCTTTAGAATCAGACGATTTACAAGAAGCATTGTCAAGATTGATCGATGCCATTGATAAAACCATGTAAAAAAAAAAAAAAATAACACCCCTTTTTTTCTCCGTTCCGATTTTTTTCTTCTCCTTTTCCCCACAAAAACTAATAAATCATGCATCTCCGCATTACCGATGCATATGCATGCAGCAAATATAGTCTATTCGATCGGTTATAAAAAGGAACCAAAGACCGACGTTGAACTTTAGAAAAGATGTCCAATAATCCATTCCCAAAAGCACAAGACAAACTTCAAGGTGTACAGATCAAAGGTCTGATCCATAACGATGAGATCAAGACCAAGATTCTCAATGCAGAACTGATTGCATTTGTTGCAACTCTTCACAGAACTTTTAACAAGACGAGATTGCAATTGTTGAAAAAAAGAGTGGAACGTCAAATTGCCAGAGATGAAGGAAATTTACCGAATTTTTTACTGGAAACTGCTCATATCAGAGAAGATTTCACTTGGACAGGACCTAAATTGGCACCTGGTTTGGTGGACAGAAGAGTGGAAATCACAGGTCCTACAGATCGAAAGATGGTGATCAATGCTTTGAATTCAAAAGTGGCTACTTATATGGCTGATTTTGAAGATTCTTTGACTCCTTCTTGGTTCAATCTCATTGATGGTCAGTTAAATCTCTATGATGCAGTGAGAAAACAGATCAAATTGGAAACTCCAAAGAAAACTTATCAATTGACAGGAGATCATCTTCCAACCTTAATTGTACGTCCAAGAGGTTGGCATTTGAACGAGAAACATTTCGTGGTTGATGGAGAAGAGGTTAGTGGTTCTTTGTTCGATTTCGGCTTGTATTTCTTCAACAATGCCAAAGAAACCCTTGCCCAAGGTTTTGGACCCTATTTCTACTTGCCGAAAATGGAACATCATTTGGAAGCCAAATTGTGGAACGATGTGTTTGAATTTGCCCAAGATTATGTCGGAATTGACAGAGGAACGATCCGTGGCACTGTTTTAATCGAAACCATTCCTGCCGTTTTCCAAATGGATGAAATCATCTATCAATTAAGACCTCATATAGCTGGTTTGAATTGTGGTAGATGGGATTATTTGTTCAGTTATATCAAATGTTTCCGTCTGAACAAGAATTTCATCTTACCGGATCGTGCCCAAGTCAACATGACGGTACCTTTTATGGCCAATTATGTCAAATTATTGATCAGAACTTGTCATCGTCGTAAAGTCCATGCAATGGGTGGTATGGCAGCTTTGATTCCAATCAAAAATGATGCAGAACTGAATGCCAAAGCCATGGATAGCGTCCGAAATGATAAATTGAGAGAAGTTCTTGCTGGTCATGATGGAACTTGGATTGCCCATCCTGCTTTGCTGGACATCTCTTTGGAAATTTTTAACAAACACATGCCTGGAAAAAATCAAATCAACGTTTCGAGGTATGAAGATTTGCAGATCTCCAATTTCGATTTGTTGACTCCATATGTACCAGGTGGTAAAATCACCGAAAATGGTGTTAGAACCAATATTAAGGTTGGATTGATCTATATTGCAAATTGGTTAAAAGGAATTGGATGTTCTCCTATCAATTATTTGATGGAAGATGCAGCCACTGCAGAAGTTTCAAGATCACAATTGAATCATTGGTTCAAACATAAAGTTATCACTAATGAAGGACAAGTCATTGACAAACCCTTTTTACAAAAATTGTTGAAACAGGAGAGTGAAAAGCTCGAATTTGAGCCAAAATTTTTGAACAAACTGGTTCAATATTATCAAAAACAGATTTTGGATGAACTGTTCGATGATTTCTTGACTTTGGATATGTATGAACTCATTTCCAAAGACGATACCACCAGATCTTCAACTCTCAAATTATGATATTTTAATCTGTATCCCTTTTCCGCGCTTACGTAAGCGATGAGAAGATTACATCTCGTGCGTTTTTCACTCTCAAAACATCCCTCTATGTATCTCTACTCTTCTATACTTATTCGTACCAGCATCTAGACCCTTCCTTTTCAATACCAACAACTGCCCCCTTCTCCTCCTCCGCTTTTCTTATCACCGGCCCGCATGTGCGCCGGAACCGCTCAACAATTTTTCAACGCAAAAAATTTCAAAGTCATTTGAATCATCAAGATGAAGATAACCGACAAGTTAGAACAGGCTCATAAGAGTCATGATTTACCTGCGACTTTCTCTTTTGAATTCTTCGTACCCAAAACTTCTCAAGGAGTCCAAAACTTATACGACAGAATGGATAGAATGTATAACTTGAACCCCCAATTCATCGACATCACTTGGAACGCCGGAGGAGTTTTAAGCGATTTGACGACCCAAATGGTGAATGTTTCACAAAGTGTTTTGGGTCTAGAAACTTGTATGCATTTGACATGCACAAACATGTCTTTAGAGATCATCGATAATGCCTTAAAACAGGCTTATAACTCTGGTTGTGAGAACATCTTGGCCCTAAGAGGTGACCCCCCTTTGGATGGTAGTGAAAGTACCGGAGAATTTAAATATGCCAAAGACTTGATCAAATACATCAGATTAAAATACGGATCTCATTTCAACATCGGAGTGGCTCTGTATCCAGAAGGACACTCTGAACAAATTGACTCCGATGAATTGATTGCCCATCTCAAAGAAAAACAAGATTGTGGAGGAGACTTCATTGTGACTCAAATGTTCTACGACGTTGATAATTTCATCAATTGGTGTGCTAAAATAAGAGCTCTGGGTGTCACAATCCCGATTATCCCCGGAATAATGCCAATCAGTACCTATGCCTCTTTCATCAGAAGAGTCAAATGGTGTGACTTACATGTTCCTCCGGAGTTCATGGCTGAACTAGAAGGCATCAAAGATGATGATAGTAGAGTCAGATCCAAAGGTTGTGAATTAGTCTCGTTGATGTGTCGTAAATTATTGGATTCTGGTTACGTCAATCATCTCCATTTCTATACCATGAACCTCGAGAAATCAACCATCATGATCTTGGAATACTTAAATCTCATCCAACCAAATGTCGTGGCCAGTCAACAGAAGACTCCATGGAGAAAATCTTTGAAACCAACCAGATCCAACGAAACCGTTAGACCCATTTTCTGGGCAAATCGAAAGTTCTCATATGTCGAAAGAACTTCGACTTGGGACGAATTCCCAAATGGACGTTGGGGAGATTCCAGATCACCTGCTTTTGGTGAATTAGATGGATTCCATGGTGGATTGATCAGACATTCAAAGACAAGATCATTGGAATTATGGGGTCAACCACAGAGTTTTGACGACATTTCTCAGTTATTGATCTCATATTTGAAAGGAGAATTGAAATCTTTACCTTGGTCCGATGATCCTATCAATGCAGAGAGTAGTCCTATTCTTGAAGACTTGATAAGTCTCAACAAACACCATTATTTCACCATCAATTCTCAACCTTGCATCAACGGATTGAGTTCCAACGATAAAGTTCATGGTTGGGGTCCTCCAAAGGGATACGTCTATCAAAAAATGTACCTCGAATTTCTCTGTCCAAGTGATAAATTTGTCAATTTGATCAACAAGATCGATCAATTCAACAAATCCAATGATGGTCAATTGTCATATTTCGCCATCAACAGAGGTGGAGAATTGGTAACAAATACAGGTGATGAAATCAATGCTGTTACTTGGGGGGTTTTCCCAAATTCAGAAGTTGTCCAACCAACCGTAGTTGAGAAGATCTCATTTTTGGCATGGAAAGATGAAGTTTTCCACATTCTCAACGAATGGGAATCATGTTTCGAATCCAAAAATAAAACTGTGTCTCTGTTGAAAGATTTTTACTTGGTCAATATAGTCGATAATCATTACATCGATGGACAAAGTGATAAAAGAATCTTCAACTTGTTCATTTGAAATCCACCAGTGGAAAAAAAAAGCTTTGCATCAACTGCTTCATGAAACTTACGATATTTATTCATTGCATTCAACAGTATGAATCTAATTCAATTCGTAGAAACGTTCGATATTATCATGAAGATTAATTTCTTCTTTATCCAATTTACTAGGACCAACGTCATTTAGTAAATCGGTTAAATAGTTAATTATCAACTCCATACTCGTCTCATTCCTTTTATCATCTTTTAAATCAGATTTTATAATAATATCGGACTCGAATCTTCCCACAATTTCACTTCTAGTCTGAAGATGTGTCGATATCAATTCTGCAGCTTTATCTCTGTTCATCGGAACGTTCTTCTCCAAAAATCTGGATAATCTGGTATCGGCATCACAATCTATAAAGATTTTCAAAGATGCCTTCATTCTGAGAATCTTGTTTTGCAAAGCGTATATTCCATGGATTATCACCAAGTTTTCACTCACCGTTTCTAATTCTCTTATCAACGATTCAAATCTGTATTTTTCAACTTCAATTGGGAAACCCCCATCGTAGTATTGTTCTTCTAAGTTGATTTCTCTGACTTTGAGATTAGGAATCAAATCCACGAGCTTCGTTCGTATTTCTTCAGCATATGTCTGTTTACCTCCAGAGTTACCTCCTCCAATCAACACTATCTTCGTCATGATCACTTTTTAAAATTTCAATAAAAAATTTAATCCTGCTTCAACACTTTGTGCAAATGGGAAAGTTACAATTTGTAAAAAAGTCTACGCCGATGAATTTTCTTAAAGTTCAGGATTATTTCGTCTGTCGATTCAACAGAATAATTGCATAAATTTGGAGGGTTGGCCGAGTGGTCTAAGGCGGTAGACTTAAGATCTACTGGACGAACGTCCGCGCGAGTTCGAACCTCGCATCCTTCATTATGATTTTTTTAGTATTCGAAAAAAAAAAAAATTATTTTTTTTTTCTATCTGAAAAATTTCTTAACTATGTATGAGCTCAATGTCATTTGATCGAGAACTGGATCAAGAGTTGTCGTTTAAAACTTCTAAGAAAGTTCCTATAGTTAGTTCATTTGAAGAACTTAATCTTAAACCAGAACTTTTAAAAGGAATATACAACTATGGATTTGAAGCACCTTCTGCAATTCAAAGTAGAGCCATCTTACAAATTATAAGTGGTAGAGACACAATTGCACAACTGCAAAGTGGTACTGGTAAAACGGCCACTTTCACCATTGGAGCTTTAGAAGTGTTGGATTCTAAATCTAAAGATCTACAACTGTTAGTTCTCTCTCCAACTAGAGAATTGGCTCAACAAATCGAGAAAGTTGTCAAAAATTTAGGTGACTATATGAATGTCAGTTGTCATGCATGTATTGGAGGTACAAGCGTGAAACAGGATCTTCAAAAATTACAAAAATCTCAACAGGTGATCAGTGGGACTCCAGGACGTGTTTTGGATTTGATCAAAAGACAGCATTTGAATCTGAGAAATGTCAAAATGTTAATTTTAGATGAAGCAGATGAACTTTTGACAAAAGGTTTTAAAGAACAAATTTATGACATCCATAAATATCTTCCTAGTAAATGTCAGATTGTAGTGGTGAGTGCTACACTTCCACGAGAAGTCCTTGAAATGACCAAAAGATTTATGGTTGACCCTGTCAAAATTCTTGTGAAAAGGGATGAAATTTCTTTGGATGTGATCAAACAATATTATGTCGATGTTGATCGTGAAGAATGGAAATTTGACACCTTATGTGATTTATACGATAACCTCACCATTACACAGCTGATCATCTTCTGTAATACCAAGAAAAAAGTGGATTGGTTACACCGGAAACTTGTCGAATCCAATTTTACATGCGTTGCAATGCATGGAGATATGAAACAAGAAGAGAGGGATAAAATCATGAATGAATTTCGTCTTGGAAATTCCAGAATCTTGATCAGTACAGACGTCTGGGCCCGTGGTATAGATGTACAACAGGTTTCCTTGGTGATCAATTATGATCTTCCATATGACAGAGAAATGTATATACATAGAATAGGTAGATCAGGGAGATTTGGGAGGAAAGGAGTTGCTATAAATTTTGTCACTAAAGATGATGTTGAAGAATTGAAAGCTTTGGAAAGTTATTACAGCATTAAGATCAAAGAAATGCCTGCTAATGTTGCCGATTTGGTCTAAACCGTCAGATTGCCAATTTGAACATTTCGCTCTTTGAATAAACGCACTAAATTATTGATGTATGTCAAATCAGGTTTAATGTAAAGATCGTCTTTGATCAAATGTAGTTCATTCGAAGTTAATTTGATGATGTAGTTGGTGACATGATGTCCTCCTATATTCCAATCTTGTTTTTCGTATTTTAATAGTTGGTTTTGAATATTTGCTGTGGAGATCAAATTTAAATTATTGTCTAATTCGATTAAAAGAGCCAGATCATTGACGTCATCATCGGTGTATGTGATTGAAATTTCGGGTATTTCGAGTTTTGTGCTAAAGAGGGGGATATTTTCTGTAGAGGAAAGGATTTCAGAATTGATAATCGATTCATTTTGTACAAGAATGTTGATCAATGACATTTATAGAGTTGATTTTATAATTGAAAAAGTATGTAAAATGCATAGTTAAGAACGTACAGAAAAAATACATAGTTAAGAATGTACAGAAAAAATACTTACTTGAAAAAAGCACAGTTAAGAAACGCACAGTAAAAATTAGAAAGTTAAGAAAAGTTTGAAAATTTCATAGTTATGAAAAGTATCTAAAAAACGTATGTAAAAAAATACATAGTTAACAAACGCATATAACAAACGCACAGTAAAAACTTCATAACAAACACACAGTTAAGAACTTCACAGTCAAAATATACAATCAAAAACACACTCAATCAAAACATAAATACAAATAAATCTACAACACTCTACTACCAACACAAAATTTTGCATTAATCAACTATTTCTTCTGAGATGTAGAATTCTTTGGTAACTCTTTCACAAACGGAATAAACTCCGGTTCACCAGGAATATACTTCTGTAACACTTTTGGAATCTTAAGACCATCTTCGGTTTGATAATTCTCCAACACACAACACAAAGCACGTTCAGTGGCACACAAAGTAGAATTAAGACAATGAACATACTTCTTTTGTCTGTCATTGGCAGCTTTAATACCACAACGAATTTCAAGGTTACGGGATTGATAATCGGTACAATTAGAACAAGAAACCAACTCTTTGTACTCCTGTTGGAACGGGAACCAAGCCTCCAAATCATATTTCTTGGCTGCAGCATTGTTCAACTCCCCACTGACAATACCAACAACACGATAAGGTAAACCAAGGGATTGATAAAATTCTTCACTCAAACCAATCATACGGTCGAATTCAGACCAAGAATTCTCTGGTTCTGTCAAACAAAACTGTTCAATCTTCTCAAAAGCATGCACACGGAAGATACCCCAAGCATCTTTACCATGGGAACCTGCTTCACGACGGAAACAAGAGGAATAACCGGCATAACGAACAGGTAATTGTTCGGATGGTTTTTCAAACCATTCACCAGAATGATAGGCACTAATGGGTTGTTCAGAGGTGGCAATAAGGTACTTCTCGTCATCTCCATCTGTCACTTTATACAATTCTTCGTCAAACTGAGACAATTGAGCAGTTTTGGCCATCACTTCTTTGTTCATCATCACAGGAGCCTGTAATGGAGTGTAACCGTTCTTGGCCAAGAAACTGAGACCGTAGTTGATCAAGGCTTGGTTCAAGAAAACACCACAGTTCCGGAGAAAATATCCTCTGTGTCCCACGATCTTCACTCCACGATCCGGATCGTAACCGTCGAGTCTGAGTAAGATTTCATGATGTGATAACTTGGCTGTAGCACCTGTAGCTGTGGCAGTTTTGGCAATTTCAGAGCCTTCTGGTTTCCAAGTACGTACCAATTCGTTGTTTGCTTCGTCTGCACTGACAACAACACTTGGATGAACAATATTACCAACGAGGTTGACTTTCTTACGGAGTTGGGCATCAGCAGCCACTTCATCCGCTTGTAATGCTGCCTTTTTAGCGGCCAATTCGTCTTTTTGCTGCAACAATTCACTGGCATCTTCTTTGGCTTTGAATTTCAAACCAATCTGTTTCTGGAGAGCGTTTTGTTCCTTGTTCAAGGCGTCTAGATCGAAACGAATCTTCGTCCATTCTTTGTATTCAGCAATAATCTCATCAACAATCTCAACAGAATCTCCACGAGCACGTTGAGAAGTCTTAATGAGCTCCGGATCTCCTCCTTTCTCGGCAATAAACTGAGTAATGTCCAACATCTTTTAACAAACTTGGCTTCAACAAAATGAAAATTTTTTGGAATTTTTCAAACTTCAAAAAAGAAAGACCAAAATCGGTAATTGCCTATCTGGGAAATCAATCCAAATTAGGAAGTCTAATGGAATTTCCCAATTTGAGGAATTCAACTTGTGTGACACATTCATCATAAAATTTCAATGGAGTCGTCAAGTATTGCTCCTAAAACAAGATCAAGATCATTTGCAGGAACTACAACAGAGCCCAGAACTCGTAGGACTTCGTCTTTTGCTTCTACTTCATCTCCTTGGTTCCGCCGTAAATCATTTTTAGGTGCCAGTATGGCAGCCCATGATAAGAGTTCAATTTATGAATTGAATTCGTATTCTTTTGATCAAAGGGTTCCTGCTTTTACTCTTTCTTTGAAAGAAAGCCAAGGTTTCATATTCAATCAAGATTTGTTTGCCTCACAATATCAACAAGCCCGTGGTGTTATCCAGGATGATAGCAGTGGGGAGGTGTTGAAAGATTTAAGAGGAAGATTGAGTTATGAACCAGAGAGTGATGATGGAGGTATCGAGACTACAGACGTTTTTGTGGATAGTGATACAGAGTCAATTGCAGGACAATGAAACTCAACTCTCATATATACCTACATACTTTGAACAGCATTTTTTATCTGTCTTGCTCCAACACTGTTTTCTGTGTGGATTCTTATTACAAATAATTGATCCAAAACTTTTTCGTCATCTCGGATGAGTCTTACTCTTCCATCGTCTAACACATGAACTTTACGTCCATCATATGTATAAAGACACCAACCATTTGTCATTTTTTCCAATTCAAAAATTTCATCATTCGTTATAACTTGACTGTCACATAAAAGAGTATCATCTTTTACTCTTAGACTTAAACCATTTTTACCCTTGATTGAAACTTTGATCTTTGAAGTACGGTCTTTCTCTATATCTCTTATATCTTGTTTTGATCCTACTAAACGTACTACGTTGGAAATTATGAAGACTTGATTACTGGTCTTTGGGGCGGTATTATGCACTGGAGATGGATTGAAATGGCCAAAATTGAGACTGGATTCCGACAAAAGTTTCTGTGAAGTTTCTACAGTTTCTTCTATTGTGCAAAGAGCTCTAAAATCTGCTTTCTGTTCTTCATCAACAGCTATAAACATCGCTGGTCCTTTCAAATCTCCTAATGAAAAGGCCGTCGACCAACCACATTCAATAGCCTCTTTATCTATTGCACTTAATTTTATAGGTTCATTATTTATGATGAAAGATGGTTCTTCTGGTAAAAATTGTTTCTTCACAATTTCGAAATCATCAGATTCTGCTTTACGCTTCTTTTGTCCTTTAAACTTCAACTTCTTTACCATCTCATCGGTAGCAAAATACGAATTTTTCATTTTCCCAAATTTTTTTTTTGAAGACGAGTCAAATAAAAATCAGAGTTAAAATAACGAGTCAGAAAATTACTGACTCCGATTTATAGGTATAGATAAAAGAGACTTATCCCTTTAAACCCAGTTCAATTGATCAATGTTATCACGTTCAATCAGAAACTATTCATCTCAATCTCTTCGTAAGACTCCGTTGCATGAGGTTCACCTCAAATTTGGTGGTACTATGGTTCCTTATGCAGGTTTTGAAATGCCAGTTCTTTATAAAGGACAATCGCATATCGAATCGCATAATTGGACGAGATCTAAATGTGGCTTATTCGACGTTTCTCATATGCTTCAACATAAGTTACAAGGAGCAGGAGCCACTCAATTCTTGGAGAAAATCACCCCAACTGATATCTTTGGTCTCGATCATTTCAGTAGTACTTTGAGTGTCTTGTTGAATGAGCAAGGTGGTGTAGTTGATGATACAATTATTACCAAACATGGAGATGATGAGTACTATTTTGTGACGAATGCAGGATGCCGTGAGAAAGATTTGGCGTACTTTAAGAGAGAAATAGCCAATTATCCAGGAGGTTCAGCCAATTTGATCCATGAATCTTTCGATGGTTCTTTATTGGCTTTACAAGGTCCTTTGCTGCAACAAGTGTTGTCCAAATTCACCACACATGACTTATCAAAACTATACTTTGGAAATTCCGTATTTGCACATCTTCCAGGATTTGGACTGGAGAAAGTTCACATTGCCAGATCGGGATACACTGGAGAAGATGGATTTGAAATTTCGATCCGTGATCCAAATGAGGCTTTACATTTCACCTATGCCTTGTTAGAATTACAAGATTTGGTGAAACCAATTGGATTGGCTGCAAGAGATTCTTTAAGATTAGAAGCAGGAATGTGTCTCTATGGCCATGAACTTAACGAAGAAACCACACCAATTGAAAGTTCTTTGAATTGGTTGGTTAGTCAAAACAGAAGAAAAGGAGATCGTAGTCAATTCAACGGATCCAAGAAGATTTTGAGTCAAATTCTGGATCTGAAAAGTGTCAGATTTAAAAGAGTTGGACTCTTATCCAAAGGTCCATCTCCAAGAGAAGGTTTTAAAGTTTTCAATGATTCAAAAGAACAAGTTGGTGTGATTTGTAGTGGATCTCCAAGTCCAACTTTAGGAGGAAATATTGCTCAACTGTTTATTGATAAACCTTTTAACAAGATAGGAACAAAGGTGTTTATTGAAATTAGGGGTAAGTTGAAAGAAGCTCAAGTGGCTAAGTTACCATTTGTTCCTTCAAATTTTTACAGATCTGTTTAATTTATCATCAAAATATTTCAATTGATCATTTTCAGTCATATTTCTCTCATCTAATCACCTTTTCCAATATTCAACCCCTTCTTCCAATATCTAATCACCTCTCACCCCCAATTCTTAAAGTCGTGCACATATCCCCAATGTCCAAATACGGATTTTTTCCTCTCCAATTAAATTCAAGAATTTTCAAAAATTCGCTCGCTTTTTTTCAACAAATTTAAAAAACCAGTTTTGATACGTAACTTGAACTAGAAAACAAGGATAAAGATGTTCAGATTAGGAGTCACTGCTGCTGTTCAGGCTAGGTATGTATCAATTCCAATTGAAATAAAACAACTAACTCATCCAGAAACTATGCCACTTTACGTGAAATCGAAACCCGTTTAAAATCGATCAAGAACATTGAAAAAATCACCAACACCATGAAAGTGGTTGCCTCTACTAAATTGACCAAAGCTCAAAAAACCATGCTGACTGCTAGAGCCTATCAAATTGGAGACAAGGAATTTTATGACAATGCAGGAACACAAGTTGTCGAATCCCCAGAAAAGACATTGTTGATCGCGGTATCTTCCGACAAAGGTTTATGTGGTTCTATCCATTCCCAAATTGCTAAATTCACCAGAGCAAAGATTGCAGAAGGTGGAAGTGTTGATATCGTCACCATCGGTGATAAGGTTAAGGCTCAATTGTCCAGAACCCATGCCTCACAAATCGTCCTCGGTTTCAACGGTCTCGGTAAAGAACCTCCAACTTTCCAAGAAGCAGCTTTGGTTGCCGATGAAATTGCCAAATTGGGCTCCTATGACAAAGTCGAAGTCTTGTACAACAAGTTCACCTCGTCCGTCTCTTTTGAACCTTCTTCTTTCCCTGTCTTCTCCGAAAACTCCATCGAAGCTTCCGAAAAATTATCCGCTTTTGAATTGGACGAAGAGAGTAATGTTCCAGCCACTGTGGCTGAATTCTCTTTGGCCAACACCATTTATTCTGCTTTATCTGATGGATTTGCCTCTGAGATTTCTGCCAGAAGAAATGCCATGGACAATGCTTCTAAGAATGCTGGAGATATGATTTCTAAATACACCATTTTATACAACAGACAGAGACAAGCCGTCATCACCAATGAATTGGTTGATATTATTACTGGTGCCTCTTCTTTGGATTAGTTGCATTTTTACGACTAATGAGCTTGTTTGTAACAGGTGTCTAGATAACATTTACGTACTACATAGGCCATTTAATAACTGCCTTTACTCTACAGTATTGAATCTTTTGTCTTTGATATTTTTGTGTCTTTAATTAATTAAGTGGCTATTTTTTATCATTTTTGCCGATTTTCCACTATTTTATCTCTTATTAATTTGTCTCTTTTTTCACCATTTTTTGCCGATTTTCCAATATTTTATCTAATTATTTTGTCTCTTTTTTCACCATTTTTCATCTTTTTGACTTTTGGTACTTTTGAAAATTTCCTAATTCGTTAAATTACACGCGTCAAACCAGATCTGTATCCAACAAGCACAATTCAACATCATGTATATCAAAAAAGTATGTACCACTCTACAGCCCAATCACTTCTAACTCCAGGTTGTTATACAAGGTTTCAAAACCTATAAAAATACAACAATAATTGATTCTTTTTCCCCCCGTCATAATGTCATCGTTGGAAGGAATGGATCAGGTAAATCCAATTTCTTTGCTGCTATTAGATTTGTATTGTCAGATGCTTATACACATATGAGTCGAGAAGAACGACAGAGTTTGATTCATGAAGGTTCTGGAACTGTAATGTCTGCATACGTCGAAATCATCTTTGATAACACAGAGAGAAGATTCCCAATTGATAAGGATGAAGTTGTCATAAGAAGAACCATTGGAATGAAAAAAGATGATTATTCTTTGGATCATAAATCTTCTACACGATCAGATATCATGAATTTACTAGAAAGTGCTGGGTTTTCAAGGTCTAATCCTTATTATATCGTCCCACAGGGCCGTATAACAAGTCTCACAAATGCCAAAGATGAAGAAAGATTACACCTTTTAAAAGAAGTTGCAGGTGCAAAAGTTTTCGAAGTCAAGTTAAAAGAATCTTTAAAAGAAATGTCAAGTTCTAATACAAGAAAGGAAAAGATTGATGAAATGTTGGATTTCATAGAAAAGAGATTACAAGATTTGAATCTAGAAACTAGTGATTTGAAAGATTTTGACAAGTTAAGCAGTTTGAAGAAAATGTTGGAATTCAACATATGTGATAAAGAATTGACGAAATTGAACGAACTGATCGAAGAAATAGATATCCATCTCAATGATTCCGTCGAATCTTCACAACTGTACATCCAAGATTTGTCCAAAAGAGAGAATAAAATCAAATCTTTGAATGAAGAAATCGTCAAGTTGGGTTCTTCAAAAACCATGATTGATGTGGAAAAATCTCAAATCCATGGAGATATCGACGAAATGTTGTCAAAGATAGCCACCCTGAAGATCAGACTTTCAGATTTAAAGCTGTCCATCGAATTGAGTGGTCTGTCTGACTCGGATAAACTGTCTTTACAAGAAATAAGAAGATTGATCATCGACCGAGAAGGTGAACTCATGTCACTTGAACCTATAATTGAAGAATTGAGATCCAAACAATCCCGTCTAGATAAAAAATTGGGTACCAAAAAGGCAAGACAGAGAACCATTTTGGGAAAACAAGGTAGATTCAATCAGTTCCATTCTCAAGCAGAACGTAATAGATGGTTGAAACATGAAATACAGAACCTTGACTCAAAAATCCAGAATGAGACGACAGATTTGAGTTCGTTGAAATTCACTAAAGAACAGAAGATCACAGCTTTACAATCGGTTGATCAACAGCTAGAAACCAAAGATTCTCAATTACAGGAGATTTTAACTCAACAATCTTCTATCTCCAAAGAATTGGACTTGCTGAAAGAGAAATACACTCAATTGGTAGACGAGAGGAAAATCATGTGGAGACAAGATTCCAAATTGAAATCTGGATTGTCCAATTACGAATTAGAACTCGGTGCTGCAAGACAACGCTTGAATGAAACTATGGATAGATCAATGGCCCAAGGATTGGAGTCTGTTAAAAGGATTGTGAAAAACTTGAAACTCGATGGTGTTCATGGTCCTCTTGGAGAGTTGATCAATGTTAGTGAAAAGTATAAAACAGCAGCAGAAGTCATTGGAGCTTCTTCGTTGTTTCATGTAGTGGTGGATAACGATCAAACTGCGTCTATCATTATGGATGAATTGATCAGAGAGAAGTCAGGAAGAGTCACTTTTATGCCTTTGAACAGGCTTCATCCAGCTCAACTGCAATATCCAGACACAAATGATTGTGTTCCTTTGATCAAGAAAATTGGTTTTGACCCTGTTTTGGAACCAGCAGTGAGACAAATATTTGGTAAAGCTGTGGTGGTGTTGAACATGGAACGTGGAACAGAAATTGCAAGAAACTTCAAATTGACCTGTATCACTTTAGACGGTGATAGATGTGATAAAAAGGGGGTTTTAACAGGTGGGTTCAGAGATTTTAACAAATCTAGGTTGAACAGTTTGAGTGAGTACAAGAAATGGAAAACTGAGTTTGATGCCATGGAACAACAAGTTCTTGAAACTGAGGCTCTGTTGAACGTCAAAGATCAAGAAATCACTGGTGTCAATGAAATTTTGACCTCTAAAAGACGTGAATTGGACGAGTTGATGAACAAAAAAGAAATGATTAGATATTCCAACCAAGAATTATCTGATTCTAGAGCTGGTTACCAGGAAGAGATTCTGGCAATTCAAAGATCTATCGAGTCAACAGAAAACTCCATTGCTTCACTTAAAACACATCAACAAGATTTAAGTTCAGAGATGTCTAAACCTTTTGAACAAACTTTGTCTTCGGAAGAGCAAAACGAATTAAAAGAGTTGAATGCTGAGATCCCTGAATTGGAGAAAGAGTTGAACTTGATATCAAATACTTTGACAGAGAAAGAATATGAACAGTCCAAGATCTCCTCTGAATTAACCGACAACCTCCGCAGAAGGGAGGCACATTTAGTTGCCAAATTGGATAAACCTGAAAATCTGGCTGTTGGTAATTTGGAGTTGAACAAAGTGGAAACCGAATTGGCCTCTTTGAAAGAAGAATTGGCAGAACTTAATGAAAAGGCTGCTGAATTGAACGAGGCTTCTCAGAATCTGGAGAAAGAGTTGAAAGAAAAACAGGCAAGATTGGACAAAGCAAATGAACAACAATTGTCGATCTTGCAGAAATTAGAGGCCTTCACCAAGAGTTCAGATAAGAATTTGAACAGAAAATCAATTCTTAGCTCCAGACGTGATCAAGTCAACAAGAAAATCAGAGAGTTGGGTGTTCTTCCCGAAGAAGCATTCACGGATTTTGTCCATGATGCCTCTGAACTGTTACTTTCAAGGTTGAACCAAGTCAATGAAGATTTGAAGAAGTACAGCCATGTGAACAAAAAGGCTTTGGAACAATCCATCACTTTCACCAAACAGAGAGACGAATTGGTGGAAAGGCGTAAAGAGTTGGAGGAAGGTCAAACGTCGATTGAAGAGTTGATCAAAGTCCTAGAAGAACGTAAAGATAATGCCATCATCACAACTTTTAAGCAAGTCAGTGAAGGATTCACCGAGATCTTTGAAAAATTGGTTCCTGCTGGAACAGGTAAGTTGGTGATCCAGATGAATTCCACTGCTCGTGATTCTGATGAGATGGAGATCGATCACGATCAATCAGAATTGGCAAATTATCTGGGAGTTTCTATTCAGGTATCGTTCAATTCTAAAGAGGATGAACAACAAAGAATTGAACAATTGTCCGGTGGCCAAAAGACCTTATGTGCAATAGCCTTGATCTTGGCCATTCAAAAATGTGATCCTGCACCATTTTATTTGTTCGATGAGATCGATGCCGCTTTGGATACACAGTATAGAGCCAGTGTCGCAAACTTGATCCATGAATTGAGTCTTGCTGGTAAACAGTTCATCTGTACCACTTTCAGATCCGAAATGTTGGAAGTCTCTGATAAGTTCTTTGGAGTCTCTTTCAACAACAAGGTGAGTACTGTAAATGAGATTACAAGAGAAGATGCCGTTGGATTTGTCGAAGGTCAAAATTTATAGCATTATACAATACATGTCTAGTCCCTTTATGTTACACTCAAGACTTTTTCAAGTCTTTCATCAAAGCGTCCAAACCACTTTTCTTCTTTTTGGACTTACCAACCAAGTTCTTCAGAGCCTTGGCATCTAAAAACTTTTTCTTCTTGCCAGAGTCTGATTCTGAACTTGAATCTGAATCGGAAGAGTCAGAGTCAGATGAATCAGAGTCCGAAGAATCAGAATCAGAGTCGGAGTCGGAGCTTTCTGGTTCGGCCTTTTTCAGTGGTTTCTTTGATTTGCTATCTTCTCTGACGTCTGGTAAACCCTTGGATGCCAATTGAGACAACGAAGGTAAGGAGGAAATTTTGGAAGGGCTTGCAGGAACTGGAGGAGGAGCTTTGGTCTCTTTTGGCGCGGAAACAGTTTTGGTTACAGGTTTAGAAGCTGATTTTGGTGTTTGAGATTGTGTCATCTCTTTTGGGGCATTCACAACTCTTGGTTTCTTCTTGGCACTGGTGTTGGCTTCATTGTCTGAGTCACTGTCTGAGTCGCTGGAGTCTGAAGTATCTGAATCAGATGATGAATCTGAATCTGAAGAGTCTGACTCGGGTTTCAGAGGAGCTGGCTCAGCTGGCTTTGGTTCAGATTTCTTCAGAGGAGTCTTAGTTTTCAGGGGAGTTTTAGCCGGGGTTTTCAGTGGTGTTTTCGTTGATTTATCAGCTGATGTCTTGGCTGGTGTCTGAGTAACAGAATCAGCAGGTTTGGATTGTCCATCAACAGATGCCTTTTGATGTGGTTTCAGTGGAGTTTGGATAGGACTCTTCATACTAACATCCACATCCATAGCAGAACCATTTACTTCAGAGTCTAAAGTCACATTCATCTCTTTCAAGACATCAAAGCTTGGATCCAGCTTGCTGAAAAATTGTTCTCTACGCTTTTGTCTTCTTCTCAAGTTGTGTAATTCCTTCTTAATGTTCTCCATGGCTTCCTTGACAGAATCTGATCTCTCTTTCACTGGAATTGTCTTCAATTCTATCATTCTTCTGGAAAGATCAACCTCCATTTTCAGATCGGCTTCTCCTTGTTTGGCCCTTGTCAAGTTGAGGTGAATGTGTTCAATTGATTTTTCTAATTCTCTCACCTTCGAAGTCAAGCTGGTTTTCTCTTCTTCATCAGAAGAAAATTTGAGTTTAGATTTCAACAAAGCAAGAGAAGCATTGTGTTGGTTTAAAAAGTCGGTCAATTTAAAAGTTCTTTCATCTTGTTGAAGATGATCTTGTTCTTGTACATCGTCATCTTGACTCATCAACTCTGGATCAACATCATCCACACTGAAAGTGCTATCCAGAATTGACTGTTTTTTGTTCTTTTTGATTCTGTCCAAAACTTCCTTCGTGGTGGTATAAACGTCATCAGGTTTGGATGCCTTCTTAACAGGAATATTGACAACAGTTTCATTCAGATCATCACTCATTTTGGATAAATCAGGAAGCTCTTCTTGCAGTAACATTCCAGAAGTGATTCTCTTACCACTTGGAAGAGGTGAAGAAGTTATGGCACCACGAATTTTTTTAGGTTCGAGTGCTGGAGTCTTTTCTGGAGATTCAGGCAGAGCCAAAGAGAGATTAGTTTCATCTCCTTCAACTACTTGAGCATCTTCTAAATCCTCTCTATAACTCTCATCTTCTTCAGTGGGTTTATCGCGCTTCTTTTTAGTTGGAATCCGTTTAGAAGATTCAAAAGAAGCTTTTCTCTTGAGTGCCAGAGGACGAAGGCTTGGAGTCAGATTCAACGTGAGGTTGGAGATTTTGTTTGCCACGGCTGAAGAATTGACACTAGAAGTGGCAAAGCTTTGTGACATGACAACAACAAGTACATTACTTTGATCGAACACCTCTGAGACGGTGTAATCCGGGTCCAAATCACAGTCATTTACATCACGAAGTTGAACAACTTCAAAACTCGAGGAATCTTCCGGATACAATTTACGGAATTTTGTACTGACTTCATCGATCACTTTGGCAAGTTTGTTATCCAGTTTGGTCAAAAGAAGAAATTTCTTGTAGGATTGGGGAAGTTTAGGCTGAGGCATGGCAAACCCAGGAGGATAAAAGCTGTGAGAAGGTGTCACAAGATTTGGAGGGAGAAATGTGCTGTTCCCATTCTGTGGATAAGAGCTGGCTCCATTTGTGCCAGTCCCTGGAGGCACTATAAGAACCTGAAGTTTAAACATTCTGTCGTCTTTTTTAAAATTTTGAAAAGAATTTTTGAAAAATTCTGAAAAATCCGCAGTCACGTGATGAGGTGTGCATTTTACGAATTTTCAGCCATGCGGTTGAAAAAAAGGGGGTGTTCTCAGAGAAAGGGGTTCTCGGTGGGTTGCAATTCGGAGTGAATTGTGTCAAGAATGTCTTTTTGATCTGAATCTGATAAGTCTTCTTTATTTGTGATGAAGTTGACTGGTTTATAGTTAAGATCGGGTCCCCATATACGGATCTTGCCGTCGAGGGACCCACTGTAATAAGTGGTATTACCACCACTAGTAATTGTGGTAACTCTAGAATTTGACTGTGGGTTTTGATTGAGTCTTTCAACAAGCTTACCATCTTCTACATCAAATATCAAAATTTCCCCGGTATCATTCGGAAACCAAAGATGTTGGGTATTGGTTTCAGACAGTGGAGAAAGACAAGGTCGAAGTCTTTGAGGGAATCTGTTCTTCACCACTGGTCCAAAATTGACCTGTAGTTGTTCTCCATTTGGAGGTTTGAGATCCCAAACTTTGATTTTAGAGTCATTTCCACTGGAAATAACTATATCTCCTAAATCCGTGAACATGACAGCATTTATAACTCCATTATGAGCCTTTGGATCGTCTAAAGAACGTTTTACTGGAGTCGAAGCCTCTAAAGAACAGACACAACTATTAGCACGACGAATGTCCCATATCTTCAACAGTCCATCTACACCTCCTGAGGCTAAGATATTTGGATTTGTTGGAGACCAAGAAACCAGAAGTATTTTCCCCTTATGCAGCTTTAAAGTATGAGAAGTTGAAGTTGAATTTAAATCGAGTAATCTGATCAATGATGATTCATTGGCAGAAGCAATCAAAGAATGGTGTAACGACAGATCTATGTCATAAACTTTCGAATCCAATTTGAAAGTATAAACATCTTCTAAAGAATTTGTATCCCAAACTTTTACTGTCTCATCAAAAGAGGAGGTTAAAAATAATCCATTGTCAACGGGCCACCATTTAGCACAAGATATACCGAATTTATGTATAGTTTTTCTTGGTACACTGGCTATTGTTTTAATGATTCCATTGTCATCGATATTTAAAAGATCCCAAAGTTTCAAAGAAGAATCTGAACCTGCAGAGAGTAAAAATTGATTAGTCTGTAAATCTATATCGAGGGCATTTATACCTGAAGGATGGCATTGTTTGGGGAAATGAGGATGATTTTCAGCTGAAATCTCGGAAAATTTGGAATAACATATTTCATTGAACACTTTAATGAAATTATTTGGATCAAAAGATGGCAATGAACGTTCAACTAATAAAGATTGCATTGTCAAATAAGACTTCAAAAATTAAAATTTGTAAAATGCTGAGATAAGTTTAAATTTGACTAATTTGAAGCAACAAACGTAAGGCTTAGTTAAAGTTTTAGTAATCATTTGGTAATGTAATAGAATTGTAAAGAGTGAATTTCAACTGGTAGAATTCGGTTATTGTAAGAAATTTCCTAAAAAATCACAAAAAGAGATGAATAAGTCATAAAAAATTAAGCGAATATGTACTTCAATAAATATCACAGCCAAGAAGAAGTCAAGTCTAAAGATCTAGATTTCGTTAAAACAAAGATATCTGGTCTTGCAGGAGTGACTATTTGTAAAGTTTCTAACAAAAACCATAAATTGGCACACGACCTGCTCACCGAATATACCACCAAACTAATCAGCAGTATCAACATACACGTCAAAAATAAAGCCTCTCCTGGAGACATTAAACAAAACGGTAACATGTAATAAACATAATCAAGAATTCTTCCAATCCTTTGTTGTATTGTAACGCCTTTTACCATATTCTCCCTTTTTTAATCTCCCTAAATTTAAAATTCCCTGCGTAAAAAACCTCTTTATATTTTTTTTTCCCTTTCAAAAACTTCCGCTCTTCCCGCGAACAGAGCCATTTTTTAAGGCATTTTTTCAACGGAAACGGAAATGGACAAACGTAAGAAGCGTTTAATAAATCATTTCGTCATTGAGATCAATCTACCTTCTTTCTTATTGACTCTGAATCTTGTAATATCATCACGTGCAGTTGATCTTCCTTTGGCTTTTAAAGATGCAATACTTTCTATCACAATAGTAGTCTTATTTGTCAAGACAGGTGAAGTTGGTTTTGATGGTTCGATAATCTGCTCAATTTTATGCACTTCTTCTCCTGTGCGGGGATCTTCAAAAACCATTTTAAACCCATTTGGATGTTTGATCAACTGTCTATGTCTTTTACGACGTTCAGCTCTTTGTCTTTTTAATTCTTCTTCTTCATCCGTTTTAAAATCTTTGTTCAAAACTATTCCATTTTTGAACTGGATTCGATTATAGGGAGAAGAAGTTGTATTTGATTCGGTATCTGGATTTTCAAATCTAAATCTGGACATCATTGATGCGTTTAAATTGTGTATCGACATTTCTTGTGGTGTTTTATGCAGAGGTATAGTTCTTCTGGGACGTCCCAATCTTTTGGATAATCCTGCTTTTGTAGAAGGATCTAACATGACAACATTGAGTGCAGACCCATCATTATTTCCTGATGTCGTTTTAATTTTAGATCCATTGTTAAAATTCAACTCTTTCTCCAGCGAATATGGAGAATGGTGATATTGTAAAATCTTTAATGCCTGGGTCGCGGTGTCCGTTATGTCATCATTTACTTCTTCTGTTTCATCTTTCTTCCCATGTTTTTGTCCAATTGCTGCAATCGCCTGATTCACAGCTTCATAAGTATTTCTTTCGGTATTACTATCAATAGCAGGATCAATATTTGACTCCATATCAACAATCTTATCTCAAAATTTGTGCAATTCAAATTAAAACTTTTTTTAAAATAAAAAACTTGATCAAAAAAAAAAAAATACCCAAAAAAGGAAAGTTATCCTATTTAGGAAATAAAGGTCTCATAAGAGTAGATATTAGAGTCTTGATCTAAACTTTGGAATGGATGATGATATGACTGGATCAAAGTTGGAAGATATCTCTCTTGAAATATCAACAGAAGATCAGAACAAATCTTCTTGTAATAGATGCCATAAATCATTTGTTCAAGACGGTTTAAAACCTTATAAAATGTGTCTCGATTGTCGTGAACTGCAAAGGAAGAGAACAAAAAAATGGCAACAACTGAATAAAAAACGTAAAGGTATATGTAGACGTTGTGGGAATCTGATTCCAACAGATCTGACTCAATTTGTTCTATGTCCTAAATGTCGTATGGCTCTTAGGGTAAGAAAACAATCCCGTAGTTTACAAGGTAAATGTGTACATTGTGCCACTGTTTTACACGATTTGAATTATAAAGTATGTGAAAGATGTAGAGAAAGAGGACGACAAAGACGTTTACAACTCATACAAAACGGTTTATGCACTAGATGTACCAAACCAACAGATGACACCAATTTTCAAATCTGTGCTGGTTGTAGAGATAGGGCCAAAAATCCAGAATGGTTAAGACATGCAAAGACGTCAAATATGAATCCTTATCATGAGATCAGCGATTCCACAGATCTAGAGTTCTACAACTATGACTTAGACTTGTATTTCGATCAAAAATAGCATCACTGTGGTATCTCCAATACCAATTTACCAACTGTAGATCTTGATTCTAACAGAGCAGCAGCATCTCTGTAATTTTCAAGGGGATAAACTTTTGTGATGTTCACTTTCAAACCTGCATCAACAGCCTTTTGGTATTCTTTTTGATAGTAATCCCATTCTTCCTCGGTGGTGATGTAGTTGAACAATTGTGGACGACACATTTTGAGGTTCTTTGGAACAAGTTTGGTGATTGAAAATGGAGGAACTGCTCCAGATGCATTTCCAAAGCTCACAAAAGTACCTTTACGTGCCAAACACAGTAAGGAAATATCAACTGTGTCTTTCCCAATACCATCATAAACTGCAGCCACACCTTTGTCTTTGGTGATTTTGTTCACCTCTTGGACAACGTCTTGGGTTTGTGAATTGATCAAATGATCAGCTCCATACTCTTTGGCAAGATCCAATTTCAGCTGTGTAGATGCAGTTCCAATGACAATTCCACCTCTTTGTTTGATCAACTGTGTGAATAATAAGCCACAACCTCCAGCCACAGCATGGACAAGGATGTAATCACCCTTTTGGACGTTATAAGCTTCAGTGATCAATGTCAAGGCAGTGAATCCATTGATCAATGACCCAGCATATGTCTTCAACACTTCATCGCTAACATCTCCTAATTTGAGTAGTTTACCATTGGCACCAAGTTTGGTATATTGGGCAAAAGTACCGGCAGAAAAATAGGCTACTTTATCACCAATTTTCAAATTGGAGACGTTTGGACCTGTGGCCACAACAGTTCCTGCTGCTTCACGGCCCATTACATACGGTTTTTCAGATGGATATAAACCTGTACGGAAATAGGCCTCAATAAAATTGACACCGGCATACTTGTTCTTGATAAGAACTTCGGAATCTGCGAGATCACTTGGGACAGGAAAATCTTCATATTTGAGAACATCAAGACCTCCATTCTCATGGAAAAGAACAACTTTTTGACTTGTTGGAATAGAAGACATTTTACGAATCAATCGACGAATCACTTTTGCTGATGAATTACAAATCAATTTTTCACTTTTTTTATATCCGGGGAAAAAAAATCATTTTAAGGTTTTAAAATATGCAGGAACCGTTAAGATCGTGCATTAGAACTTTAAACTATTTGTTGTCTTTGAAATCTGAGACACGGTCTTTGTTTGCCGTGGCTGTGGCAACGAGTTGATGAAGCAGACTCACATGTTTTGAAGACCCAACTGTAAGATTGTCCATGGAAGACAGGATATCTTCTTGGTGGAAATGCATCTCGCTCTTGTCGTCGTCTTCTTCTGTAACGTATTTTTGTAATCTTTTGATTCTGTTGTTCAAACGAACAATCTCGATCACTTGTTTGAACTTGTTCCGAGCATCGAATCCTTCCTTCATAGTCGGTAACAAATCTACACCACCATGCTTGCAAGTCTCTAATAACCATGAATCATTCAATAATTCTTCGGCTGTCAATCTATCCTTTGGATTCGTTTGAAGCATCTTCAAAATGAACATACGGGCTTCTTCAGAAGTATGAGACCAGTATCTCTCGTGAAATATCACAGGATTGTTATCCTGAACTTCTTCTAAAAAATCTGTGGCATTTTCTGCTCTAAAAGGTGAATATCCACTCAATAAGGTATATGTGACAACCCCCAGTGACCAAATATCACATGGTTTACCATGACCAACACCTTTCAAAACCTCTGGAGCTACATAACCTAAAGAACCAGCCATTGAAGTGAGTAATTCATCTGGAGAATTAAGTTTTTTGGCAATTCCAAAATCTGCCAATACGACAGGACTGTCGTCTTCTCTTGATAAGTACAAGACGTTTTCCGGTTTGATATCACGGTGAACAATGTCTTGGTCGTGCAAATACTTGATTGCACTGAGCAATTGATAAACAACCGAACCTGCATCTTTTTCTGTGAATGAACCTTTCTCCACTATACGATCAAATAATTCACCACCCAATGCAAGTTCTGTCACTATATATATCTTGTCTTTGGACTCGAACCAATCGATAAAATCCACGATATGAGGATGTGAGAGTTGAGATAAAAGCTCAATCTCATCCAAAACTATTTTAATGTTTCCCTTTAAAGCATTTTTAAGTATAATTTTAATGGCAACTTCCTGCTTCGTGGCATTGTCTCTTGCATGTCTAACGACACCGTAGGCTCCAGCACCTAAGGTACGTCCAAAAGTATATTTCTGTTTACGGATATAAGAATCCGGTTGTCCAGATAACTTGTTCAACAATTTTGACATCTTGGGATGTGGAATTTCACCGCTTACACTACGATCCGGTGCTGTGTATGGCATGGGCAATGATGAAATTCCGTTTGCGCAGGCGGGAAAAATTTCAACTCTCGGCGGGGCAGGCGGAGTTTTTTGGGCGGACGCTCTTGATATTTTTTTTTCAGACCAAAGAAATTAAATCGGTCACCAAATCTATTTTATCTGCTAAATTGACAAGACCTCCAATATTTTGATCGATTGAGAGTAAATGTTCATTCAATTTAGCAAGCAGCAGGTCATAAGCAGCATCTAAATCTCTCACTCTACCTGTAGCTTCTCCATTATATCGTTGAAATTTCACATTGTAAATATCATGGTCTAAATTCTCGTCAAAATCTTTACTGACATATTCATCTTGAGACATTTTTTGGGCCAATTGTTGGTAGAAATTGGTATCACTTTCATAAACTCGTTCGAATTTGATCAATTCTTTCTCCAAAAGTTCAACTTGTTTCAAATTTGAAGACAAAATGGACTCCAAATACAATTTTTTATTCGTCGTTTGTTCTAGATTTAAAAGGTTTGTACTTTTCAACAGAGGTAAATTAATACTGCTAACATGTTCAATGAGTTCTTCTACTAATTGTTGGATCAATATTCTTAATCTGGCTCGTACCTTGTTATTTTTGGAACTTTTAAGTATTACAGGTTCAATATGAACGTTTAATATACCTTCTTTTAAAGTTGAAAGTGCCTCTGGTGACAATTTTTGCCATAGATGTTGTGCTAGTCTTTTGGAAACTTTTTCATTGATTGTTACAATGGAAATCTTTGTAGGATCAAATTCTGAATCTTCTATTAGAGGTTCCGGTGATTTTTCATGTTGTTTCAGTATGGGTTTCTTCACTTTTTTGACCCTTAGAGCCGTCTCTTTCTGGGGCCTCCCCCTTTTCTTAGGAGTTGTTTTTACAGGACTGGGAGGAGTCGAAGTTTCTTTTATTGCATCATCAATTATTTTATCACTTTTACTAGGTTTTACTCCAAATATACTGTCTGAATCATCATCTAAAAGTCGATTTATCCTGGTCCTTTTCACCATCTTGTTATACAAAAACAATCGCGTTTAGAAATACAACTATTTTTTTGTACATTGCTCAGTCTTTTTTTTTTTTTTGTTGTAAAATGCTCAATTTCACTCTCATTTGCAAGATCAAATCGACACCATGAATGAGCTTCATTCGGTAGTTTTGAAGAAGGTTGGAGAACATCTTAAAGTTGAAGATGATCTTCTAAAGCTTGGAAGTATCAAGAAATCTGTATCGAAAGAATACGACTCCATAAATAACAGTTTAATGATTGAAAATGATAAGAATTTGACCACGGTGATCAATGGATTGAACAGTTTAACCATGTCAGAAGAAAGATTCGGACAACTTCAAACAACACTTGATCATCTCAGCACCAATAAACGTGAAATAACTTCTTCCATCAGTAACTACGAGAGCATTCAGCAGCTTCTGAAATTTAACGACAATTTCAACGACGTCACCAATATAATAGACAGATTAAACAATTATTCTCTGGAATTTCACCAACTTTCAGATATGATTCAAACACAATTGGAAGAAGAGATTTTCCCAGATTCATCTGTACCTGATCTTTTATCCATTCATTATCATTTAAACAGTTTAAGAGACCTAAAAGATAAGCTTTTTAAACATTCGGCCAAATCAAGTATAGATGATCAAAGAACCATAAGAAAATTTTTCGGCAATTTGGAAATGTTGATAGAGAAGTTTGATACATTGATAAGAGAAGTTACTAGTTGTCTTGTTGAATCAATTGGAGAAGAAAATTTGTCATTGGTGATAAGATTGGTTAAAATTATTGAATTTGAAGAACGAGAAGATTTGAAATTATTTTTACTCCAAGAGATGGAAAAACGTGGAGAAGATACACTGTTGATGTGGAAAAGATGTCATAGAACATCACCACGTAATTATCAACAATTCTTTTTATCCGTTGCAGAGTCAAGTGTCAAGGATACTTTTGATAATTGTTTAAAACTGTACGAAGAGGACATTTTCCAAGTTTTGAACAATTTAGAATGGGTTTATGGAGATTTACTGAAGATTTATCAATATGAATCCAAGTTATTCCCAAGTAGGTGGAATATGTTCAAGACTTTTTATGGATTTTATTACAAATATCTCAATAACGTTCTCAATGAGATGATTGAATTAGAACCTGAATCCATAATAATATTGGATATTTTGAGATTTGATAGAGAACATCAACAAAAGATGAAACAACTCTTTGAATTGACAAAAGAGGAGAACGTTTCGGTGATCGGAGAAGAGTCTAAAGACAAACTTCTCAAAGATTATCTCAATTTAATCACCTCCAAAACTGATTCTTGGATCAATGCAGTTTTGGAACTGGAAAGTGAATTGTTTTTGAAAAGAAGTACTCCTCCAGATCAAGATGGTGATGGATTATTTTATCTCCAAGATTCCAAGACTGTTTTTCAAATGTTCTCACAAGAGGCAGAATTTGCTGCCGGTTCTGGTGAACTGAAGATTTTGATCGGAGTGGTGGAACATTTCGTCAAATTATTGGTACAAAGAAGTGAATTTTGGCAGAATATGATTAAGAGTGAATTGCTGAAGTATCATAAATCTCTTATCCAATCAGATGCCGAGATCAATGGGGGTTTAATTGAATACTTAATTGCTGTTGGTAATGATCAAATCAACGGTTGTGATATAATTGAATCATTGAGTGGGAAGTTTCAAAACTATGTTCACTCCAAATTCAGAGAGGATATTAGAAACAAGATGAACTTCATCATTGACAAATCCATAGATGTCAGCGAAGTGGTTAAAAACACTTTATTGGAATTGATTCTGACGGACATTTCGCCAATTTTTGATAAAATATTCACCAAAACATGGTATTCAACTGGAGATGATTTGATCAAACAAATGACAAGCACATTACAAGAGTATTTTGAAGAATTTAAACTTGAATTACACAAAGAAATTTACGAACTGATTGTGGAAGATTGTTTTACAAATATGGTGATTTTGAAATATCTCCAACAATTGAAGAAGATTCCGAAATTTAACATGAAGAAGATCAATGATTGTTTGAGAAGAGATATCGAAAAATTATACGATTTTTTCCAAAATTATCTCCAACAAGACATCATAACATACAATTTCAGAATTTTTGAAATCATTTTTGAAATTTTGGACAATCTTAAAGATCAATCTGTGATAATTGACAGATTTAACGAAGTCTATTTAAAAGATTTTAACGATTTTAACGTAAGGTTGTTACAGGACATTTTGAAAAATGGAGGAATGAGTGATAAAAAAGTGATGTTGATTTCAAATGAATGTGATTTACATCAAAGAAATTTCATCAAATTGATAGGAGATGACATAATTCCTTCATTTATGTCAAAATATTGAAAATAAAATGAAAAAAAAAAAAAAAAAAAAAAAAAAAAAAAAAAAATTAAATTTTGAAAAAACGCACGTGCTTTATTTTAAATACCTTTTTTTTTTCTACAGCGAAATTTCAACTTTTTAAAGGCAGTAACAAGTTATTGATTAAAATGTCAACTGCTCCATTGTTGCAAGCTGCTCCAGGTAAAAGAATTCTGTTACCTACAAGGGTAGAACCAAAAGTTTTCTTTGCCAATGAAAGAACATTTCTTTCTTGGTTAAATTTCACCGTAATATTAGGTTCCTTAGGTGTAGGATTACTCAATTTTGGTGATAAAATTGGTCGTATCAGTGCTGGAATTTTTACATTGATTTCGATGTCTACAATGGTTTATGCATTGGTGACGTATCATTGGAGAGCCAATGCAATTAGAAGACGTGGAAGTGGTCCTTATGATGATCGTTTTGGTCCTACAATGTTATCCATCTTCTTATTAGTGGCTGTCATTATAAATTTCATTTTAAGAATTGAAGCATAATTAATACATAGCTTAACCCACATGGATCCAATTGTATTGTATTAAAAGTCTTGTATCTTCTATGATCATCTCCAGTATGACATATCCATCTTGTTTCTCATCCCATAGATGTCCAACTTCGTTTTTAATATCTTTATCCTGATCCAATGCTACACTTGTAACCGAGACGTAAAATTTATGCTTTGAAGATTTTTGCATCGATTTTTCAAGCAATGGTTCGATCAATGACTTTGCAATATTGGTCAATTCTATTTTCAATGTATTTAAAAATTCACTGAGTTCATCTTTAGACAAAGGACTGGCTTCTGGGTTCTCAAATTTCTTAAAATCGATCGACATGTTGAATGTTTAAGTTTGGTTTACTTTTTGACCATATATTACACGACCTTTTGGTAATAAAGGAACGACTCTTTAAGGTTAAACAGCCATGTTCACCGAGTTCGGAATCTATTGGAAATTAACAAGCTTGGCAGTTGAAGAATTCTCGGTAGCGAGATGCGTTATGTTATAATTGCATAAAGCCGTTACTTGAATAGAGCCAAGAAGAGGGGTAATCTTGTAGGGGGTGTACAATTTTATGCATAACTGCCCCACTTTTAGCCTATTAAGATTTTCACCTACATGATTTTTTGCAAAACTTTAACGCCGTGCACAGCCGTACACTACATCACGGGTGGTGAATTGACAATGAATACGATGATGAGATGTCCCCCATTCTCAAAATCCCGGTTTCTTGAACTTTATTGACTTCCCCACCTTCATATCATTTGTGTAGTTTTACACCCGGTGTGTTTGCTCAGCGAGGGGCAGCCAAAGAGGGGTAGAGATCTGAAATGCATCGCAAAAAAAAGAAATTCGGCATTACGTAATTGATTGATTAGCCCCACCGCATGCTTGGCTAATTCAAATGGGGTGTAAGAATGCCTCGCAACCGTTGGAGCGGAGTACCAGAAGTGGGGTTCTCGTTTCTTGCATTACTCAGCCCCTCATCCATATATAATCGTAGACACCCCCCTTTTTCCATCCAAGCGAATCCATGTACCTGAGAACCGTTACTAGACAAGCCTTGAGAATTTCTGGCTTGAGATTCTACTCGCAAATCCCATTAAGTGTCCCTGTTACTTTGCCAAATGGATCAACTTATGATCAACCAACTGGGTTGTTCATCAACAACGAATTTGTTCAAAGCCATGAGAGTAAATCTTTTGAAGTGATCAATCCTTCCACCGAAGAAGTGATCTGTGAAGTTGCCGAGGCTAGAAAATCCGACGTCGATGCTGCTGTTGATGCTGCTCATAATGCTTTCGAAAACACCAATTGGGCCACTCAAGATCCACTGGAAAGGGGTAAAGTATTATACAAATTGGCAGACTTGATCGAGAAAAACCACGAATTGTTGTCCAATATCGAGAGTATGGACAACGGTAAGTCGTTGCTCTGTGCCAGAAATGACGTCTCTTTGGTTGCCAATTATCTCAGGTCTTGTGCTGGTTGGGCCGATAAGATCAATGGATCCATTTTGGAGACCGGTAGAACCCATTTCAACTACACCAGAAGAGAACCTTTGGGTGTTTGTGGACAAATCATCCCATGGAACTTCCCATTGTTGATGTGGTCTTGGAAAATTGGTCCTGCTCTAGCCACCGGTAACACTGTGGTCATCAAGACTGCAGAACTGACTCCTTTGAGTGCTTTATACCTGGCAAAATTATGTGTTGAAGCTGGAGTTCCAGCAGGAGTCATCAATGTCGTCAGTGGGTTTGGAAAGATCTGTGGTGAAGCCATTTCGATGCATCCAAAGATCAAGAAGATTGCCTTTACCGGTTCGACAGCCACTGGTGTTCATATCATGAAACTGGCTGCAGAATCGAACTTGAAGAAAGTCACTTTGGAATTGGGAGGTAAATCTCCAAACATTGTTTTCGATGATGCCGACATTGCCCAACTGGTGAAGAACATTGCCATTGGAATTTTCTACAACTCTGGAGAAGTTTGTTGTGCCGGTTCCAGAATCTACGTTCAGAGTGGTGTGTATGAGAAAGTTTTAGAAGAATTTGCCAAGTTCACCAACGAGTTGAAAGTTGGAGATCCATTTGCAGAAGGGACTTTCCAAGGAGCTCAAACTTCTCAAATGCAATTAGACAAGATCTTGAATTACGTCGATATCGGTAAGAAAGAAGGAGCCAGATTAGTGGCAGGAGGTGAAAGATTGGGAGACAAAGGGTTCTTCATCAAACCTACAATTTTTGCCGATGTCACTGAGAAGATGAGAATTGTCAAAGAGGAGATTTTTGGACCTGTTGTGACGGTTTCTAAGTTCGATACCGTTGACGAAGTTGTGGCCTTGGCCAATGATTCCGAATACGGATTGGCAGCTGGTATTCACACCAAGGACATTAACAAAGCCATCAACGTTTCCAACAGAGTCAAGGCCGGTACCGTTTGGATCAACACCTACAACGATTTCCACCAATCCGTTCCATTTGGGGGTTTTAACCAATCGGGTATTGGAAGAGAAATGGGAGCCGAAGCTTTGGACAATTACACACAGACTAAAGCCGTTAGAATCGGTGTCACCAACTAATCATTACATTTTTTCACATGTACTATCATATTCCACAATAAATTATCGTTTAAAAGCCAACTCTGAAGTTCTGTATCCCCAAAATGCTCCGAGGTACAGTGGTCGTGTGCGTTTTCTCAAATGTGACTGTGTTTCTCAATCGGGAATTTCAGTCTTATTTTTACGCACACCATGCCAAAAAATACCCTCCCTGCGCCAGTGTTTTGCACATTTTGAGAATTGAAGTGGTTTGTTTTTTTTTGAGAAATGGCACACGACAATCTCACGAAAAAAAAATTTTGTGAAAAATTTGTATGAAAAATTGATTGAATAGTTAATTACACTTTTAGTTCAACGATATAATACGAAAATGGTGAGTAAAGATATGATTTAGAGTGGCTCCGAAGACTAACAAAGCAGAGTGACGCTGTTACCATCAGAACTAGAAAAGTTATTTCCAACCCATTGTTGGCCAGACGTCAATTTGTCATTGATGTTTTGCACCCAAACAGAGCCAACGTTTCCAAAGATGAGTTGAGAGAAAAATTGGCTGAAGTCTACAAGGCTGAAAAAGATGCAGTTTCCGTCTTTGGTTTCAGAACTCAATACGGTGGAGGAAAATCTACTGGATTCGGTTTGATTTACAACTCTGCTGCCGATGCCAAAAAATTTGAACCAGCTTACAGATTGGTCAGATATGGTTTGGCTGAGAAAGTTGACAAGGCTTCTAGACAACAAAGAAAGCAAAAGAAGAACAGAGATAAGAAGATCTTTGGTACTCTGAGAAAGCACCAAAAGAAGGTTGCTAGAAGAAACGCTGATTAAGTAGTGTAAAAGGTGTACATTTCATGTCAATTGTAGTGTTGAATAGAGTTAGACTTACAAAGCATACTTTATCAATGTGTAATCAAACATACTTTATGTCATTCATAGTTAGTTCTAGCTATACATTTCAGTTAACTTTGAGCCTCTCAACTTCTAAATCAAGTTTCTTGAATTTCTTCTCCAATTCAGCCAAATCTTTGTTCAACTTTGTACGCTCTTCTTGAATGTTTTTGGCCCACTGTTTAAAACGATCTTCTTCATTCTTCACCTGTTCGGCAAAGTATTGTTTCAAGGCCTTTTCTTCTTCCAAAAATTTAGGATTTGTGGTTCTTCTTTCCAATACCGATTCTCTCTTCTCATCATTTTTCTCCAATTTGGCAGCTCTATAAGTTTCATAGTGCAATTCTTCTGTCGATAAGATCAAATCCAACATATTGGTTCTCAACAACAAACTACGTAATTTACGGAAATCACAATGTTGATCGTTTTCAACTTCCACAACACCCCAAGGATATTTTCTACCTTTGACAAATTGACCTGGAGCCACTTCAACGTCATCTTCTGATCCAATTATGGCAAATGGCATACTTTCGATCAATTGTTTGGCATGATCCGACAGAGCTTGATCGTCGATTTCAAGTGGAGGTGAATAAATACGGATATCTTGCAGTTCAATCACAGATCTGATTCTATTTTTGAACTCCAACATCTCATTTGGACTCAAGGTATCAGCCTTGGCAATCACAGGAACCAAATTGACTCTTGTCCCCAATCTTTTCATCACTTCGACATCCAAAGGTCTTAAAGAATGACCAGTTGGACGGATGAAATACAAGCACAGATGTACACGAAGATCATGTTTCTCTTCACGAACTGGTTGTTGTTCTTGACGCATATAAGATTCGTGTTGATCATCGACGAAATCGACAATTGGTTGCCACGAGTTCCTGTTGTTCACGTTATCTCCAAGACCTGGTGTATCGATCACGTTCAATTTCAACTTGAAGTTCTTCTCTTCAAGTTCAGCACGCAAAATATCAATTTCTACAGTCTTTTGAACTCCAGATTTGTGGCGTAAAGAATGGTCACGCTGTTGTTTAAGTGTCGTTTGGAAAAGAGTGTTCACAAATGTACTCTTTCCAAGACCGCTTTCTCCTGCCACCATGAGGGTGAATGTGGCTCCCTTCTGTGATACAATCTTGTATCTTTGATTCGGAAGGTTAGAAATTCCAATCGGTTCAACCATGACGCGTTGTTGTGGACAAGTTTTAAAATTGAGATTTTTTTTTTGATTTTTTCGAAGGGTGTAAAATGGAATTTCCTAATTAGGAAGGGGAGGAAGCGGGTGGATGGAGAAAGGCAGTGGGTGGATGGAAGTGGGGAAGGAAGTGTGGATGGAAGTGGGGAAAGAAGTGGGCGGATGTAACTAATTGGAAGGTGATGATGTTTTGTAGTATTTTTGTGTAATATTTTTAAATTATTTCATCTTTTAACGTTTTTCTAATCATTTCTTTTAAATCACATGCCAATATTATATAATCAACAATTAATCCTAAAACGGTAATTGATATTCAATTCATTCATATTATTGTTCATCTGATCGTCAACATCAATACGTTTAATTATATGTGTATTCTTATTTAGATGGATTGAGTTAATAAATTGTTCAATTGATAAAAACACTTCCCAAGTCATTCCATCACTAGTCCAATCCACCATCACTATAACTCATCAATCTCTACCTTTACTCAATCTTTGCTCGTCGCATTTCCTCTCATTCAATTTCCTGCCCTTTGCAAATTATCCCTTTTTTTAAAAAAAAGTCGTGTGCAAAAAAACTCATTTACTCATCGTCGCCAACCATGGCTTCATTAACCGTATACCTCAAGGCATTATTAGATCAACCTCCTAGTCTCAATCCTAGTGATCTAGCTTCAGCACTTCGAATAATCGCCAGTGGTCAAGCTTCTGATGTCCAAGCTGCTGCTTTTCTCACAGGCCTCAAAATTTCTGGTCTCGACCACAAACCAGCTTTTGTAGCTGCTGCTGCCGGTGCAATACTTGAAACCTCTCGTAAAGTTTCCAATGTGGATCTGCAAGGATATATAGACATTGTGGGAACAGGAGGTGATGGACAAAACACTTTCAACGTCAGTACATCTTCTGCCATTGTAGCTGCTGGAATGGGTCTTGCTGTTTGCAAACATGGAGGTAAACTGGCTTCTTCTTCTTCAGGTTCAGGAGATTTAATAGCTCAACTCGGAGCAGATTTGACTAAAGTTACTGCTGATACTGTTCCAAAAGTTGTCGATTCGTCTAAATTCTGTTTCCTTTTCGCTCCAGCTTTTCATCCAGGAATGGCAAATGTGGCTCCTATTAGGACAGCTCTTGCAGTGCCCACCATTTTCAACATTTTGGGACCTTTGTTGAACCCAATGCCCATCAGAGCTCGTATCTTGGGTGTCTATTCTGAACAGTTGGGGCAAGTGTATGCAGAGGCAGCTTTACAAATGGATCGTAATGCAGGACGCAACATCGCATCGACAATGGTGGTCTGGGGCCATGTGGGACTCGACGAAATAGCCCCAATTGGTTCCACCAAGATTTGGCTCGTCAACCCTCTGGACGGATCAATAACCACTTCAGAAATTTCACCGGCCGATTTTGGACTACAAGAACACTCATTGGATGAGGTCCGTAGTGGAACTCCTGCTGAAAATGCCATTCTCTTGACCAAAATCTTGAACAATGAGTTTTCAAAGGGCCATCCTGTCTTAGATTACATTCTCATGAATACAGCAGCTTTGGCCTTTGTTGCTGGTCTGGCAGATTCATGGAAACATGGAGTTGATTTGGCTCTAGCTGCCATCCAATCGGGAGCCCTGTTACAAGCTTTAGACACATTTGTAGAAACCGTAAAGCTGTTGTAAAAGGGGGGTTATGGTCGTGCACACATTCCCAATAACAAAAGGTCGTGTGTGCTGTACTAACTTTTAATAAATTTTTAAACCGCGTTTAAATTTCGAAACATAAACATTACAAAGGAGATGAGTACAAGACGTGATAGCCTTGAGTTCACACCTGTTGGACTTGAGCGGCAAAGTGGAGTTACTCGACCGGATAATGATATTTCTCCTGTACGTTCAGTTAGACGTGCTAGACCTAATTTCAGACAACAACCGCTACGTGATGTGACATTTGAAAACACAAACGATGACGTCGAAGTGATGCATCTGCCAGATTTAGGCTTTCTCAGAGATCTCCAGCTGGATCTGGAGAACCTTGATAGAGGTCCAGCTCTGCTTCAACAACATGCCGACATCGAAAGCCTCAAAAAGGACAACATGAACCTACGGATGAAACTTTCTTTCTACCAAAAATACTTCCATGGAGAACCTTCAGATGTCAAGGCATTGAGAACACATGTTGAATCACTCAATGAGAAGTTAATATCAGTCACCAGTGACTATAACCAGTTACAAACACGATTCAAAGAGCTGCAAAATTCGAATTTTGACCATTTGGAACACCAAAATCAACTTTTGGAATCCAAAATCGAAACTTTCCAAGAAGAAAATGACCATTTGAAACATCTGTACGATGATTTAAAAGCTCAAAACAACTTTTTAGAATCAAAAATTGCATCCATGTCATCTTCAGAAGAGTTAGAAGGTTATAAACTCCGTATTGAAGAACTTACAGATCAGTTGAACACTTTACAGAGAAGTTCCAGACTTTCAGGAGAGAATCAGGATCAAATAAGACAACTTGAGATGGAAAATGGGGATCTTGAATTGGAAAAACGACAGTTAAAGACCGAAATTAGAGATATTCAAGTTGAAAATAGACATCTAAATGACCAAATCAGAGATCTCCAAGTTGAAAATAGACATCTCCATGATCAAATCAGAGATCTCCAAGTTGAAAACAGACAGCAAGATCAAGAAATGCAAGATTTACAACTCAAAATTGATGAATCTCGAAACTCTAGCAGTGTGAGAGAATTCGATGATGATGAAGATCTTCAACTGCAACTCGAACTCAAAGAACGTGAACTCAGTCTTAAAGAAGGAATTCTTGAGCGTAAAGAACGTGAACTCATTCATAAAGAAGAAGTACTCGAACACAAAGAGGAAGATCTTGGTCGCAAAGAACATCAATTGGCGATACAAAAACAAAGTCTTGAGGAGAAAGAACAAAATATTCAATATTCACATACAAGTTCTGATGATTTATCGATTTTAAAGAACACAATCAGTTCTTTGAAAGCAGATTTGAAGCTCCTGCATTCAGAGATTAGCGATTTGAGAATCATTATCAAGAAACTGAAATCGGAATCTGACCATTTGAAACATGAGAATGCGAAATTACATAAACGTCTTCAACAACGTGTGGATAACGAAGCAAATGAGTTCTATGAAGATGTGATTCAATTGGGAGATGCCAAACAAGAACTCCAAGAGCAATGTGACAACCAAAAGATTAAGATCAAACACTTGACAAAGGAGATCAAAGAGTTGAAGAGTCAATTGGCCAATAATTCAACATCGCACTACGAGGAAGAAATTCGAAAATTGGAAGAAGACAAAGCCGATCTTCAAAAACTGTTTGAATCGTTGAACTTGAGCGATCCTCAATTGGAACGCTTCCAAAGGAGAAACGAATCCCTTGAACAGGATCTTCGTCATAAAGACTTGATCATCGAAGATTTACGGACAGAGATAGATCAATTGAAAAAGCAAGCACATGATGATTACTATGAGTTTGAAGACAAGATGGCTGAAGCCCTCAGAGATTACAAAGCTTTGGAGAAAGAGTATAAATTGATGGAATTGGACCGTGAGAATTTAGAAGTTGAGTATCAACTGCAATTGAATAGTCTACAAAGAAAGATGACAACAGAAGCAAACGATGTCGAATTACATGAAGTTCTTGAAAGTAATGATAAGCTTTTGACAAAACTCAAAAAAATGCAAGACACGATTGATGAACTCTTGACGAAGAACGGTAACTTGAGTAAAGATGTGAATTTGTTAGAACAGTTGGTGACTAAATTGGAAGACAAATGTGAGAATTATAAGAAGAAATTACAAGAAGAATCGAATGAAGAACTTGAAAAGGAGAACGAGATTCTTTATAATCGATATGTCGAGTTGGTCAAAAGGGCCAATAAACAATTTGAAGAATACGAGGCCAAGTTAAGGTCATTAGAACTGAAATCATATCCTAGTCCAATTTCCAGTCCGGTTTCCAAAAATTTTAATCTGGAACTGAAAATGATCAAGATGCAATTAGAAGATCGGACTCAAGCATTGATCGATTACAGATTTTACTCGAGTCTTTTACAAAAAATGGTTGAAAACAACGAGATCATCATGAGAAACAATTTGATCAAACTCGATTCAGTTTTGTCTCTAAAAACTCCTGTCACAAGACCAAAATTGACTTTTAAATCGTTACTGATACTGGTTAGACTGATGATCAGATGGCGTAATAGGGTTGATTTACACTGGGAAAGAAATATCGAGTTCAAAAACTTAAAGAGGATGACCTAATCTATGACGATATAAAAAATCTATATACTTTTTAAACAGCATATTTCTTTGTCCATTCTTTGGCAATGGCTTCGTACTTGGCTCTATCACTCTTATAGATATTTGCAATTTCCGGTACTAAAGGATCTTCAGGATTTGCATCTGTTAACAAGGAACAAATTGATAACAAAACTTTAGAAATCGTTAAAGCTGGAGACCACTGATCTTTTAAGATATCTAAACAAATATTACCGTTTGAGTTGATATTTGGATGATAAATCTTTGTGGTGAATTGTATCTTTGGAGGTTTAAAAGGATAATCTGTTGGGAAATGGATACTTAAAAAGAAAACACCACCTGTATATGGAGAATCTGGTGGACCCATTATGGACAGTTGCCAATGGTACAAATCATCACCGACTGGACCGGCAGAACAAGATGATGGTGGATCTCTTCCTAAATCGATAAGCTCTTTATTAATACGTTTAGATGACATTTTGTCTTAAATGCTATTTGATGGATCTGATTCTAACTCCAAATGTGTTAAACAGTCACTTGTGTGTTACAAATAAGTTTTAAATGGCAAAAAAACTTCTTTGATTTTCGAAATTGGTTACCCGGATGAGGTTTTTTGGGATGGAAAGTTTTTTGGGTATCGCGGCACGACTCGTCGCCCGTCGGCTCGGAGTTAATAATGAATTCTAGAATTTTATGGGGATTTAACGCACGTTTTTTTTACACCCTCTGAACTTGCATAAAACATCCAATGCTCTATTACCTCTGGGCAGTGGCACGGCCCCTAGTTCCGGTGAATATTGTGTGGTTTTTGCCAAGTTCATGCATATCGTTGCATATTTAACATGTAATATTGATGCACGACATCGAATTAGGAAATGGTGGTCCATTGGGATGCAGGTGAGTACTGCTTGGTTATTGTTTTTTTTTAACTCCATTCCCGTCCTTTTCATTTCTTTTTTCAAATTTACGCTTTATATAATCATGATCTTTATTCCTATAAATCCTTGTTTTTAATCTAGATTTACACTGTACTGTCTTTGTACCATTCTCATCCATCACCTAAGCCTCTTTTCCACTCTATCAAACATCCGTTCTTATCCTTTCCCCCCTTTTTTGCTTCCTTTCTGCATCACCGTTAGCACTCATGCATATGCTTATGCAACAACCAAAAATTGACTTAAAGGTGTAAAAAAACCAATTTTTTTTTTATAAAGGACAAATTTTTTTATTTTATCCAAAAGGTGGCAGGCCGTTGATCAAAAAAGCATGGATCTATACGATTTCAATGATGCCCAAACGTTATTGGGTTCATTGAAGACCGAAGATGAGTTCGAGCTCAACCCAGAACAGTTATACATGAACGAAGATTTCTGGTCAAGCGATACCAAGCCTGATACTGTGTCTCCCGATTACATATCTCCACAGTCTTTGAGTCGATCAGATGCCACTTTTGAAAGTGTTGGGAAACAAGAAATTGACACGATTGAGTCTCAGATCGATGAGTTGATTCAATCGGCTTCAAATACCCAAGTTCCGACTCCACTGTCTTCTGCTGATAGTTCAGATTCGTCTCCAAGAATTTCCAAATCCATCACCAACGACAAAGTTACAAAACCCAAGAAAAACAGATCTTCTCATAATCTGATTGAAAAAAAATACAGAACCAATATCAATACCAAAATTTTGGACTTGAGAGACTGTGTACCGTCTTTGAGAATTGCTTCTGATGGTAATGGTGAAACCACAATTGATGATCTTGAAGGTTTGACTCCTGCTGCCAAATTGAACAAAGCTGTGATTTTGACAAAAGCTGCAGAATATATCAGACATTTGGAACGTAAAAATGAATCTTTGGTAAATGAAGTAGGTCAATTGAGACATATCGTTTCACAATTCCAGCCGATGATGGGACCTCCTCAACAACAGCTGCAACTGCAACACCAACCCCAATTCTTCAACCAACAAGATGCACCTCTGCAATCTTCACCTACTCAACAACCACAACAGAACTTTGAGATGGGTTTGAACGGATTCATGCCATCTCCAGAACAAGTCCAAGCTGCTCAATTACAATACCAACAACCTCTGCCAACTTCTGAAATGTCTTTTGGAAATAAGTTGTTGATGGGTGGAATGACAGCTTTACTCGGAACTCAAGCATTTTCCCAATCCGATGATGGTTATTCAAATTTCAAAGGCTTGTCTTTTATCCCTTTGCACAAATTGTTTCCTTCATTTGGTGATAACGGTAAAATTGTGGTGAATTTCTTGAGAATTTCAATGGTTCTTTTTGGATTTCTCACCGTTTTTGAGCCTGTCATAGTTCATATTTTGACTTCTTTTACATCTGAAGGTGTCAAGAAACCTGTTCCAAGAGACAGGTATGCCCTTTGGAGTCTTATCCAGTTGCTAGTTCAAGTGGTTATGATCAAAATAGGGTTGAGTGAAGGTATCGATGAAATCGAACAGGTAACCTTGTATAACTCTTCAATAGTCTCCGCTGTGACTCAATGTTTCAACAAAGACTCTGTTTGTTATGGATGGAAAGAAGTTTTCATCAAATGGTGTGAAGCCGAGAAATATTCAATTCCGGATGTTGTTAAAGAAAAGGGTGAAAAGAAGCATGAAGTGGTTGCTCAATACACCCGATTGGTATTCAACAAGTTGATCTTGGCCAAGTTGATTTCTTTAAAAATTGGAAAATTCTTATCGACTGTTTTGGGATTACAAAGATCCATTGATTTGTCGATGTACAAACTTTTAAAAGTGATCAAAAATGTTGAATTGGATCAACTGAATGATTTGGTGAAAAAGATTTATACTCTTGTCACTGAAGACTTTGATTTCATCAACAGCGAACGCTTATACAATGAATTATGTGTTTGTTTGATACTTGATCAACAACCTTTGGTCAAAGATTTGTTTGTGGGCAAAAATTCAACCCATGAACAAAGAGTTCAAATCCGCTTCCAAAAATCTTATTTGTATGATGATTTGGTAAATTCTTCTGAAAGTTTATCCTTGGTTTCATTGGTTTGTTCGGTTAGATGTCATGAAATTCTCAATACTGAATTGATGAAATATCTGCTGTTAATCATTGAAGATGAAGTTTCAAGTGATGGATCCACTGAATCCGAATCTTGTCGTGATTCAATTTATCCAACTATCGATAAATTCGAAAAGTTGGTACCGGAAAAACATTTCAGTTTGTTGAACAAGTTCAAGTTTTTCAAATCGATTATATCGCCAAATTTGAAAGAATTAACCGACATTGTTGAAATCATACAAGATGGAGTTTGTGGATTGATCGATTATAGTGGAGTGGAAATCGAAGGAGCAGAATCCAAAACGGAGAAAATCCGTCAATTTTCTTTGAAAAGATCTAAAGTTTTCAAACATCTGAAAAGTTTGGATTCGGTATCCTTGATCTCTGATGAAAACCATTTACTTTTGACTTGTTGTTTTATCTTGTATTACAAGTCGATCGATAAAACAGATGATGCCATCAAATTGGTTTCATTCTTAAAGACTCAACAGAGTTACTCACTTCTATCACTTGTTGCAATTTATCAGTGCTGTGAAGTTTTAATCGGAGATTTATTGGACAAAGAAGTTGAAGTTACAAATTTAATTCAAAAAGTTACTGAAGAAGTTGATGAACAAGATGAGGAAGAAGATGTTGATTCTTCATCTACAATTACTTTGAATCGTGTTCAAGTTTTGGAAACCAAATTGAGGCATATTCAACTGTTTAAAAATATCTTGGAACAAATGATTTTGAATTCAAGATTACTGATTGCAAGATCTGAAATTTCAAACGATACTTCAAAACTTGATTGGGATTTCAAATCAGAATTCAGTGATAAGTTGATCAAATTGGGTAAAAAAGTCAATGGATACGTCTAATTTTTTACTATGAGGTTGTCATTGGAGTGGTTTTTTAAGTATTAATATTATTTTTTTAGTTCTTGTCTTTTTTGTTTTATATGAAATATATTTTTTTTTAGAATCCTTAAAAGGGAAATGAAAACATTGACGATGTTGAAGAGAAGAGACAGAGATGAGAAGAAAGAGAAGACTTTTGTGGTTCGATTTCTACGTAGGAACAAAGAAAGATCATCAATGAAAACTTATAACAAAATTGAACTTTCAAAAAACCATCCCAATAACTTTATCTCTCTGTTACATTTCACCCATTGGGTACTATCAGAGGATATAGTTTATATCAAAATTCTCATAGTATTGGGTATAATTTTGGTTTCGATTTACGTCATAATAGATAAATTCATCCCAGTTATTGATAAACTGCTAGACAGTACTGTCAAATTAAGTAAATGGTACAGTTGGAGTCAATTGTTTAGTGCTCTTATAGGTTGGACCCGTTGATTTAGTAAACTGCTCAGATCCAATATTTCAAAAATTTACACATTTTTTTTTATTTCAAAGATTCAATTAATTGCATTACTAAAAGACGAGAACATGACAGCATCAGGACCTATACCGGATCGAGTTAGACATCTTTTAGAATCGAATGCATTTGTACATTTAGGAACATCGAGTAATGACATTCCACATGTTTCTTTGATGAATTATACCTTTATTATCAAAGGAAATGATTACTACATTTTCATGACGTCCCCGAAGAACACGCAAAAATATGCCAACATCGAACAGAACAAAAACGTTTCAATTCTTGTGCACGATTGGACATCTAAACAGAACAATGACGAACACAATTCTTTACTCAAATTCATCCAAAATCTCAATCAAACAGAATTGGGCCAATTAAGTGCAACTTTAACCGGAGAGGCAGAAATTTTATCTGCGGATGATGCAAAATTGTATATACTGAAACATCTTGAGATAAATCCAGATGCTAAGGCATTTGTCAATGGTGACAACATCGCATATATCCTTGTGAAAGTTATCAGTTCTAAAGTTGCCGATAACTACAACAACGTGGATGAATACAATTGAATGAATGTCTTTTCCAATCTTTTCCTATTTTTTCGATTCATTTTTGACCCATTTTTAACCCATTTTTTATTTTTCAATTTTAAACCCAATTTCAAAAAGTTGCCTGCACAATCAAACAAGTTTTATAAATGTCCAGTTCTGACTTCACAGAGAAAGGTATTCTGTTGGTGAAGAAAGCCATTGAGGCAGATAGTGCCTCCAGATATGAAGAAGCTTATAAACTATACTATAATGCCTTAGATTATCTCATGTTAGGAATCAAATACGAGAAGAATCCATCTACGAAGCAGATGTTAAGATCTAGATTTACCGATTATTTATCAAGGGCAGAACAATTGAAAGAACATTTGGAGAAACAGAAACTGAACACCCATGAAGTTGCTAATCCAAACGGACTGTCCAATGCCCAAAAATCTGGAAATGCCGACGATGACGATGCCGAGACGAAGAGATTGAGAGGTGCTTTGAGTGGATCTATTGTCTCTGAAAAACCTAATGTCAAATGGGAAGACATTGCAGGTTTAGAAGGAGCTAAAGAAGCCTTAAAAGAAGCAGTCATTTTACCCGTCAAATTCCCCCATTTGTTCACGGGGAAGAGGAAACCAACTTCCGGTATACTTTTATACGGACCACCAGGTACTGGTAAATCTTATTTGGCTAAAGCTGTAGCCACCGAGGCCAATTCCACTTTCTTCTCTGTATCTTCATCAGATTTGGTATCCAAATGGCAAGGAGAATCCGAAAGATTGGTCAAACAGTTGTTCACGATGGCCAGAGAAAATAGACCTTCGATCATCTTTATCGATGAAGTCGATGCCATATGTTCAGCCAGAGGAGCAGAAGATTCGGAATCATCTCGTAGAATTAAAACAGAGATCTTGGTTCAAATGCAAGGAGTCGGTAATGATGCCCAAGGAGTTTTGGTACTCGGTGCCACAAATTTACCTTGGAATATCGATAGTGCAGTGAGAAGAAGATTTGAAAAACGTATCTATATCCCATTACCGGATCTTGAAGCTAGAAAACAATTGTTTTTGTTGAACATTGGAACCACTCCTTGTTCTTTACAACAAGGTGATTATAAATTATTGGCAGATATGACAGAAGGTTACTCTGGTAGTGACGTTGCAGTGGCCGTTAGAGAGGCTTTGATGCAACCTATAAGAAAGATTCAAAGTGCCACACATTTCAAGAAAGTTGAAGTAGAGGTTGAAGATGGAACCACAAAGGTTAAATATACACCATGTTCTCCAGGAGATCCAAATCTGGAAGAAATCAATTGGATGAATTTGGAAAGTGATGAGTTACAAGAACCAGAACTCACTTTGAAAGATTTCGTCAAGGCTGTTAAACTGACAAGACCAACTGTCAATCAAGAAGATATTCAAAAACAAATAGACTTCACAAATGATTTTGGACAGGAAGGTGGTTGAATTTAAAATAGATCTTAGTCTTGACCAACGGTTTAAACCAAACTTTTCCCAATGGGACTCCTTTATAATCTTCATCAATTTCACATTTAGCCAAGCTCATTGTAGCGTTATTAGTTTAAACATGTCATATTCATCATTCAATAGACAGTTTTAATCATCATTCAATAGACAGTTTTAATCATCATTCAATAGACAGTTTTAATCATCATTCAATTAGACAGTTCTAATCATTCATCATTGAATTAGACAGTTCTAATGAAATCATATAATCCAAAAGGTTCAAGTTTAAATCAAATTCCAATGACTTGATCAGCAGCGAAAATCTTAATTACCAAATAATAAAATCACATATAAGTCGGTCTGACTTGGTGAAGCCAATTCCTATTTGAAGATTGGAGGTCGTGCCTTTTCGCATAAAATCTGCCTTAACGTTTAAAATTCCCATCTGAGAAATTTTTTCAATAATTCAACCAAAAATCATCATATCGATTTGGAATTATCAATTACTCTTTCAATCATAAATTAGGGGTTACAATAATATATAGAGTAGACATCAAGTTGAAGTTGATTAGTTATCATTTACAGTATCTCCTTATGATTTTTACAATTTCCAATTTCATCATCATCTTCATCATCATCACACAAATTTCACTTTCAACTTATTTTTCAATTTTTACATCATCATCCCTAATATCTCTTATCTTCATCATCTCTTCCTCATCACATCGTTAAAAATAAGAGCAAATTACTAATTATAGTGTCAGCGATTTACGAATTTGAAAATTTGAAAAAATCGTCAAAATTTCGATTGAAGAGACAAAAGTTTGGTGAATAGATGGCTATATTTCTGGACAATTAGAAATTGATAACACCACTGATTCGAGATTCAAATACAAATTAACACTATTTTGATGGATTGATAGTTTGTAAACAATAATACCATGGATCCAAAACTAAACATCTTCACTACAAGTGACACACGAAAATTATTGTCATTGACCACAAAATTGTTCAAAAAGGGATATTTCAATTGTTATTTATCTCCACAACAATTCAACTTATTACAGTTCATAATATCAAATCCTTCTATCACAAGTAAAGAACAAAAAATCGTACTATGGGATCATTTCATGAATGGAAACGTCTCATTGGAATTTTTAGAGTCTCAAGAGAAATCACAAATCGAACCGGAAAAAGATGGGCAAGTTGAACAAAATGAAGAAGAACAACAATCAAATGAACAAGATGAAAAAGATGAAGAAAAACCAGATACGGAAAATCAGAAACAACAGGAAGAAAACATAGAATTGAATTTAAAACCAGGTGTGTCTTCTGCTAAAAATCTTTTATTCAAAGTTAGATATCATCTTTGGGAACAACTGGTTGATTTTTATTTCAGTAAAACAGGAGAAGATGTTCTTGAATTAGAAGAAGAACAAGAAGAACAAGAAGAAGACACTACTAAACCTTCAACAAGAGATGAAGAAGATGATTATGACGATGAAGACAAAATGGAAGAATCAGAAGAACCGGAACAACAAGAGATACAATCAGAATCTCTTGAGTTCAACGAACAAAAGGAACTTGTCTTGAAGATCCCTGTAGACTACATAACATCTCCTCCTGATTATCCACTGGTCCAAGATGAAGCCCTCGATAAAGCAACCCTTGCTCCTAGTTTATTGGGCCCTACATCTGTGATTGAATCCGATTTTGAAAAACGTAATGAACTCAAACTCATCAGAAACTTCAACAAGATCTATCACAGTTTTGAACACGATCAATCAAATACCTTGAAAAGACGTAAATTGGAACTGAGTGACAAAAAATTAGAGGCCAGTAACAATGAGACGAAACAAACTGAAATCGAACAGACTGAACAGGCCAATCAAAATGTCAACAAGTTGATCAATTTTGGAGGTGCTGCAAATCTCTCGTTGAAAAATTTGTTGAATAGAATCGACAACGAACGTGATAAGTTGAATTTGACAGATTTGGAATTGAGAAATTTGATTTTGGATGTACGTAAAAATCGATCCAAATGGGCAAGTGATGATAAAATTGGACAAGAAGAATTGTATGAACTGTGTGAAAAAGTGGTTTTAGAGTTACGTGGTTATACAGAACATTCAACTGCCTTTTTGAACAAAGTTTCTAAAAGAGAGGCTCCAAATTATTACCAAATCATCAAACATCCCATGGATTTGAACACCGTGATGAAGAAGTTGAAAGCATTCCAATACCAAAACAAACAAGAGTTCATCGATGATTTGATGCTCATATGGAAGAATTGTTTGACTTATAACTCTGATCCTAATCATTTCATTAGAGGACATGCAATTGCCATGCAAAAGAAGACTTTAAGTTTGGTTCCTTTGATCCCTGATATCACCATTAGAGACCGTGCTGAGGTGGAAAGAGAGGATGCAGAACTTCATAAAGATGATGAAAAAGAGGATGAAAGCCGTGGAGGAAAGGGAACAAGAGGAGCAGTCAGTAACACTGGTGTAAAAGGACCCAAAAAGGGGAAAAAGAGACAGAGAGAGGATGATGATGAGGAAGAGGAAGAGGAAGAGGACAACGATCGTGATGAGGTTGAAGAAGATGAACAAGATGAAGAAGTAAAACAAGAACTGTCATCTGAAGTGAAAGAAGAACCAGAAGAAGAAGAACAAGTTGTTGAACCTGTGGAGGAGAAAAATGAAGAAACACCACAAATCGAGACAGATAAAACCGACGAAGCCGAAGAAAAGAACATCAAGAAAGCAGAGACTCCTGCTGTTGATGACGAAGATGATGACAATGAGGATGGCCAAGCAGTTGGAGAAGATGGTAATGGCGACGAAGACGAAGACTTGGAATTTCAAACTTGGTCCAATTTGACCTCAATTGCCAGATTCAAAATAAGTTCTAAAAGATCGGAATTGTTCAAAAACAACAAGATTCAACCTGAAAAGGAAGCCCTTTTGAGAAGAGTTGATCACATGACAAAATTCAGCCATTATCTAGGTGATGAAGAAGGCATCATTCTCAACTCCAACAGTTTGGAATTCTTTGATCGTAACGAGCGTGACGAACCTTACTTAATAGAGTACGACGTTACTGGAGGAATTCCTTCTATTCCATACCAAGGAGTTAGCTTCGAAGCCGAGGAAGAAGAAGAGAATGCTTTGGTTTCCAACTTTTTGCTGCAAGGCAAAGACGTTGAAGACATGGAACCTTCGAAATTTGTTCCCAGTAAAACAGGATTAGACATGCACTACAAAAAGAACATTGGATTGATGCAGGATATAAGGAAGATTTGTTTCAAAATCTCTCTCATTAGACAGATGCAAACTCAAGCTTTTGTCCATCATACCCAAATGAAGGCTCCCGAGGTTGAAACCCTAAAAGAAATTGATATCGACCCGATATCTCGTTTGGACAACAAAGATGTCTTCAACAAGGAAGTTTGTCATAGTGCTTTAAGAAGAGCTGTTGCCAAGATTTTGATGTCTAATGGGTTTGAAACCACGGATCCCTTCTGTGTGGACTTGATGACCCATCTTGCAGAGGACTACTTTTCCAACATTGTCAAATCGGTCAAATTACATTCTGAATCTCATTCCATCAACAAAGTTGACGAGAACAAGTTATCCAATTCCCAAATTTTGTTGCTCTCATTGTTGGAGAATGGTGTCAACAAGCTGGATGATCTTCATACATATGTCAAGGAGAGCATTCATAAACAAACCATAAAGTTGACTGATATCAAAAACAAATTATCCAACTTCTTGAAAGACTTGTTGAGACCTGGATTCCAAGAATCACTCAACGAAAAGAATTTCAACGAAGATAGTGAGCAATATCTTACCGGTGATTTCGCCAATGAGATTGGAGATGATTTCTTTGGATTCAGAGAATTGGGTCTTGACAGAGAATTTGGACTCTTGAGTCAAACCATCCCACTTCATTTGTTACATGCCCGTTTGCACCATAGTCATTTGACAGAAGGACAACCAGCTTCAACGGTGAGATACGAAGACATCGTGGCTTTGAAATTCAGTCCTTTGACAGAGAAAGACATTCCAAATCAAATTGGTTTGTTGAAACCTTTTTACACATCTCTTATCGATAAGTCTAAACTGTTCTACGGGAAACAGAAGAGAATGGAAGGAGAAGAGGAGGTTGAAGAAGCAATACGTCTTGTTGAAGATGATGAATTACCACAGAAACAAAAGAATACGAGACCAAAAGTGCCGCCAACAGGAAAGATTTCCGGTGTTAAAAAGAAACCAATCGAATCGGGTTATTTCTTACCTGATTCTCAATTGAAAGCTGAAGAATTTGAACGTAAAGATGAGTTCGTTAATGGGTTAGTATTACCATTGAATGGAACTCCTGTAGCTTAGTGTATGTATGTCATTAAAAAAGATTCATTATTTAGAAGCCGTTCCCACAATTCTTATACCGTTGAACAGTACAAAATTGCCCACCATAACTTCGTCATCGGTCACTGTGGTACCGAACCATTCCCTAGTTTCTTCTTCGAGATCTTTACCGAATTGGACAAAAGGATCGTTTATGAAATCAAACGTCAATTGAACGTTATCAATGAAATTTGCTCTCATGTCATAAAGTTTAGCCACAAAGACGAATACATCATTTGGGGATACATGATCTTGACTTGGTCTTTCTTTGAAACTTTCTTCATCTTTGAAGATGTCCTTGATATACTGAGGCAATTGCAAAAGTCCTTGACTCACCGTGCTATAAAATGCAGCTTTGATGTTTTCAGCCAATTGAGATTTTGAAATTTTTGAAGGCAGATTTGTAATGAGAATGTCTACACCCCCTTTTTTGGGTTCGGCCAACATCAAGTAAAATCCTAAATTTTGTAGGTTATAGTTGTAAATGTTGAGAGAATGAGAATTCTCCATGAATAAAGGTTCAATTGGTCTACAATTGACGTCATAAACCAGACTTTTCTTGGGTTTGAACATTTCGAAATCACATAATTCTGGTAACAAAATCACAATTTGGTACTGACATGTCTTCATCTCTGCAACGCTTTCAATTTTAGGGAATTTCAAACCCAATCCACATTTGTAATGGATGAAAGTTGATCTTGGTTTACCTGTGAGATCACATATTTCTCCATTACCGATCAAATGAGATACATAAGAATCTCCTTGACCTTCTCCAAAATCATTTCTGGAGATATAAAATTCTCCAGTTTGGAGATTTTGCGGATATCTTCCTAAGGTGTATCGAAGTGTTCCTTCATTGTTTTTATAGGCATGGTATTGTTCTAAGTGCCTCTGGAAACAGAACATGTAAGACCAAAACCATGTGTTATGTTTGATACATATTCCCGAATCGTCATTATGCCTTTTGATGATTGTGTTGATGATTTCAGTCTTCTCCTGTTCTCTGAACAGTATCAATTGAGACGAGTTCAATTTCGAAATGGCATCTTCTTCATCGTATATCAGCTCTAAACTACTTATGTAATCTTTTGTAGGTGTTTCACATATATATTTGTTCTTGTTGTATCTGATAATGTCATAAGTTGAATTGTCATTCGGAGATTGCATAACTGTATCTACATCTTGATAAGATAAGATTTGATCGTTATGGAAAAGAATCTCATATTTTGGAGATTCATTATCCCATGTCTGAGCACAATTGACCAAGTTATAAGTCAAAAGGAAGAGTTTTAATACGTTTAAAACCATATCAACCTGCTGTTCTTTGACTATTTCACAATTTAATTGGGAGAAAAAATTAGGGAGAAAATATTTGAAGAAGGAGAAGAAATTGGATTGTGAATGCAAGTTGATCAGATGAAAGTTGTTGGTTTATTGTTGTTTTGGAGTGTTGTTTCACTGATAAATGATATTAATCTTGTGTTGTATGACATATCCAAAAAAGAAATTGGTCTGTTTGGAAGATTAAGTTTCAAAAATGAATGGGAATTCACTCCACTAATAACATATGACGATCTCCCCCAAGAACCTGTATGCCTTGGAATTGATGATGAATTGAAATGTTTGAACTATATACAACTAAACACTGACTCAGATGTAATAATTTACACAGATTCTGATCACAAGATCTGTGATTTAACTCTCATAAATAGACCTGTCGATCACAAAGGTTTCAAACTCAAACCTTCTCCTTATATTAAAGGCCCTGTGGCTAAGGCCAATTCCAAAATGGTAGAAATGGACAAAGATGGTAAAACAAAGATCACAGATGAAACAGAACCTGAAAAATCATTCATTCAACGTTATTGGATGTATATTGCTCCACCTCTCATACTGTATCTTGTCCTAACGGCCTGAAAGGGGGGTGTTACATATATATATGGATCCCAAATTTACGCGGCTTCGGTGTAATTTTCATCATTAATAAAATTTTTCAAAAAATCTCCAAAAAAATTTGTCAAGAAAAATTTTAAAAAGCGTAAATTGAACGGTTTGGGATCGAACATAAAGGTGGTTTATTGTAGACATTGAACCTTTAAAATGTCCCGTTTCTTTGCTAGTAAGGCACCTGTGTCTGAATCAGACTCAGAATACTCGTCAAGTGATGAAGAATTGTTGAACTCATCCTCCGAAGAAGAGGAATTATTATCGTCATCATCATCCTCTGAAGATGAAGAAGAAGATCAAGAAGAAGAACTTGAGGCTGGTGAATCCGAAGATTCGATATTTGGATCTGAATCCGAAGATGAATCTTCATCAGATGAAGAAGGTGGACCAAGAGGTGCCTCGTACTTCTTGAAGAAATCCAACATCAAGGATTCGGATGATGAAAGTGATGATGAAGGACGTAAAATTGTAAGAAGTGCCAAAGATAAATTACTCGATGAACTTGAAAATGGAATAGCAGCTATTCAAAATTACACCCAAACAAAATCTTGGACTCAAATTTTGACAGAATTCGAAAGTTTACACAAAACTTTACCCAAAGCTCAAAAGCAACAGATTGCAATTCCAAATTCTTATATCAAAGTGATCTCCGAATTGGATTCTTCTATTCAAGAACAAGATAAAGATGTCGATAGTAAGAAAAAAATGAATGCCTCAACTGCCAAATCTTTCAACACTTTGAAACAAAGAGTCAAGAAACAAGTGAGAGAATTCCAGAACAAGATTGAATCTTATCGTGCAGATCCTGAGAATTATGGATTGATCAAAAAGGAAGAAGTTGAAGAGGAAAGTGAAGAAGAAGAACCAAAGAACAAAGTGGTAAACCAATCTTTGGAGATCTTCAACATTTTGAGATCGATCCAAGAATCTCGTGGTAAGAAGAATGCAGACAAATTGGAACAAATCACCTTGTTGGAAGAAGCCTTGAGTCTTACAGAACTGCCGTTTGAGTTGATCTCGATCTATTTGCACTTGATCCCATTGAGATTCGAGCTGCATGCCGGTGCCAATTATATGCAAGAAGATCAATGGAATGCCGTTTATGGTAATATTTCTGCTTTGTTTCAAATCTTGGAGACACATAGTTCGACTTATCGTGTGGTGGAGACTGCAAATTCCACCGATGACATCGATGTACAACCTCTGCCTAATTCTGAAGGTGTCAAAGAAATACTCGGATCAATTCCTTCTTTTGTCGAGAGATTGGATGATGAATTGACAAAGGCCTTCCAAGCAATCGATCCTCATTCAACCGAGTACATTGAAAGGTTGAAAGGAGAATTTCTGATGTCTGATTTGATTCTCAGATGTCAATTGTACTGTGAATCGATCATTTCCAAAGATCAGTACACCGAAAAACCCGGAGAACAATTGGCAAGAGTCATTTTGAGAAGAGTAGAACATATCTATTACAAGCCGGTGAAGTTGATCATCACCACTGAGAAATCTGCTTGGAATAAATTGACCCAAAGAGATTCTTCCATCTATCCAAGGGTCAAAGAAGATGACAATAAAGAGTATGCCGATGGATTATTGGATGCCTTGTGTTCAATTTTGTATACACAGTCCACATCTGTGTTCCGTAAAAGAGCCATGTTGTGCCATATCTATTACTATGCGCTCAACGATGAATTTTACAAAGCCCGTGACATGTTTTTGATGTCTCATTTACAATCCACAATTGCAAGTTCTGATCCAACTTTACAAGTTTTGTTCAATAGAGCATTGGTCCAATTAGGATTATCTGCATTCCGTGCAGGTTTGATCAATGATTCTCAACAATTATTACAAGAGATTGCAACTTCGACCAGATCAAAAGAATTATTGGGACAAAGTGGACAAAGATATCAACAACAACAATTATTGGCCGATAGACAACGGTTATTACCTTTCCACATGCATATCAATTTGGAACTCTTGGAATGTACATTTTTAACTGCCTCATTGTTAATCGATGTACCACTGATTGCACAAAGTTCTAAAAATGATCAACAGAAACAACACAATGCAATCAAGACTTTTAAGAGATCTTTGGATTTCCATGATAGACAATATTTCCAAGGACCTCCGGAGAATACCAAAGAATACATCATGCATGCTGCCAAAAGTTTACAGAAGGGAGATTGGCTCAAAGCCAGTGAATTGGTCAAATCCATCAAGATTTGGAAATTGTTCAACAGGGTTGATGAATTGAAAGAGATGTTGACTCAGAAATTACAAGTAGAAGGTTTGAGAACTTATATCTTCACCTACAAAAATCAATACGAGATCTTATCGATCGAACAATTGTCACAAATGTTCCAACTCGATGACCAAAAAGTGAAATCCATCTTATCGAAGATGATTTTCGAAGAAGAGATCGAAGCTTCTTTGGATCAAAAGAATAATAGTGTTGTTTTCATGCAAGACGTTGAACTCAGCAAATTGCAAGAGTTGGCCTTGGCTTTGGCTGATAAAGCTAATCTGTTGGCAGAGAGAAATGAAAGATTGGTCTCCGGTGGTCATCAGAATACAACTTCTTCTTATCAACCACAATCAAACAAATCTCAAACCCTGGTCCCTGATCAGAGAAGAAAGATCTCCATCAGAAAGTAAGTATCCATATAATTACTCCTTAACGTTTCTCCTCCATCTCCTCCATCTTTCTCCCATAGTTAAAAAAAAAGTCCAATTATTTAAGCAAAGTATTTTATACAAAGTGATGTTCTTTGATCGATGAAATCGTTTATTAAATCGCATAGACGATCTGGTTCTCTGCCAGTTGATGAACCAAGACACAGACTCAAAACACCTACATCTTCTCCATCTATACAGATGTCTTCTGCTTTCAAAACTTCACCTTTACTGCCTCCCCTACCATCTCTACACATCAAGAATTTACAGAATCCAAATCAATCACCTCCTAGATTATCTCCTGTGGATGATACAAATGGAACCAGCAAACGAGCAAGACTCAAAGGTCTATTAAAACATAAGACTTCCAAAAGTTCTCTCGATTCTCCCACTGCATCTTCTCCCATACTCTCTTCAAAGAGTTTTGTCACTTTTTCAAGCTCAAGTTTACCTCTACCTTCTCAAACACCTGAATTTGAAGTGGAAAGACCTCATCACTTGAAAATCATCACCGAAGACAAATCATTTGCTCTTGCAAATAAGTCTCAATTCTCATTTCTGAGCTCAAACCATGAAGTGGAACCCGGTGATAAAGAAGAAAATTCATCCGATTCAGGTTCTTCTAAATTTTCATTTGAGGCAAACACCACTTATGGGCGTAGTACATCTATAAAATATTATAAGAAGAAAGAAGATATGGCCAAAGAAGAGGCAAAAGTACAAAGACAGAGGTTTATGGCTGAATTTGTGGGTCCTGATAACGATATTTCGGAACTTAATGAGGATTTGAATTATGACGATTATGATCTGGAAGATGACACAGAAGAGTTGTTCAATAGACAACTTTTTTCAAGTGATGAAGAAGAAGAGGAAGAACAAGAACTGGATCTTGTCAATCATATCGATAAGAGAATGTCTCATATGACCGTTGAAGAATCTGTATCCGATCCTACCCCTAATATGAGTAGGAGTCAAAGATTAAGATTAGGACTCAATTTAAGAACTCCATCTTTCAAATTACATCAAGTTGCCAGTTCAAACGATGATGATCTCAATTTTTTAAACTCAAGATATTCTTGGTATGTCAATGAAGAAGATTCTAAACTCATTCAAAAAAGATTGAATGAAATGAATTCTTCTTCTGAAAAACTCGATGATTCTTTACTCGATGAGATCAATCAAATGCCTGAAGATTTGGATTTCGAACTCTACAAACAATTGGCAGATGAACCTATTCGTAAACTGAGTAATTCTTCTAAATTTAAACCGAACAAAGGGTTAATGGCACCTTCGAGTTCCACAGGTACAAAATTTGACAAAACAGATAAGACAGTGACATTATTCAGAACTTCATCATTGAAGCAAGTGGAAGATGGTGGTGATAGTTTTGATGGTGAATCAGATATCATAGCTCCAAATTTACTCAGGCAAATCGATTCTCCTTTGACTACGATAAGTGAAGGTTCATTCGATAGTAATTACTCTCCGAGACAATAATGCATTAATTACGAACCATGTAGATCTCTTTATTTATGGGCCTTCTTCGTGTATTGGTGGTCAAGTTCTTGATAGGATCCACCACTTCATTTATACTAGAAACTTCAGAAATCTTGTTCGATCTCAAATGGGCCACTTTCAAATTGAGCTCATCTCCTGTTTGGAAACTAGAAACAGACATATCACTTCTAACGCTGGAAATTCTTGGAGCAGATTTAGTCTTAAGAGTTCCAAATCGGTTATACGTCGAATAGACTTTCTCCAATCCTTGATAATCCAACTGTTTAGAAATAGGTCTATTGAAATCATTGGCATATAAATCAAGCAAGTCCAAAGTTTCATCTTCATCAATAACCATGACATCGACAACTTTTCCTCCTTTCGTCTCTCTTATACTTCTATACGAAGAAATTGAACCTTTCTCTTTAGTTATTACTCTTTCTTCATTTTCTTTGGTCAAATCGATCAAAACCTCGGGTTCTTCTCCATATGATGATTCTGTTCTTCCAAGACTCATCTGTGATTCGTAACTTGAAGTACTTGTCAAAGGAGAAGGAATTCTCTTTTGAGGTTGAAGAAGATGTGATGTGGAGAACTTTATAGATCGTTCTTTCAAGTTGTTTCTGTTCAATTGATCCTGAAGATATGAATCAAGTTTTTGATTGGCTTTTGCCAGAACATTTGCAGGTAGAGGATCATTTGTGAGTTCTGGAATGACAATCTCTTTCACAGGTGCAGTTTGAGAATAAATCTGTCTCTTTGGTTCTCCAATTCCATTCAAATTCATATCTTGAAAGTCAGTGAGAATGTTGATTTGTGATTTACTTCTAGTATGGTTATGTCTCTTCAAGTTCTGTTGAGGTCTTTCGATTACAGTGACTTGTGGTGGATATTGATACAGAGATTGATTTGTTTGAAACATATCATTCAGATCAGAACTTGACTTGACAGAAATTTGTCTCAATATTCCTTTTTTAGGCTTCAGATCTTTAATTGAAGATTTCTTTCGAAAGGACAATCTCTTTTTAAAACTACCTTTAAGATCTGATCTTGTGATGGGAGTTTGTTTCAAAGGAGAACCTTCTATAGATTTCTGTTCATCATCTTCTATGACCTGTAACATTTCATAAGAGTTTCCATTGAATACCATTTCTTTGTTCAATAATTCATCTCCTGGTTTGTTCACTTTAGAAAGTTTTGGAGGGGTCATTATGACGAGTGGAACAGCGATTTTGAAATGATCTCGATCTTCTGGAACTACAAAAGTTTCATGAGTCTTTGGTTTGGAGATCTCTTGTGAGGTTAAAGTGAAAAGACTTTTAGAACGTTTCGATTTTCTGGTGAAAGTTGGTAAAGAAATGACACTGCTGTGTTTTGTATGTGTGTAGAGATTTGAATGTAGAGGTAATGATGGAGAAGAATTACTCTTTGTATTTGGTACCACAGAGCTGAATTCACTGGATATGACCGACTCCAATTCAGAATTGTCCAAAACTGCATTCAGAGGGAGTGAAAACCTTACTTTTGGGTTCAATTTTCTTCTTTGATTAACTGCTTCTCTTTTGGCATTTGAACAAGCTTGGAACTTGGGAATTTCAGGCAATTCTTTATGGTTCTGAACAGAGAACATGTTACTCAATACTAGAATTTGAAAACAAGAAGCTGAAATCAGGGACCAAAGCACTCTATACTTCCATGTATGGTAGTTTCCTAGTTAAGAGTTGTAATTACTTACATAGTGAATGTTTATGTTTTTCCTAATTCGGTATAGTAATTGAATATTGAGCATGAAGAAGAAGAGAAAAAAAGTGAGCAAATTATGATTACTTGAAGCAGCAGCAGAAGCAGAAGCAGAAGATATGAACGTTATATCACCAATACAATCAGGTCATCGAATTGAAGAACCAAGAAAAATAGCTGATCTCAAATTGGTATTACTTGGAGAAAGTGCAGTAGGGAAATCATCTCTTGCTCAAAGATTCACTACTAATACATTTGATGATAATAAAGAAAGTACCATTGGAGCTGCATTCATCACGAAAAAGATTTATTTGGAAGAAGATGAACAATTAAAACTTATAAATTTTCAAATTTGGGATACTCTGGGTCAAGAACGTTATAAAAGTTTGACACCCATGTATTATAGAAATGCCAATATTGCCCTTATAGTTTTTGATTTAACAGATTTACAAAGTAAAAAGAAACTGGAAAATTGGTTTAATGAATTAGAAATTTTTTGTAATGATGAGATGAAAGATTTAAAAATTTATCTTATTGGTAACAAAATTGATTTATCAGATGAAGAAATTGATATTAAAGATTTTAAGTTTATATCACAAGAAAATGTTAAATTGTACAAGACAAGTGCTAAAACAGGAGAAGGAGTTGATATTTTATTTGATGACATCATAAAAAATTTAGATGATTCTTTATTTGTGGATATTGACGATCAACCACAGTCTAATTCGGTGATAAATCTCACCAATATACAGAATAATAATGGTTGTAATTGTTAATTCAATCTTTATAGTGCAATTTTCTGAAAAAATCCATACAACCGGTGAAAACCACCAAAAGAATTCCACCTCCAGGACCCAATCTTAAAACTTTTGGAACGAAACCTTTATATAAAGCAGCAAAACCTTCTTCTTTATAAACGGTCACCAAAGAAGGGAAAGTCCATTTATATTTGGTCGAACCGGCTTGGACTCTTGATTTGACAACGTCAAATGGAGTATTTAACAAAGTTCCCACTGTACCTCCAATTGATCCACTGATCAAATCATTGACAGTTTTTCTAGTTGGAGTCTTGGCCTCTGGTAATAATTGTCTGATTTGGAAAATGACACCGAAATATCCCGCATTCCAAGCAATATGTCTCCATAAAGTGGCTTCTAAACCTTTATACATCCCTAAAACACCATTTTGTTTCACAATGGACTTGACAACATCGATTGGTCCATTATAACTGTTAGATCTATCTTGTAATCTGATCTTGACCAATTCAAAAGGTACAACTACAAATGCTTCTGTGGCACCTGCTGTGGCACCTGTCAAAACAGCAACAGGTTGAGTCATTTTTTCCAAGTTGAACAACTTTTTATAAATTTTGGTATATTCATCATTGGCTGCGAATTTGGTGGCTCTTTTTGGCAGTTCCATCAAGATTGGTGCACTTATACCACGGTATAAAGCTTTTGGACCTTCGATCTTGATAATTTTAGTCATACAATCCACAATTCCACTGTATTCGGCATTGGCTCCTGTACCGACTTGTAATTGAATTCTAGTCTTGACAACGTCCAATGGATACATCACCAAGATCTCAGAAACACCGGCAACGGCTCCGGAGAAAAATTGATAAATAAATGGAAGTGCTATTTAATTAGATAATTCATTCATCTCTTGTTATTACTTACGTCTGGTATCCAGTGACATCTTTTATCTGAATTTTCAATTGACTTGAAAAGTTTAAATTTTTCACTTATCGATAAAAAAAAAAATTGATACAACGATAAAAAAAATTGATAAAAAAAATCTATTGAAAAAAAACGATAAGAGTCATTCATTGAGATTACATGTTTATAACTTTCTTAGTTGGATCAATTAGACGTTTTGTACACGACTTGTAGTAAAGATATAATTGTCATTTTCTGCTCAAGCTTTTAATTTATAACGTCATGGAGTCACAGTTGATCACAATTCCTACTAAAAAGACGGATAATTTGGACTGGATCCAACCGTTGAAGAATTTTTTCAACAAAAATTACGGTTCTTATCAAGAATTTAGCGAAAGTATCGATCTGTTCAATAAATTAAGAGTCGATTCAATCTCTTGTAATAAAGATTTAATTGGTAGAGATATTTTATACAGGTATTATGGTCAATTAGAATTGTTCGATTTAAGAATTCCCGTCAATCATCATGATGGAGTTCATATAACATTCACTTGGTATGATGCATTCAAAGAATCCAAAAAAGATCATCAAAATTCTTTGGCTTTTGAAAAACTGTGCATTTTGTTCAATTTGGCTTCAGTTTTGATCGAAATCGCTTCTTCAAGTTTAAATGACAATGATTATAAATTGAGTTGTCAATCTTTACAAAATGCTGCAGGAATTTATAAATTTTTATCGGAAAACTTTTTAAATGCTCCATCTGCAGATCTTGAACGGAAAACTGTCAAAGCTTTAGAATTGTTATCATTGGCACAAGCTCAAGAAGTTTTCGTATTAAAATTATTGAATGGTGAAATTTTTAAACATTCTTTGGTTTCCAAATTACTGAAATCTGCTTCACTTCTTTATAATTCTGCTCAAGAAGCTTTGGATGAGGTTTCAAATGTAGATACCAAATGGTCTAGTTGTTGTAAAATCAAGTCCAAATTATACAATGCCGTACTGTATTATCATAATTCTCAAGCTCTCAGAGAAAAGGGTAAAGCAGGTGAAGGTATTAGTTTCTTGAGACAAGGTTTATCCGAGATTGAAAACTATAAATCGAATTATATCTATTCCAAGTATGCCACGATAGAGACAAATTGTCAAAAATATATCGAATTGATCAAACTGGAGCTTCCTATTCTTGAAAAGGATAACGATTATATATATCATGATTCCATCCCTCTGTTTGAGACTTTAACCTTGACTGGTTTGGATAGTGTCAAATCAATCTCAATCAACGATCAAGGAATTGATCAAGTTGTTGGTAAAGACTTATTCGAGAAAATCATTCCTTATTCTGTCCAAGAGAAATGTTCAGAATATACAGAGATGCTGGCTTCTTTGTTGAGATCTGAAGATGAAAAAGTGGTCATTTCCAACGAAGAATTGAACTCTGTACTTGAATATTTGGGTTTACCTTCTAAATTGAATGAAATCAAGGTCTTGGTTTCTTCTCCGGGTCAATCCACAGATTTGCTGAAGTTCTCTTCAAATGATTATAACGTTGAAGGCTTGTCCCAAACTTTAGATCTGTTGAAGAAACAATGCAGTGACAAATTGAACAATGTGAATCAATTGATAGATTTGAACAATTTACAATACAACGATAGAGTTTTGGATATAAGAGATAATATCTCCAAAACAAGACAATCTTTGATCACTGCAAACGAAACAGATCTGAAAATTATAAATCTTATCAAACCTTTTCAAAGAGAATTGAACATCTTGAAAAATGGACAGCTGAGCTCCTATTTACAAGATGATAAAAGTCTCTTGGATATCGACGATTCAGATAATTCAACTCTAAATAGACAGGTAACTTTGGTGGAAAGAATTCTATCTGAATTGAACAACGTCAAATTTGAAAAGACTAAAACTTATAAATCATTGAGAGAAGCTGTTCATGGTGATGACATTTCGAAGGTGTTCATTTTGAACAAGAATCTGTCGAATCATGATTCCATTTTTGAAAATGAACTCTTGAAATTCAAACCCTATCAAGATCGTATCGATCTGTTGATCACGAAACAAAACGATTTGATATCGAGCTTGAAGAAGAGTTTTAAAGCTTTGCTCACAAACAATTCCTACACCAGTCTCTCTTCTCAAAGATCATCTTTCGATAACAACTATTCCAAATTGGTGAAGGCAATTGAAAGTTATGACAAGTTCAGTAACGGTCATAAACAGGCTACAAAGTTTTATAACGATTTATTACTGTTCATTGGGAAGTTGGAATTCGAGGTGATGCAACTCGTGAACACCAACAACTTTTCAAATATGAGTCTTGGATCACTGAATCCTCCTTTACCTCCACAGCCCAGAGCAGGATCCACTTCTAGTTACGGCTCATTTGGATACCAATCTCAGTCGTTTTCCCAACAACCACCTTTACCACCATTACCTCCTCAACACAGACAAAATTCGGGCTCGATTTACGATCAACCTTCCAATTTCGATCCATCGATGTATTCAAAGTTTTCATAATCTATACACTTAGTTCTTGGAGTAACTTGGCGTATTTTTCATCGTCAAGAATATTACTTTTGGTGTCTACTTCACATCTTAATACATCACCGTCCAGTTTCTTACCATTGAAATGTTTAAGGGCACGGTTGGCAGTTTTCTCATCATGAGAAAGAAAAAACACTTCAGCCATCATCCTACTACTTGTCTGTCTCTTCATGAGCACCTTTTGTGTCTTCAGAACTTTGGAAACAACTTCAATTACATCATTTTTAGATGTTCCCTGTTTCAAATTGTACATTCTCAAAAAGTGAGGTTTCCATGCATTTATGAAACTTAGGCCTTTAGTTGTCTTTACATTTTTAGTGACTCCTTTATTTGACTTGGCCGTTTGAACTTTACCTCCATTTTTGTTCCCGATTCTTTCTTTAAGTGTAAGTTTCTTAGGTTCTTGTTGCAGACTGGTTCTTTCTCTGAACAGTACTTTAGGTTTTTTAGTGTCTTTATTGTTGAGTCTTTTGAACAAAGGATTCTGCGATAAAGAATTATCTGATTTATTTCTAGTGGAGTTCTTATTCAGAATATTGAGACGTTTCGCCAAGTCTTGGGCTTCCTTTCCTCTCACTGTCTTCAGCATCTTCTTGGTCGATTTTGATAGAAATGAGCAAAAAATTATAATCTATTTTGGTGAGCAAATTATCAATTTATAGAAATTGGGGATACCACAAAGACATAAAGTCAGTTTGAGACGGTATAAGAAAATGCAAATTGGATTGATATTTAGTTTTTTGATTGTTGAACTGATTGCTACTCCTCCTGCTTGTTTACTTTTTTGTGTGAATCAAATGGCACTTGAGTGCCCTAAAGCGCATTCTGATTATCAATGCATTTATGCTAAAGGTGAAGAATTGGTTAGTTGTTTGAATGCAAGGTGTGAAATTTGGGATGTGAAGACTGCCAAGGATTTCTTTTTGGATGTTTCCGAAGAGTTTTTGAATCCGTCGGATGAGTTTGAAGGACCTTCAGATGGTGAACATTTAGAACCAGAACCAGAACCAGAACCTGTGAAACATAAACCTCCCAAATACGGTTTTAGAACACCAGTACCAGACTATTAAACATGTCCCCTTATGTATAGGCCCAATAAGAATGCAGATATCGACAAAAGAACCAGATTGCCGTAGAACATAACAACAATACAGATGTATCCGAAGCACAGCAACATGATTCTGTAAAAATCCTTCAAATCAAACTTCAGAGAATACTCCACCTCATCTATTTGATCATCAGTTGATGTTGAAAGTTTGAGCCAGACATCATTGACCAATGAAACAATGATCTGATCAACATCTGGCCTTTTTTGAGGATCCAGGTCACACATCGATTTGACCAAATTGACGAAATCCACCAATAAGGCACCGTCATCACTGTCAAGGTATTCACAAATGGGTCTCATTGAGATTTGATCAACAGTCTCGGTGCCAAATAAAAACTTCATGGAATCTTTAGAATCATGATAGGCATTTATCTGTTGTTTGACAACTTCTTGATCATTTGAAGTATAAGGGAGTTTGTTGAAACAGAGAAAGTACAAAATGAGACCCATTGAGTAGACATCACTTTTCTTATCAAAGTTATTAAACCCACCATGACCATCAAGATGTAATAACTCAGGAGATGTAAATTCAAGTGTTCCTGTAAAACCTGAAGAACTTCTTTTGGTTCCTTCTATGGCACTTTCCCCAAAATTACTGACCACGACATCTGGGAATAGTTCTAATTCATGAACAGAACGGAGTATCACTGAATTGTCGGGTTTCTTCTTCAACAAACAATTAGAAGGTTTTAAATCACGATGAATGATATGACTTTTATGTAATTGGTGAACTCCAAAACATATATCTTTAAAGATTTTGAAGATTTCAAAGTTGTTCAAGAACAGAGGTTTGTTGGAAACTTCACCTCTTTTCTTCTTCAACAACTCCAGTTTTTTGGATTTGGGATTGTATTCATTGAAACGCTTATTGATATAACTTTCGAGATCCCCTCCTTCACAGTATTCGAACAAGATAAAGACACAAGGGATTTGAGGTCCAAAAGTAGAAGCCTGACTAATTTCTAACCAGACATGGTTATATTTGACTAGATGTCTTGCGCCATCAACTGCAGCCAAAAGATCTTTTTCATAACTATCAAGATTTAAATTTTCGTCTAAAACTTGATACGCATCTGATTTGGTAAGATCATATAAAAATTGTACCTCTTTCAAAACTCTTGTCAAATTTGATACATCTTCACCGATACCTATTTTCTTCAAGGCAAACACCCCCAATTGTAAATTGTTCAAAACGTGTTCAACTTTGTACACAGTACCATTTGAACCTGTTCCGATCTTACTGAGGATCTTGAAGAATTTCTCGAAATATCCCAAAGTGAACAAAGACTCGTTCAATTTGACATATCGAGGTTGATCATTTTGGATATACCGATGCTCCGAACTTTTTTCGAAAGTCAACTGTAAAAGTTTGAAATAGTCGTTATCTATAAATGAATCTTGGTCTTCTTTCTGTGGAGATGGAGTTCTTGTATGTCCAGTTGTGCTGTTGTGTCTCGATTTGGTTCCAAATCTATAACCACATTGTGGGCATACATCATCGGTGGGTTTTGACTCCAAAGGTTCAGATTTGATATTATTCACCACTTCCAACGAGTTTTCCACTCCATTGTACAAAACAAGTGAGCCTTGACTCGATAAAACTATCCTATTCTCCGAATTTTGATACGGAACGACTGACATCTGATGATTTAAAGCTTCGAATTGACCCCGGATTTCGTAAAATGCTCAGATCTTTAATGGCCCAAAGAATCTACGAGGAAGAGAAAGATGTATTAAATTGACTTTTTAATTACAGGTTTGGGTTGAAAACTTGGGCGAAACTGGATCCCTTTCCTCCGTTCTGTTGCCATTCTGCCATCACTGTTTCTAAAATGGTGAATCCACTGAGAACACTGACAACTGTAGCTGTACTTAAACCGTAACCCCCAAGTAATTCACCAACGATGGAGATCAAAGCCAAAAGAGCAGCACCAGTGGTGGAAGCCACAGGAATGATCTTGTTCAATTCTTTGGCAACAGCTACATCTCTATGGCCCAATAAAGCAATGTCTTGATCTTTGAACGTCTTGGCAACGTCCTTGGCACTGGAACCTGAAACTTCGGTCCAAACTCTGGCAAAGACCACAGAACTGAATAAGACAAAGATGGAGAAAGTGACTGGCTTGATCAACTTGAACAAAAATGGAGCAGACACCATGGAAGAAGGTGAATAGAAGTACAAGAATCCACCGTTCAAAGGATACAACACGGATTTAGAAGTGACATCCACCTCATAACTGGCAAACAGTTTCACAATCTCATTCTGTGGGAAGAGTTTATAGAGAGAGAACCCAAGAATGTTGGCATTGTACAAGACGGTGTATGCAAACACAAGAGGCATGGCTCCACAGTACATCAACTTGATTGGGAACACAGAAGACATGGCACGAACTTTGGTGTTCTTGATCGGTAATTCGATTCTAAAGTTGGAAAAGTACATGATGGCAAGAACAGTGGCCACAGACAAGTAGAATTGGGTCAAATTGGCCAAGTTGGTTCTTGTAAAAGATGAAATTATGGCCTCTCCAAAAGATTTACCTCTAATATTTCTGATCAATTGAATAATGGCACCAACGGCTTCATATGTTCTACCAAATGAAACAGTTTGAATACCAATGGCATTTTGGACAAAAGAACAAGAAGCTGAAACTGTTAAAAGGGTCAAAGCACCTGAACCAAAACCATGACCTTTATCCAACAATTCCACGATCAACACAACGACTAAATTAGCAGCCACCAATTGGAAAGCAATGGTCAATTGAGCAGTAAGAGTTAAAGGTTCGGTGACATCCTGTTGGAAGTAACCCGAAGATAACAATAACACACTGTAGATAAAAGATAACACGATAGCTGTAATTTTTTGAGCAGTTTGAAATAAAATACGATCATTTTTGAGGCTAAAATTGACATTTATCAACTTCAAGCCTGCCAAAAGTTGCCAGATGAAACCAGATGTCAAGACAGGGACCAAACCAAACTCTAACAAGGTTCCCTTTTCAGATGCCAACACAGGTCTTAACCAGTAGAAAGGATCTGGCAAAGTGTGTTGTTCAGAAACTTTCAAACCTCCAAGAGGGAACTGGAGAAAGATGTACAAAGCCGCCGAGATAAAGGTGAAGATCATCTTCTCGTCAAAATCATCTGTGAACGGTAATTCTACTTCTGGGATCACAGATCCAAAAGGTTTCACAAGGTCAAGAAGACGGACTAATTGTTAGTTTTCAAACTTTCTTATTGCATCACTTACATCCACTCATTTCGCTACTCTTATCACGCCGTTCAAAGTTGAAAAATGGACAAAGAAAAAAAAAAAAAAGCGTTCAAATTGGTGAAAAATGCACGCCCCTTTTTTGAACGGTGAAAGTTGAACGATGGGACTGAAAGAGGTTGAAAAAGGTGGAATAGGGTCTGTTGATGAGCAGATCAATTATGAAGATGCAGTTGGGTATTGGGAATCGATTCCTGCTACAGTAGATGGAGTTTTAGGAGGATTTGGAGAGCAAACTTCGGTGCCCAAGGCCGATATTGTAGGATCGAATACTTTTTTAAGAAAGTTGAAGACTAGATTCGATGTAGAACCTGGAAAATTGAAATATGGGATGGATTTTGGATCTGGGATTGGACGTGTGACAAAGAACTTTTTGGTTAAGCAATGTGATAAAGTGGATATTTTAGAGCCGGCTGAAAATTTGATCCAACAACTGAAGATAAATTTGGAGCCTGTGAAGGACAAAATTGGAGAATTTTCACAAATTGGAATGCAAGATTGGGAACCGGAAGAAGGCAAATATTATCTTTTATGGTGTCAATGGTGTTGTGGACAAATAGGGGATGAAGCTTTCATAGATTGGCTACATAAGTGTAAAAAAGCTCTACAAAAAGATGGATTATTGGTCATCAAAGAGAACAATAGTACTGTGGGACAAGATTTATTCGATGAGACCGATAGTTCTAAAACTAGGACAGATGAAAACTTCCGTAAACTTTTCCAACAAGCAGGATGGAAGTTGATTTCTACAGATGTTCAAAAAGGTTTACCAAAAGAATTATTCCCGGTGAGAATGTACGCTTTAAAGCCAATTTTACAATGAAATAGATATTTTTAAAAATGCATTGATCTAAATAAGAGTTAGTAAATTAAGTTCTGAATATGAAAAAGATTCAAATCAGATAGGGGTGAAAGACATTTGATGGTAATGGTTTCTTCAATTTAATTCAGTTGAACTATGCATAAAACTCTAATCATCATATGAATCTTTTAAAGTACTTACTCTTTTGGTATGAACAAAAGATTAGAAAATGAAAAATTTCAAATTTTTCACTTCATTGAAAAATCACAAAAAAAAATTGGTTTTGAAAAAAGGGGGTTAGGGTTTTAAGGTGGTTAGGGATAAAGTGAGAAGATTATGAGGAATTAAGGATAAAATGATATAGGATGTAGTTTGGATAGATTGTATTAAATTTAGAGATGAAAACTTCGACTGTAATAGTCTCATTCTTTATTTTATACAACTTTATTTTATACAACTTTCTTTTCTACATTAACCCCTTTTCAATTCATAAAGAAACAGATATATTATTTATAAACTGTATACCAATTTCCCGAAAAACATATCACTGCAAACTCAACAACCTCTACAAATCTTCTAATAACCCCAAAACCATATTCTGCCACATCTCCTCCCCTCCCCCCTAAACAACCCTATCCCCTCCATCGATCTTTACCTCATCTCATCACAGCCCCTGTTTTTTTAACTGGAAAATTTTATTCACTGTTAAAAAGACAAAGTCCAGTTAACATAATTGACGGAAAATGGACGGAGACGATTTATTTGACGTCTTTAACGAAGCCCCAGCTTCTGAACCAGTGTTGAAAACACCAGATCCAAAAGAAACAACCGCCGTTCCCACTCAAACCAAAAAAAGATTAGCCTCTGAAACTTCTCAAGCTCCCAATCGCAAGGAGAACAAAAAAGAGAACAACGTTATCAAGAAAAATGACCTGAAAAGAGTCACACCAGTTGTGGCTGATGCTTTGGAAATCGAAGCTTCAAGAGAAGTTGCAGAATCCAGTGGACTCATGGCCAAATCTACCACTGCTCCTGCCCAAGTTAAGTTGACCCATCAAGTTAGACACCAAGTTGCCGTACCTCCAGATTATCCATATGTACCAATTGGTCAACACAAAAGACATAACGAGGCAAGAACATATCCTTTCACTCTAGATCCGTTCCAAGATACAGCTATTTCCTGTATAGACCGAGACGAAAGTGTGTTGGTGTCGGCCCATACCTCTGCCGGTAAAACAGTGGTGGCAGAATATGCAATTGCCCAATCTCTTAGAGACAAACAAAGAGTCATATACACATCCCCTATCAAGGCCTTGAGTAATCAAAAATACCGTGAATTGTTGGCAGAATTTGGAGACGTTGGGTTGATGACCGGAGATGTCACCATCAATCCAGATGCAGGATGTCTTGTCATGACAACTGAAATCTTGAGATCCATGTTGTACAGAGGTTCGGAAATCATGAGAGAAGTGGCTTGGGTCATCTTCGATGAAGTTCATTACATGAGAGACAAAGAACGTGGTGTCGTTTGGGAAGAAACCATCATCTTATTACCGGATAAGGTTCATTATGTGTTTTTAAGTGCAACGATTCCAAATGCCCAAGAATTTGCAGAATGGATCTGTAAAATCCATTCTCAACCTTGTCATGTTGTTTATACCGATTTCCGTCCAACTCCTTTACAACATTATTTGTTCCCTGCCAATGGAGAAGGAATCCATTTGGTGGTTGATGAAAAGGGAATTTTTAGAGAAGAAAATTTCCAAAAAGCCATGGCATCTATTAGTGATCTGCTGGGTGATGATCCAAGCTCTGATAAGTCTAGAGGTAAGAAAGGTCAGACTTTTAAAGGGGGTCAAAAGGATGGTAAATCTGATATCTATAAAATTGTAAAGATGATTTGGATGAAGAAGTACAATCCTGTGATTGTTTTTTCTTTCAGTAAACGTGATTGTGAATCCTTAGCTTTGAAGATGTCCAAATTAGACTTCAACACCGATGAAGAACGAGATGCTTTGACCAAGATCTTTCACAATGCAATTGATGTGCTACCGGAAGGTGATAGAGATTTACCTCAAATCAAACATATTTTGCCATTGTTACGCCGTGGTATTGGTATTCATCATTCCGGTTTGTTACCCATCTTGAAAGAAATCATCGAAATCTTGTTCCAAGAAGGTTTCTTGAAAGTGTTGTTTGCCACGGAGACATTTTCCATCGGTCTTAACATGCCTGCAAAGACAGTTGTATTCACCAGTGTGAGAAAATGGGATGGTCAAGGTTTTAGATGGGTGTCTGGAGGTGAATACATCCAGATGTCTGGAAGAGCCGGTCGTAGAGGTTTGGATGATCGTGGTATTGTGATCATGATGATCGACGAGAAAATGGAACCTCAAGTTGCCAAAGGAATGGTGAAAGGTCAAGCTGATAGATTGGATTCTGCTTTCCATTTGGGTTATAACATGCTTTTGAACTTGATGAGAGTAGAAGGTATTTCTCCTGAATTCATGTTGGAAAATTCTTTCTACCAATTTCAAAATGCCGCCAGTGTTCCTCAAATGGAAAAGCAAGTACAACTTCTCGAGGCCAAACTGAAGACCATCGAGATCGAAGATGAACATGCTGTTAAAGATTATCATGAATTGAAGAAATCTTTGGATGTATATGCAGAAGATGTACGTCATATCGTGACACATCCGAGTAATGTTCTCCCATTTTTACAAAATGGAAGAGTTATAAAGATCAAAGATTATGGTTGGGGTGTCGTTATCAACCAGAGTAAAAGATCGAACAAGAGGAAACCCACTGCAGTTTATACAGATCATCAATCTTACATTGTGGAGGTGTTTGTCATCACAATGTTTGCTGATTCTCCGGTGAATTTGATCAAACTTTTCAACCCTGATTTGGCACAAGGTATAAGACCTGCCAAAGAAGGAGAACATACCAGATCGGAAATCATTCCTATCACTTTGGATCAAATTTTGGAGTTGAGTAACGTGAGATTGTATTTACCCAAGGATCCAAAGAATTCGACCCAGAGGAAAACTTTGACCAAGACGCTTGAAGAAGTTCAAAGACGTCATCCAGATGGTTTACCACAGTTGGATCCTGTCTCTAATATGAAGATAGATGACAAAGAGTTCAAAGTATTGTTGCGTAAGATAGAAGTTTTGGAATCTAGAATGTATTCGAACCCATTAATGGAATCTCCAAGATTGAAAACGCTTTATGAACAATACACTGAAAAATTGGAGATTGAAGAAAAGATCAAAGATTTGAAATCGAAGATTGTGGAAGCACAATCGGTGATCCAATTGGATAACTTGAGACACCGTAAAAGAGTTTTGAGAAGATTGGGGTTCACAACCCTGGCTGATATCATCGAATTAAAAGGTAGAGTTGCATGTGAGATCAGTAGTGGAGATGAATTACTCTTAACTGAGATGATCTTCAACGGTAATTTCAACAACTTGAGTGCCGAACAATGTGCTGCTTTGTTGTCTTGTTTTGTCTTCCAAGAAAGATCCAAAGAAGTTCCTCGTTTGAAGCCAGAGTTGGCAGAACCTTTGAAACTGATGCAAGAGATGGCAGGTAAAATTGCAAAAATTTCAAAAGAGTGTAAATTGGAGATTGTGGAGAAAGACTACATCGAAGGGTTAAGACCAGAATTGATGGAAGTTGTTTATTCTTGGTGTCAAGGTGCTTCATTTACACAGATTTGTAAAATGACCGATGTCTACGAAGGTTCATTGATCAGAACTTTTAAAAATTTGGAAGAAATTTTGAGACAATTGGCACTAGCTTCTAAGACCATTGGAAATAATACTTTAGAAGAGAAAATGGAGAAAGCCATGGAAATGGTTCATAGAGATATCGTCTCTGCAGGTTCTCTTTACCTTTAGTCAATTTTTATGCATTCAATTAGATAACCCAATTAGGAAATTTGTAAATAATACTTTGAGACCTTTTTTCGTTGGGGATAACGTTGTCATAGAATCGAATAAGTGGAGAACGAAGAACTTTTTAATTTCCCCCACACTATTCTCAGTCTAGTTCAAGTCTAGCCATTTATTTTTTGGTGCTGAAGTTGAAATTTAATGGTGATTTGATCTCAAATCGGTCACGCATAAGCGATATCCAGCCATTTTCCAAATCAAATCTTAATTCACGATCTGCATAAAAATTTAACAAGCTGTAGCACAAGACAAGAGATCCGATGTCGTCTCCCAAACTAAGGGCCACTAAGCTATTCAAATTGGAAAAAACAGAATCAGGGGTCTTCAGAGTACCTCGTCGTAATTCCAACATGACATATTCATCTGAAGACGAATGTTCCACGAAATCATCAGACACATTGGTAGATGATGGAATGTATGTACATGACAAACACAATGCCCTTTCAAAAAACATCAGTGCCACGGTGAAATTAAAGACGAAAGCCAGTAATAGACCTCTGCAACCTCCACACATCACCAAATCATCTCCATTGATACTGACATATCGACAAAGATTCACACAGCCAATTTCAGAGAGTGAAGAAGAAGATGAAGAAGAAGAACATTCTTATCATTATCTCCGGCTCCTTTCAAAGTTCGATCTCGTAGAAATCATGGTTCTGATCTTTGGTTCGTGCAAGAAAGCCAGTGATCAACTTCTAACCACTGTGAAGTCTTCGAATTATGTTTGTACTGAACAAGACGGTAAAGTTCATTTCAATAGTTTCTTATACGGATTCTTCTGTGGAATTTTTGTGTTATTCCTAAAACCATTACTCATGAATGTTATGAATTTAGTGGCCAGTTTGGCTACAAGGGCATTGATATGTCTTTTGATAGTGGGGATTTTAAGTGTATCATTATCACACAGGCATGAAGGAGGTGGAAATAAGCATTATAGAAGTAAAACAGAGTTGAGCAATAACCAATTACCATTGGTCAATCCTATACGTTCTAAACCGAGAAAAGAGAACAAGTTGACGAATAGAACCCTATCACTGCCAATTCCGATGTACAAAGAAGAGACAGAAGAGAGTGATTACGAAGATGAGATGATTGACGATGTGAGAAGTCTTTTCAGTGTTCAAACTACATCCAAGAGTGGACTTGATAATAAAAAAACATATCAACACTTCATCGAACAGACCAAAAGGGCCCAAGAAGTACTTACATAGTGATAAATGAACCCGTATATTATTTGTAAACTACTAATATAGCTTAGTGAGTCTCGCTTGGAATTTCAAAGACAACCTGCTTACCGGTCAACTTACTGTAAACAGCTTGCAATGAGTCTAATTTGTGATCAATGTTAGAAGAGTCTTTGGAGTCTAACAAAACTTTGGCGAGTTTGTTACCACCAACCAAATATCTGACTCTCTTACCAACGATTTCAGTTGGGAAAACCAAATCTTCCAAGATCTTCTCATGAACAGCAGTCAAAGTTCTAGATCTTGGTCTCTTTTGTTGTTGTCTTGAAACTCTACCTGGTTTTGGCAAGATTCTTCTCTCGGCCAAGAAGACGACATGTCTGTCTGGGAATTTCTTCTCTAACTCTCTGGTCAATCTGATTTGGGCCTTGTGGAAAGCAGAAAGTAATGGAACAGGAACGAAAACAGCAATGGCCTTCTTACCACCGGCAACATCAATTTCTCTGATGGACTTGAATTGCAATGGTCTCAAGTCAGCTTTTAAATCTGGCAAGGAAGCTTCCAAGTCAACGAAAGCCTGAGCGACTTGCAATTCTAATTCAGTTGGGTCTGAGGACAAAACCTTGGTAGCAGCAGACATCTTGTATATGTTACTATGAATCGATGTTCTTCAATAAAGAATTTTTTGATATTTTTCACAAGCGAAAAAAAAAAATTTGAAAAATTGAAAATTTTTTGGGGTGGAAAAAAGCTGGTGTAGTGAGGGAAAGCGTGATTTTTTAGGGTTGCAGACCTAAAAATCCCACTCTGATCAGTAAATATGCCACAAGATCAAACAGTTGAAAATTGATAACCTTGAATTGTATCTGATCATGGTTATGGATCTAATGGATATGGATTCCATTTTTGTAATTCCCCTTTTTTCTCCTCCTCAATCCCAAATCAATCGGATCCCGTTCATCCACGTGAGCAATTTACTAAAATTCACCCCGGAATCGGACTTGAGTTATATAAAAGCACTGCTTGTGTCTAATTTAAGTGGATGAACAGGTATTTTAACAAGATAATTAGAAAAATGTCTACATCTTTAGTTGAACAGAGTAAAAAATTGAGTGCTTATAGAGCCGTGGATGATAATCTTAAGGATTCGTATAAAGTGATCGGAATAGGATCAGGAAGTACAGTGGTTTACGCCGCAGAAAGAGTCGGACAATTAAGTTTTAAAGATCAATTAGTGTGTGTACCTACTGGATTTCAATCTAAACAATTAATCATCGATAATGGTTTACAATTGGGCACTTTGGAACAATATCCAAAGATTGACATCACATTTGATGGAGCCGATGAAATAGATTCAAGTTTAAACGTCATCAAAGGTGGAGGAGCATGTTTGATGCAAGAAAAATTGGTTGCTGCTGCATCAAACAGATTTATAATCGTTGCCGATTTTAGAAAAAAATCAGCCACAGGAAAATTAGGTTGTGGCTGGAAAAAAGGGGTACCTATCGAAGTGATTCCAGAGAGTTATAACATGATTTTCAACAAATTGAAAGAATTAGGAGCCGTGAAATCAACTTTAAGATCAGGTGGTTCTTCTAAAGCAGGTCCTGTTGTCACTGATAACGGTATGTTCATTATTGATTCCGATTTCGGTGAAATTGATGTGGCTAGTGTGGCTGATTTACATCAAAGTATCAAAATGTTAACTGGAGTTGTAGATGTTGGACTCTTTGTGGATATGGTAGAGAAATGTTATATCGGAGAAGAAGACGGAGAAGTTAGTGTATTAGTAAAATAAAACAAATAAAAAAACACAAGACAGTTTTATCAATTTTTTGGTGTGTTAGTTTTGATCCAACTCAAAGTCTCAATTAAGCCTGTACCGTTTTTTGCAACGGTTGGAATTACGCTCCAAGTATGATCTTTGATGGCTTCTAAGTCTAACAGTTCAATCAATTCATTAGGTTTCAAAGCCCCAGGTAAATCTTGTTTATTTGCAAGAACACATATCAAACAATCTTTTAATTCTTTATCATTTATCACTTTGAACAATTCAGATTTGGCTTTGGGCAATCTATCTTTATCTGAGGAATCCACCACAAAAATCAACAGATTTGTCCCACTGAAGTAATGTCTCCATAACAGTCTTATTCTTTCTTGTCCTCCAATATCCCATGTGTGCATTTGAATGTTTTTATATTTAATTGTTTCTACGTTAAACCCCACAGTTGGAACAGTTGTCGATGCCTTTCCACGTTTAAGTCTATATAAAATTGTAGTTTTCCCGGCATTATCAAGTCCTAACATCAAAAGTCTTAATTCTTCATTACCTCCTTTGAGAAGTCCAGAGCTGAATAACTTTGATAAAGATAATCCCATCTTCAAAAGTTAACTAAACGCGTCATTTTACAAAAGTTGAATAATTTTTTTTTTATTTATTTGAAAAAAAACCCAATTGAGTCAAATTAAGTCCATTTTAGTACATTTTCGTCCCAATTAGGAAATATGTTAAGGTACAGTTAAAAGGTTACATGAATTTTACATAAGAGGTTGGAAACAAGCCTTGATTGCCATTTAAAGAACCCTCGGTCCATCCTGATCCATCATCAGGTGTCACTACGGCAATTTTATCTCCTGCTTTCATACTCATCTCATCTTCTCCTGCACTTTGATAATCGTACAACAGTTCACAATAAGTCAATTTTTTACCCCCTTTTCTTGGAGCCACTTTGGGTCCTTGCCTTTTCAGTTGTTGTATCTCTAAGTAGGAAGTAGGAACAAGACCTTCACCACTTGATCCGGATATCTTGGTCCAACCTGATCCATCATCTGTCTCTACCACATTGACAGATTCCCCTTCTACAACAGACACTTCATCATCCCCTGCAGCATCATATCTGTATAAAACTTTGCCTTGGGCAACTGATGATGTAGATCCCATTGAAGCCATACTCTGAGCACGATTACGAAGTGAACCGAAAAGCCTTCCTGTAGTTGTACCACTATGTGTCGTCACTGTTGTATGATTTGAAGTTGTCGTAGTCAAAGTCTCATGTGTATGTGATCTCTTTGTAGGTTTCAAGAAGTTCAATCTTGACTTCTTCTTAGTCTCTACAGGAACATCTAAACTCAAATCTTTATCACCAGCAGCTCCTTGAATGGTTTCTATCTCCACTTCAGCCACCACTCTTTTGGTGTCATCACTGGCAAATTTACTCAACAATGACACATAACGTGAGAGTAACTCATCGAATTTGAACAGTTCTTCACGAGTCATTGCCTTCTTCTTATATCCATTCTTCTGTTCTGCAACTTCTGCCAATGAAGACCTCTCTTCATTACAAACAGTTTCATATTTTTCGTATTGGGTGATCAGTTTGTTCAATTGTTTCCGTAACAGAAGTAATTCCAGATCATCAGTGATCACCGTGTCATCATCGTGCCAAACACTAGAAGGTACATAGTAAAAATCTTGTGGTTCACTCCATTGGGTGATGTTGTGTTTGATGAACATTGTTGAGTCCAAAGAGGTATCATTTTGTTTCACCACTTCATCAGCCAGCTCTAACAGTTTGATACAACTTTGAACATGATTTCTCTCAATCGCAGAAGCTCCTTTCCAAATCAGATTCATCCTTTCCACTCTGGATTCACTCAAATCTTGTAAAGAATCCAAAATTTCCGGCAAATCTTGATAGAAATATTTATCTTTGAGTCTGTTTGCAACGTTGATTTTGATGAGGTATTCGTTCTTCCCAATGTTCATATCAACTTGTTTCGTTTGAAGTTTCTTTTGAGATTTCTCTCCCTTCAGTTTGGCTCTCAGATTTTCCATCGATTGACAAAGAGCATCATAACTTTTCTTACTTTTAGATAGATCTTCATAGTAACTGTCACGTTCTTTGATGAGCTCTTGATTAACGGTTTCGTATCTATTACGAATTGATTCAAATTTACTCTGCATTTTATTCAATTCATCGGCCACTTTTGAAGTTAGGTCTTTGGAAAGAATCTTATGAGTTTTGGCCATTGACTCGGTTTGAGACAATACTTCATTCCAAGCCACAAGAGAGGCACATTCCAAAGATCCTGGGGTCACAACAGGATCGTCTCCTACACTTATACTGGTACTTATCTTCAGTTTCTTCTTGAAAGATTCGTTACAGAGAGTTTGTAATTTGGCAGCATATTCTTGTTCTATTTGGGCTCTTTCTCGGTAGAAATGTTCTATATCGGACAACCATGTGATCCCATTCTTCACCCACAGATTCGTGGATTTGAAACCATCTTTAATCTCGTTTCCTATACTCAATTGAGTAGCCATTTGATTCTGTCGTATTTGTCCTTCGGTACATTTTCATTTTTTGCTCTGGAATTTTGAATTTTTTCCGATCGGCGCCTGTTTCGTAAACTGCTCAAGACAAAACTGAAAAAAAAAAAAAAAAAGCCCACTCTTTCACCCCACGTTTTATTTTCTGCCTCACGGAAAAATTATTTTCCAACGGAAAAAATCTTATCACTGTGTTCATGCAAGATGGGAGAATTAGCATTGGGGACTCTGATTTATTCAGCAGTGAGGCCCATTTTTAAGTTGTATTTTATCATTGGTACTGGGTTTTTATTGGCTAAATTGAACTGGTTAAATGTGGAAACTACAAGGAATTTATCCAACATGGTATTAATAGCTTTTATGCCTTGTCTTATCGTTAATAACGTGATAACTTATATCGATAATGGTGACATCAAACAAATCGGAATAATTGTACTAAGTGCATTTTTGATGTATGCATCTGGGTTTTTATATGCTTTTGTACTCAGTTTTATTTTACCGGTACCCAAAAGATGGAAAGGTGGATTCATAGTTGGTTGTACGTTACCCAATGTAAGTGATCTACCAATTGCATATTTACAAAGTATGGCAGGAGGTGTGGTGTTTACAGACTCACAGGCCAATAAAGGTGTGGCATATATCATCATATACTTAGCTACGTATATTTTGGTTCAATTCTGTTTCGGTTTGTTCAGATTGGTTGAATATGATTTTAGGGAGATCCCGGAAGATAAAGAACTGAAAATTCAAGATAGTGAAGAAGAGGAGATCACTGGGATGGATGAAAATGGTGTTATGATGTCTCCAACATCGACACTTTCTTCTACCTCTTCACAAACTCGCAATACCAGTGATCTTCAAGTGGTGGCATTGGATGAAGAGCCTACAATTAGTAGATTAAATTCTAGACGTCGTAGATTCAGTAATGAATCAAGATCAACCAGACATAGTCATTATATCAACAATGAGTTAGTCCGTGAATACTCAAGACTCGAACCTTATAACAGTAACGTTACTGCTTCGATTTCGATCATCACCGAAAACGTTTCTTCTAAAACTGTTAAGGCATCTGGAGCTCGATTCCTGTTTGTGAAGAAATACCATTTAGAATGGCTCGTGTTCATGTTGAAGAACCTTGCCAAGCCAGGATCTTTGGCTTTGATCTTTGCCATCACCGTTTCGATGATCCCATGGGTGAAACTGTTATTTGTAGAGACCACTGTATACATGCCATCTCTGCCTGACCAACAACCTCCATTAGCTTTTATCATGGACTATGTGAGCTATGTGGGTCAAGCATGTGTTCCTCTTGGATTAATGATGTTGGGAGCCACATTACTGCGTCTCGAAGTGCAGACGATCCCGGACCGGTTCTGGATGTGTTGTCTTTGTTTGACAGGTTGGAGATTGGTGGTGATGCCAATTTGGGGAGTTCTTTGGACCGACAGACTCACCAAAATAGGCTGGATCTCCGACGACATCGTTCTTTTGTTCGTCATCACTTTACAATGGAGTCTTCCTTCTGCCACGGTACAGGTATATCTAACTGCATCGTTCACAGATGTCGATGCGGAAGAACACATCCAAATGGATTGTCTCGCCATCTACATCTTATCCCAGTACTCCATTCTTTTCATCACATTGCCAATCGTGGCAACTTATAGCATCAAAGAACAGTTAGGACTTTAGTTTGGGGATACTTAGACTTCCCAAATAGGTAATTTTAATACACATAGACTTTCCCAAAACGGAAACACAGAGCATTTTACTAAAAAAACCGACCCTGGCACCTGCAAAAATCGCAATTGAAACCGATCGAAGACCAAGTGAATCGATCACTTTATGCCATAGTGAAGACAGAAACACTTATACGCATTGCCAAAGCCTTTTCATTAGTCTCTAGGACATCTGGACTAATCACCAAGTACACAGTAGGTGTTTTAAAGCGTAATAATTCGATCAACCAATACTTAATCAAACGCCTGAACAGAAGCGACAAGAACAAATTACTCAAAAAAATCCTCTTTCCGAGTAGATATTTGAAATTTTATAAGAAGAGACTACACCAGAAGCCTAAGATGAATGACAATGAGAAGTTAACACAACAACAAATCGATCGAGCGAGGCCTCGTCAAACCCGAAGAGCAAGATTAGTCGATTTTTATAACACCACGAAAACTTCGTACATACCCACACTTTCTAGTTCTATATCGAATTTAGTTGGATCTCAAGACGTTACAGGAGTACCTTCTAATGCTCAAATCAGTTTATATGACACTTATACAGTGGCCCGAGAAGGCCAATTCATGACCCAAGTGTATGGCTATCTATATTGTCCTGGAACGATGAACCGGAAAAACCGGTTATTATTCACTTTGGCCAGACAACTAGTGAAAAGTTCTTCTTATGGAGCAGCTGATCAATTACAATCTGAACTTGGAGATAAGTTGAACTCTCCCGATACCTATAACGAACTGGAATCTGAATCCGTGTACTCTTCGGATAGTTCTCAATCTTCTATTTCCACGAATACAGAAGCAATTTTAAGAGATAGACTTGAAGGATTCATGACTAGATCTTTACCAAGAACAAGAGTTAGCATTGTCATTGGTAGTGCTAAGAAAATTGACGGTGAATTATTGGAGAAAGTAGAAATGGACACCGATGAAACTGGTCATTTTAAAGTGACATTGACGACAGAATATGTTCCTTCTGTGATTCAGGTGTTTTGTAGTGATGCTGAAGAGATAGTATGTTTCAAAGAACCAACTATAATCGACGATACACCTGGAGTTTCTGTTATAAGTGACATTGACGATACCGTCAAATTGACCGGAGTGGTCAACGATAAACGAGACATGTTTAGAAATGTTTTTATCAAAGATTACGTTGACATTGAAATCCCGGGTTTTGCTCCATGGTTCAATCTGTTACACAGTAAAGGAGCTCCTATTCATTATGTATCGAATTCTCCTTGGCAATTGTTGAATCCCATCAAGGCATTTTTCCAAAGTGCGGATTTACCGAGTGATTCGATTCATCTCAAACAATATTCTGGAAACGTGATATCTGCCTTGATGGAACCTTCTTCAGAACGTAAGAAACCCACTCTTGTAAAGATTTTATCCGATTTCCCACATCGAAAGTTCATCTTAATCGGTGACACAGGAGAGAAAGATTTAGAACTGTATTCGAGTATTGCCAAAATGTTTCCAAATCAGGTGTTGAAAATTTATATGAGAGTAGTACCTGGATCTTTATCTGATCAAGGAGATCACTATGTCTATGAGACAATTACTAAATTGACTTCATTACGTCGAACTTGTGAAAACGTTGACTTGATCGATTTGGGTACGAAGAAAAAACCCCCAATTCCCAAAAAACCTTCGTCATTACGTGGAACAAATTTAGAGTTTGCACCAAAACTTCCAATGAGACGCACTCAGACTGTTGGAGGTATATCTCAATTAGATGGAGAAATTCCAGCTCCAACTGGGTCACATGATTTGATCGATAGTTCTCATCTAGCCCCCAATACGATTTTTGACATGTCAAATGTGTTGACGAGTTTGGATGTGGATGATAAAAGAGGTGATTTATGGAGAGAACGAATCATAAATATGATGAACGAACTTCCCGAGTCCGTCGATATCAAATTTTTCAAAGATCCCCATGAAATCATTGAAGAATCTCTTTGTATAGTGAATGCCAAACCTTAGCAAATTATCAAACTTTTGTCACACATTAAGAAGTATCTTTATGGAAGAGAGAGATAAGAATCCAGTATTGAAACTGGTAGCTGAACATTGGCGTAATAAGTTTGATAGGGTGAAAGAAGAAGAAAAAGATGTGATAGAATTGAGTTCTACTTCCGATGAAAGTGATGAAGAAATTGAGATCAAAAGAGCCAAATTGGATCAAAAGACGGCTCCGATGTTCACTTTTAAACCTATTAAATCTCCTATTCATATATTAAACACTCCTGCAACCAACCCTCCAGATTCAGAGTCCATATCTTCATTATTCTCCAGTAAAACGTTACTTGAATCTCACGTATTCTCTTTTGAATTAGACGTACAATTCGTCATGGATTCTTTATACGATAAAAGTACCAAATTGACTTTTATTGCCATGACTATATTCAACAAAGTACACAGTGGAAACATAGAATATGTCGATGTAACAAACATCACTCCTAAATTTGCATGTCATCATTCTAAAATGGTGATCAATTTTTACCACGACAATACCATGCAGGTATTCATATTGACTTCTAATTTCACCCCTCGTGAATATTCGTCTCTGGGGGGAGCATTTTGGAAATCTGACCTTCTTTTGCCCATGAAAACCCACAAACCTGAACCTTTTAAGCAAGATTTGGTAGATTATTTGAAGGCTTATGAGAAACCAAAGATTGAACAATTGGTGAAGAAGATTTTGGGATATGACTTTAGTGGGGTGAAGGCTTCTTTTGTACTGTCTATTCCGGATAAGAACTCCAAGTTTGGATATCTAATGCTACATAGACATCTCAAGACAAGAGATCTTTTAGGAACAAGTTCTCATAGATATCAATTTTTGGCCCAAGCTTCATCGATCGGTGCTCCTTTTAAAACTCTGAAGGGAGAAATATCCAATATTTTGACACATGTCTTGATTCCTCTTGTCCTTGGACAAGATTTTCCTCTGGCAAATGGTATCAAAGGTATCAATCTTGATAAAGTGGATCCCATGATATTGTTCCCTTCGAATACAGAAGTTCTCACGAGTCTGGATCGTGGTACTGCAGCAGGATTTTTCATATATAATTCATCTTCAAAGAATGGACAACTTCAACAAGAAGTGATATCAAGGTTCTTCTACAAGAGAAACCCCACAGAATATCCATTTGTCAATAACCATTCCAAGATTTATCTCTTGAGTGACAACGATTTTGAAACTTTGAAATGGTGTTTTATTGGATCGATGAATTTGAGTAAAGCAGCATGGGGTACACCTACAATGGAAGGATTAAGAGGTGGTAATTGGGAATGTGGAGTCTTATTGGATCCTAAAGATTATGGAGTTCCTTTTAAACCTGTCTTCAACACCAATACCACACTGGGGAATTTTGTTCCCATACGTCTACCTTTTAAATTACCGGTGGAACATTATGGTTCGAATGACAAGCCGTGGTGTGTATTCGATCTGATATAATCTACTTAAGGTCGTGAAGTGTCGTACGTCCAAAGAAACATTGACGTGTGATTTTAATGTGCAATTGTGATAGGAGTCAGACGCTGAGAAACAGCAAAAGCCGATGATCCATCTCCATAGTCCTTGATACTTTCATCCAGCTCTTCTAAATCTTTCTGGAATTGTGAAAGATCAAATGCCTTGTCGTCGTCATTATCTTCCTCCGTGTAAAATTTGTCACTGAATTTTTGCAAGATGACTTCACGTCCAGTCAAGGGCCTTTTGGAATCCTTCAGTTGTTTCAATTTATCGTCTTGTTTCTTCTTCAGATGTTTCTGTTTCCATGCGACAAACGACTCAGCAGTGATAGGTGTCAACTTGTCTTTAGGTAATTTATCTCTTTCGGTTTCGATGAAATCTTCGAGAGTGATCTTTGGCTGTTCATCAAGTGCCAATTTTTCCAATCTTCTCTGTTCTTTTGTCTTCAAGACAAATCCAGGAGGTAAAGAATGACGATACATACATTCAGAACCACCATTTGGACATATCCAAAACCATCCATATTTCCCATTTTCAACTGCCTCAATGAAATATTTACAAATTTTATCAGTTGTGGTCTTCAGATTTCCTTGTTTGGATAAGACGACGGATCTCAATTTTTCTTCGTCCCATTTATCCATGGTGTCTTGTTCTTTCAGTTCTCTGTCATCTGTATACAAATCTTTCTTCAGAGCTTTTCTTTCAATGTTAACGTCATGGGAAAATTTACACTTCTTTGGACCCTTTGGACATTCCAAGTTTTGCTTCACGTAGATACATAAGATTGACTTTGGATCGACACCGAAAGGGACTTTTTGGACGAGAATAGGTTGGAACAATTTGGCAGCTTCCAGTTTAGCAGCTTCAGCAGCTTTTTTCTCGGCCAAAGCTCTCTTGGCTGCAGCTGCATCTTTACTCAGTTGGGCCTCACTGACTTGTCCTTTGACTTGACTCACATATTGTTGAACTTTTTTGGACTTGTTCTTATTCTTAAGACCAAATGTCTTATCTTCAACAGCCTTTTGAGCCTTCTTAGCCTTGTTTTTCTTGCTTATATCCTGCTTCTTCGGCGGCATCTCGACCAAATTTGTGTCCAGTTTTTAAAAAATTTTCAGTTCTGAAAAACTCAAGCTGAAAAAAAATTGTGGCTAGTGAAAATTTCAGAATGTGGCTGGAGAACAAAGACAATGTCATCTTGCATGCATTAGACCATGCATCTAATGATAGGCGAAAAATTCATCCCTTTTCTCGAACGGCTCTCTTGTTTATAAATACCTACGAGAAAGGCCTGAATTGAGCAGTCATGAGTAGAAAATGTTTGGGGAAAGTTGTTGGATCCGTATCACTGATCACGGGATCCATTTTTGCATCTTTGTTGATCGAAGAAAGTCATCCTCTCAATAACAAAACCGGAATCAAGAGATATGACACTGCTCAATTGGCAAGTAATTCTCCAATTGAAGACACAAGAAGTGAAAAAATCATACCAAGTTATCAATTCCCTTGCAACGACTGGTATTTTTGGGGGATTTTCGATGGCCATGCTGGTCATCATACATCTCATATATTGGCTGAAAGTTTGATAGATAGAGTGGTTCAAGAATTGGCACCAATTGGAGATCTCAGTACTGAATCCCTGGATGTCCTGATGAAAAAAGCTTTTGTAGATTTGGACGACGAATTGGTGATGAAACCTTTAGACAAAATTTTGAAAGCTGAGGAATCAGAGGTGGTGGAATTGTTGATGCCTGCAATTTCTGGATCTTGTGCTTTGATTTCTGTCTATGACAGTGGGACTAAAATGTTGAAAACAGCAGTAACTGGAGATTCAAGAGCCATTTTGGGATCTCTTGAGGAAGATGGATCTTGGACTGTGAGAGCCTTGACCATAGATCAAAATGCTCTGAATGAACAGGAACTGGAGAAAATTCGTCAATTACATCCAGGAGAAGAAGTAATAAAGGATAATAGAGTGCTAGGTCTTCTGGTGACTCGTGCTTTTGGAGATGCCAGGTTTAAATGGGACCGAGAAACAGATCTGAAGATCAAGAAGCAGTTCTTCGGATTTGCATCGAAACAAACAGAATCAAACAACAGTGCTCCTTATATAAGTGCAGAACCCGAAGTCACCAACACCACAATAGATCCATCCAAGGATAAATTTCTTGTCTTGGCTTCGGATGGAGTGTTCGGCGTCTTGACCAATGAACAAGTAGCAGGACTAGTCATCAAATGGATGGAATCACAAAACATGATTCCAAAGACAGAAACCTTCCCAAAAGTCAAACATTTGAAAAAAAAAGGTGTCTACGTCGGAGATCCATGGGAACCATTTGTCATGAATGACTATCTATTACAAGACTCGAATGCTGCCTCACATTTGATCAGAAACACTTTGAGTGAAGGAAAAGGCAAATCTCATTCAGAAATGCTCCTGAAAATCCCATTGGGTCTCTCCAGAGATTACAGAGACGATATAACAGCTACAGTTATCTTCTTCGAATAAAACCCCCTTTCTTCTAACCCCCCAAAACCGCCTTCCCAAAACGGAAATTTCAAATTTTTTGGCGCAGCAAAATTGAAATTTGTTTCAGCTTTTTGACGTCAATTGAACTTGGACGAGACTCGAATATGGGCTTTACAACTGTGGCCAAATCTCGTGGAAGTGTCTATTTGAATCGTACTGTGATCCGAAATCTCATACGTCTTCGTCTAGAACTTTTAAGCACCCAATCCGTCCAACAACCACTTGCAAATTCAAAAGCGTCTCACAATTTTGTCCAAATTTCAGCCAGAAGAAATTATTCGTCAAACAGCGGTAAAAAAACACATCAACAACAGCATAAGGATAGACAAAAGACCAATACCAAAGCCGTAGACATGAAGGTACTGGCTCGAAACGTGATGGCTGCAGTTTTCTTCACTTCTTTACTCGTCGAAGAGAGTTATATGGTGAACAGGGGTAAAGGGGTTTTGAGATACGACGTTGCACAATTACCCACACATAATCCAATTGAAGATGCCCGTAGCGAAAGCATAGTACAAGTTCCCATCGAGACTTCTGAAGGTGCTAAGAACAGCGATTGGTTGTTATTTGGAATCTACGATGGCCATGCCGGTTATAACACGAGTGCCAAATTGAAGAAAGAACTTCTTGAATCTGTGATTACTGAGTTGACAGAAGTCCATACTTTAGACGATAAGACTCAACTACGTAAAGTTCCTGAATCTGGACTGATCGATCAACTGATTAAGAATGGATTTGTCAAATTGGACGATGAAATCGTCAACAAAGCCATTGATCGATTATTACTGTCATCTTCAGTCAGTAAATCAGATGTCTCTGATATCTTGATGCCTCTGTTAAGTGGATCATGTGCCCTTGTATCTTATTATGATACCCATTCTCAAATCTTGAAAGTGGCAGTCACAGGAGATTCAAGAGCTCTTCTTGGATCTATCGATGAAAACAACCAATGGACTGTGGAACAATTGAGTATTGATCAAACAGGATCGAATCCAAATGAGGTCACTCGAATGATGCTGGAACATCCAAATGAACCAGACGTGATCAAAAGAGGAAGAGTTCTTGGTTCATTGGAACCAACTCGATCTTTTGGAGATGCACGGTATAAATGGAGTATGAAGATCCAAGAAAAGATCTACAACCAATTCTTTGGACGTAGATCTCCTCCAAATCTTTTAAGTCCACCTTATGTGACTGCAGAGCCCGTCGTGACCACGACCAAAATTGACCCTGTGAAAAATAAGTTCTTGGTGATGGCTTCTGATGGTCTCTATGAAATGTTGACCAATGAAGAGATCATTGGTTTGGTGGTGAGATGGATGGAGAATGAAAAATTGGTGCAACCTCAATATGAAGGTGTGTTCACAAAATACTTTGGCTTTTCAAATGAAAAGAAGTTACCAAAAGTGATCGATTTGACGACTACTCCAGAGGTATCGAAACAGGCATTTAGAAGAACAGGTAATGAGACATCTTATTTGATGGAAGATACTAATGTTTCTACACATTTGATCCGCAATGCGTTATCTAATGGCGGATCAAAAGAGCACAGTGAAATGTTGGCAAGCATTCCTCCGCCGTTATCGAGAAGATACAGAGATGATTTAACGGTTACAGTGGTATTTTTTGGCAATAACGGAGAACCAAATGATTCCGGCCTTTTAGAAATGAATTTTAAAGGTACAAATGAAAAAGGGGGTAACGTGAATCCAAAACCAAAGTTATAGTGAAATAGATATTTTTTAATGTGGAGAAACTTGATGTAGAAGAAAAAAATGCCCCTTGCCGCCCGCCCATCATGCATAAATTTCTGCAGCACAGGGGCAGAAACTTTAATTATTGAAAGAAAGGGATGGGGTAAAAAAATAAAAAAACAATAAACTATGTGGTCTGTTAGTAAAGTGCACGTCATATATGTTTTTGGGCAAAAGCAAGCGAAAAAAATTGACATCAAAATCATATGATGAGCGGGATTTCCCAACAAAGTCCGACGATAATTGCACTTCAGGCCAAGAAATTTCTGACATAATGATGTAATGTTACATAAAAACCACATGGCTAAACTATTTTCGTCGATTTTTGCATGCAAATCTTCTTAGTTCCACGGCTCTTCTTTAGCACCGCAAATCAATCTGATGGACTAGACTTGAAGAGGACCCTGAACTCTATTTGAATAAGATGCATACAAGGCTAGTCAACTTTAACTGCACCTTAGCACTCTAGATTTTAAAACCCATTTCAAAAGCAAACCAATAAATCTTTTGAAAAACTTATCACAACCAATAACTATTTGTAGGTTCTTGCATTCAGTGGCATCGAATATTTTGTTCCTTTCAAAAACAGCTGAATGTGCTCATGCACAGTCTATACGGCCAAAATTCTGCGCGGGCATATTTTTCATGCAGATCATGTTGCATAATATAGCAGATCCGAAATTTAAAAAAAGAAAAATTATCTTATTGAAGAATCTTTTTGATGACACCCAGAGTGCTGATTAGTGCCCATGGATTTTACTTCTATTTAACTAATGAATACGTTGCACTTATGCACGATCAAACTTATATGCAATAGTCAAAATAACATTCGGGGATAGGGTCTAGACTTGGCAATCTATCCTCTTCTTTTCTTTTTTTCTGTTTATTTTCTAACCTTGCCCCTTTCTCCCCCTTTTGAGAGAATGACCATTGCGAAAGCATCACATCACAGCTATATTCATTAATTTAAAACATAATTAGTACACACGAGCAATTTTCATAGGGCAAAATGTTGTTCATCGTCTTTTCTGCCTAGTACAGCATCATAAACATGAGAATTATTGTTAAGATTGACTTGACCAGAGGTAATATTTCTTGTAGTATCATTTGAAGCAGCAGGTTCACTCAATTCTTGAATTGTCCCACTGGAGTTACCAGTGTAATGATAAAGTGGAGAAATTTGATAAGGTTGTTGATTTGGATTGGTGAAGAAATCGTATCCCACATGTTGTTGATGATGGTTGGGAGGCAGAGGAATATGAAGGGTATTTTGAACATAGGAAAAATTATCAGGAGGTAACATTCCCGCAGAACCTGTTGAAGAATATCTGTTTGAAGTGGTAGAACTCAATGACCTTGGAGGTTGAATTTCTGAATTTTTTGGTTCAAATTCTTCATCATCATTGACACTACGACTACGTCCATGTGATTTATAGTCACTTGAACTTCCTTCTTCAACGACATAATCCTGTTTATACTTTTTCAAATTAAAAACCTCACGACTCATACCATGTTTCATAAACATATGTCTTTGTAAATAATCTTTACGTTTGTTGTAATAACCTGGACAAATATCACATTTGTATTTCAACAATAAATGTTTCGATTTAATATGTCTTTTAAGGGATGAATTTCTTGTAAATTTAAGATTACAATGTGAACATTGATAAGATTTTGGAAATCCATCGAATTCACCACCAGATGGGGAAATTGGAGCCTCTTGATGTGCATATAATTGAGTAGGATACGGAGGCTGCATCAAATGGTGAGAAGTGTTGTACATTGATAATCCGTAATTTGAAGAATTGTATGAATTGTTATTATTGATTCCTGTTTCGGTAGTTTCATTGATCTCTTGATTTGGATGGAATTGCATCATCACGCTTGGTGTGTTCACCTCCTTTGGATACATGTATGTAGTCATATGTGACTTCCCCCACAAAATTCGACTTAAATAAATAAAATACTTGTGAATCAAATACGATTTTGCCAAACAAAATCGAATCACTTATAAATTAAAAGGTTTCCAAACCTTTAAAGACTATTTACAATCTTTGTTAACTACCTTTATTACAAAACTTTTCCATGAAATAACTCTCTTTAAATAAAAAAAGTGACGCACCTCGCAAGAAATCATGCAGGAAAAGTTTGTGCCCTTTTTCTTATTATTATTTCCATATGTGCCCTTTTTTTTTTTCATTTAGCCCAATCTACCTTAAGTAGTTTGCGGAATTGACTACCGCACTATAACTCAGTCGATTGAAAATCGTATTGTTTTTAAAAGTATGTAATTTATCTAGACATTTTTTTAAGGGACCACTTTTTCTATTAATGATGTGTTACTCCAGATTTTCGTCATCTTTGATAATTAAAAATTAGTTGCAGACAGATGAAAAAATAATCACTATTATTGAGAGGATAATATTGGAAAGCAAGTTGTTGGAGACGGCAAATTTTAGTTTTGTAAGAAATAATCAACCTATTTCGACCGGAATAATTTCTCTATTTGATCAAAGCAGAGCGTCTTATAGTGGAAGATCTATAGAGAGTATATCTTCAAATTGTTTAAGGGGCAGAAAACAATCATGAAAAAATTAAGGCAACTCAATAATGAAGTGGGTAGTTGACAATTCCATATGCATAGACTCATGTAATATTATGCAATATTATGCATAAACTCTAATTAAGTGATCAATTTGTGCTCCGATTAAAAAACTTTTTACAAAATCGACCCTGAAAGCATGGGAGAGCGACTTGAGAACTGAAAAAGTAATAGCATACTTTTTTTGGTGGTTGTTGAACCTGTAAAGTTACAAATTTCTTTTTATACGTATCACCAATTTTTTCAACTTTAAAGGACTGCCGTGTGTGGAAAGTCAAACAATCAGGATTACCAATTTCCTAATTGAGGTTTCACTTGTACACTACACAAAAAAACACCAAAATAAAGACTTAAAGTTACTATTTTTAGATGTGCATATGTACAGTCCTTTTTAACAATCCTGGCATATTTGTGCATGTCAACATTCCCTAATTTGAAGTTAACTCCGAAAGAACTTTTAGCGATATGCACATGCAAAAGAAGAAAAACATCAAATGACACAAAAAGTTTGATTAACACCCTTATAAAAAAAAATCAGCCTTTAAATAATACTTAACAAGCACAATTGTTGTTCCCAGAAACAGAATCATTATTTGCAGTCAAATCAACTCTGTCATTTGTTATATCCCCATTGGTATTTGAAGATTCTAGAGCACCACCAGGTGTTGGGATTTTCTTACCAATTGCCATGAAAACTTCATTGACATTGTAGGAAGTTTTAGCACTTGTTTCAAAAAACAATAAACCTTCTTCCTCTGCCAAAGATTCACCTTCTTCCACACTAACCTTCCTCTGCTGACCTTCTTCAGAATCTTGTTCATTGGAAATTAAATCGTACTTGTTACCACATAATGCAATAATTATATTCTTACTCAGTTGTTCATGTAATTCTTTAACCCAATGTCTAGCCTTGATAAAACTTGCAGGTTTAGTCACATCATAAACTACTAAAGCAGCTTGAGCATTTCTGTAATACATAGGAGCCAACGAGGCAAATCGTTCTTGTCCTGCTGTATCCCAAATTTCAAATTTAATGGTTTTATCTCCAATTGTACACCTTTGGGTCAAAAATGCTGCTCCAATTGTAGGTTCTTTATTTTCTTGAAAATCATTACTGACAAATCTTAAAACTAACGACGATTTACCAACTGCTGCCTCTCCCAATAATACCAACTTTACAGCAATAGCATTACTCTTAGAAGTATCTGTCATCGACATCTTGTTAATTTTGATGGCTGAGACCGAATTAAAAAATTAACAGCCTTCCTTTTTTTTAAAATTTACCGGTTTTTTTGTTCACAAACGCACGACTTTTTTACAAACCCAAAATTCACATTTGTATGTGAAACCCCCCAAAGAGTTTAGATCTGATCCGTAGTTGGTTTGAATATTGTTTTCGTACTTCAAAAACTCGAAACCTATATCTCTACAGAGTTGTAGAAGATCTTCACGGCTCAATTCTAATCCTTTTAAAGGAATTTCTCTACTCTCTGATCCTTTTGTAATTTGCATAACCCCTTCGTCATCTTCGAAATGCCATAAAAATGGTCCAAAATTTATCCAAATACCATCTGGAGCTAAACAATGGTAGATTGTCTTGATATAATCGATGACATTTGTAGCAGTGTCCAAAAAGTAGCATGTGGCTACACAATCAAACCAAGATTCATTCTGCAGTCGAAACTCCATCAGCGATGTGTCTGTGGTGTAGGTTTCCGAACACATTAGGTCTACAGGCCCATATAAATCTGTGAAACTACCTGCACACATCGACATCAACTCACCGACATCTACATCTGCCTCTTTTTCAAAGATAGAAAGTGGATTTACATCCGGAACTGCCAACCTTCTCAAACCTTGGGCTCGATTCACCCTATGAGAATGTTTATGGATAAAAGGAGCCATTAATTCTTGTCCTGATTGTCTCACTTGGTTCAACATATAACTGGCCATCATCAACATTGGGTAACTGAACTCATTACCTTGACATTGATATCCTTGATTGACAAATTCCCATACCAATCTTCCAAGTCCACAACCAGGTACAAGTACTTTTATTTCATGTCTTGGCCCATTAAAATAGAGACTACATTCTTTTACAATTCTGTTGAAACTACATTCTCTCTCCAGTTGTCCTTCCTCAGACCATTCTCGCACTATCTGCTTCAAAATCGACCGAACTTTATCCAAATCTTGGTATGTACATCTATGCCATGACTGAGGGTCCAGAGGCAGCCCCCAATTGGGTGCCAGAATAAGAGCCATTTTCTGTAAAAAAGTTTCGTTTATTAATATGGCAGAACTTAATTCTTCGAGATACTGTTCAAACCAAGGCAACAACTTTTTATCTGAATCCGACAATGCATCGTATTTTAACCTTCGAGGCTCGATTAAAGTTCTACGGGCCCAATTTCCATATTCATAAAAAGCCAATCTTTGAAGTTAGAAATCATCAACCATTTTACAAAATACTCACAGACAAGAAGTCAATGCTTTATACTCTTCAATCTCATCCATTTTACAAAAACTTCATCTCATCACCCAAGATCACTTTCTACTTTGGGAGAAATTGGACTAAAATACACGACATTATATTCACAGTGTTGGTTCGACACTTTCTTTATACAATGGACAAAGTTTTTTGTTTGTGGAGATATGACCTGTAGAACCACATCTCTTACACCTTCTATTCGTATTTTTACGAGTTTCTTCATCCAACGGTTTTTTGGGTCCTTTCTTTTTACGTCTCTCTTTTGATTTCTCCAATCTTTCAATTTCTTCCATAAGAGCTTTCTTCATCCGTTCATTTTGTTCGGGATTGGCTGTTGGTCCTAAAGATTCCAGTCCTTCACCTTCATGTAGAGCTGTCACTTGTTGTTTGATTTTACGTTCCATATACGCTTTGATGACGGCAGTTTCTTTGATGGTCTCCACACGTCTTTGTAAAATACCATTGGCATCACGAACCATTCTAGTGATACGTAGAACTTTACGGCCTTTGACAGAAGCTGGAGGATCTTTTATGACAACTTTAGAACCTTCATGGATCTCATCGGCAAATTTAGAATCGGACAAATCGATCGAATCTTTACGAACAGTTTCTCCACCTAGAACTTTATGTTGTGTGTACCAAATCCTTGCAATTTCATCATCGTACTGCTTCTGTTGTGTGGCAACATTATACTTATGAACAGGACCCTGTTTCAACTTCTCCTCATTAGATTTCCGTCCTCTTTTCTTCTCCTTTGGAGGAGCAAGAGGTGGAGGTGGAGGCAGAGGAGTCGGCAGCAGAGAATTGTCATCGTCTATGGCTTTAAAACCTCCTTTCATCGAAGTTCTCAAGAATGAAAATGCCTCTCCACGTGCAGAAGGATCTCCTTCTCCATGCAATTGTAACATGGCTTTGCCTTGTACAGCATTGAGGAAATTTCGACTGAGATTCCAAGGTGCCAATTGTTCTTCAAGACTTTCTTCTCCAATGTTTTTGTTGTTGAAATTGGATTTCTCACGATCTCTTTGTCTCCTTCTCTCCAATTCTTCTTCATCCCCAAAATAATGGGCAAGATCAGAGAGATATTGTTCTCCTCTAGTTGTGGATGAGAGTAAAGCTACATCTTCAGGAGTGATCATCTGACGAATTTCTTCGACACTGGGAACTGTCTCTCCGGCTTTAACCTTCCAAAATCCATGGTCATCTCCGGATCTTTGATATTCCATGAACTCTTTCAATCTCTGTCTGTTTTGCATGTCATTTGATTCGGGAAAATGCCCTGCAATATCACGCATCGTAAGTCTACCATGTTCGTCTTGTAACAAACATCTATACAGAACCATTCTCAATCTACTCTTCACCGTGGCTGTTACTTTACGGGAGTTCGGTCCAGGAACTTCCACGGCAGGAAGTTGTTGTCCCACGGTGTAGAGATGGTCCAAACGACGGATGAAACTACGCATCCCACTACGGACTACAAGGAAATCACCTGCAAGAGATTTCTGTTGGAAAACAGGAGCACGAACCATCCGGTTGTACAAAGCAGGAACCACATTACCAGGTTCTACAAAACCAAAACTCCAAAAGGGAGATTTGTCTTGGACTCCCAACACTTGAGTTTCTCCAGTGGGTAATCTTGGTCTATTTGTGTCTGCATCGTTCCTCTTACGGTAATAATTGACCAAACGAGATACCATTCCGAACTGTGACAACACCAAAGGTTGTTCTTCGGCATATTCCATCGCAAACAAAGGTGCAGAATCACCCAAAGTCAAATCTGTACTACGTGGGAAGAGTTCTGCTGCAGTTTTACCTTTATCTTTCTTCAGTTTACGACGTTTTATGCGGGCGAAATTCCACACAGATCCTCCACGGACACGGATCTTTGGTCTATGCCACAGTCTGGCCTGTTTTGGATCTGTCTTCACCTTGTAATAAGGATATTGTAACCTTAAAGCCACAGGAGCATGTTCCAAAGCCATATGTCCAATTGTGGACCGTACTTTTGTGATATAGTTGGCCTTCAAGAGCTCATAACTCTTGTCATTGGAAACATCATATCTGGCCTCGAGTTGGGCAGAATTAGAAGGAACTTGGGCAGTTTTGGTGGATCCCGGCAGCCATAAAAGATGTGGATCGTTCTCGTCGAGTTTCAAATCAAGAACCAACTTTCCTTCCAAAACTTCGTCATCGTTCCAATCGATGATTTGAGGCACTTGTCGAACTTCTTGTAAAACAGAGCCTTGTTTTAAATCACCGTCTCCAAACAACAGTTCATCATCCCAATCACATGCAGCTAGCACTGTATCACGTTCGAAATCCTGCAATTTGATCAGATGTTGTTGTTGAGGAGTTTGAACCGGTTCCAAAGAGGCCAAATCTGCCTCTGTGACATGGACTATTCGAGGTCCAGACCTCGATTTTGGCTTGGAAACACGAGATTTTCCAAAGATTTTACGCTGATCAACATCCACTTCTAGAGATCTATGTGGAATTAAAGGAGTTTCGGGTCTACGGGGTCTGTACCAGTCATAAGTACCGTAATCTTCTGAGGAGAAAGTGGGGATCATATGCATGATTGTACCACGTTGGAAGTCCGGATAAGCTGCTCTTAAGAGTCTTAATTGGCGTCTCAGTTGTTTGGCAGCCATTTCTTCAGCCTCACGTTGTTGTTGTGCAATGTCAAAGGTCATATCTGCAGCAAACTCTTCTTCTTCTAAATCTACAGCCAAGCCTTCTTGTTCCAATTCGTTGAGGAAATCATCATTTTCGTCGTCTTCCAAGGCTGCTGGTTCTTCTTCTGCGAGTTCATCTTCGTCTTCAAAGTCCATGGCGTCTGGAGCATGTTCTGTGGCACCTTCTGCAAACATGTCGTTGAAGTTTATAGAACCTGTCATTGCTCCTTCTAGGAGTTCGTCTTCGTCCATAGAGCCATTTTTGGGGTTTATCTTGACTCGCGCCGTCTTGGGCAGCATTTTAATGTACAGAAATGGTTGATCTCAATTGATTGAGTTGATTTTTGAATTATTTGGTTGAGTTTTTTTGAGTTTTGATTTTTGATTTTTTGATTTTTGTTTTTCGATTTTTTTGATTTTCATTCTTTTTTTGATTGAACTTTTATTTTATTTTTCATTTTTATTTTATTATTCATTTTTATTTGATTAAATTTTTAGTTTATTTTTCATTTTTATTTTGTTTTTCATTTTTTTTTTGATTAATTTTTAGTTTATTTTTCATTCTATTTCATTTTCATTTTATTTCATTTTTCATCCTTTTTGATTTATCATTCCACAACTTCTCATCATGACAGGAAGACACACCTTATATGGACAATCCCTCGTAAGAAATGCAAATTCTCAACTCAATTTAAACGGATCAGGAACAAAAATTTGGTCCAAAAGTTGGATCAACCCTCCAAAAAAACAAAATGTCTCTCAATTCCCACTTCCTTCCACCATCAGTTCAGCAGAAAATACCTCAAATTCAACTCCTCTGCCACTTGAAACTCCTTTATACGAATTCGAAGTCCACTCATGGGTCCTCACCGATGAACCACCAAAATCTCAAGACAAATTCGATGACGATTCATTGTTAAATCTATCCATTTATAAATACCAAGAATCCAAAAAGGTGGAATCAGAAATCTCCACTGAAAAATCAGGTTTGAGTCATGACGACATCCGTGGTGCTGTAGGAGGTAATAACATGATAGACTTCTCCAGTAGTCTGGCTCTTCCAATGAAACAACAAGATAATGTATAGTGTATCAATCCTCCAATAAATCGTTAAAGAACTCTTTAAATTTCATTGGATTTGTATCCATAGCAACATCACGGTACCTCATTGGACCTCCAGGAGTACTGTGCAGCCCAACTTCTTCTCCAAATTGCAGCCGAAATCCTTCAAGCATGTTATGAGTCTCGTGAAACCCAATCACACTCACATCATGTTCTTCAATCAAACTACTATTACTTATGACTTCTTTCTCAAATGAAACTTCTGGTTTCACCAGAACATTCTCAAGTTCCATATCCATCTGTTGTTGATATTTCTGACGTAATAAATTTTGGTATCGTTTATAAACGTCATGTTTATGTTCATCACCAACCTCTTCGGCTTTGTCAATTTGAACCATTTGCATGTGTTTCTGGAAATGTTTAGACCAACTTTCAAGATCCAATTTCTCATTATAAAGCTTAATCTTTCCATAAGTGTCCCAACCAACAGGTATAGACACTGTCGATCCCATTTGAGGTATCAATTTGTTCTTCCTATTCAACACAATCAGTTCTAAATTCTCTAGCACAACTTTATCATCATTGAAACGAGGAATCCAAAATACTGATCCTCCAACTTTTAACAGAGCCAATCTCATCAATTGTTGCAATTGGTCAATTTCTGCTTGATTTAATTTGGAATTGTTCTTCGTGCTCAAACTCTCACATCCAACTAATACCGATGTATATTCAGCTCCTATCATGGTATCACATACTCCATCTTCTAATTCAGATGTTATATCAACCACTGTCGTATAAACTTCTTTGTATTTCAGAATTTGTTCTTTAAAATTCCTCTTTATCTCTTTGTCAAATTCATCGTCAAGACTTCGTTGTAACATTCCACAAACATTGGCAATTTCTCTGAAAACCAGCTCCAGAGAGAAATTGTCACTATGAGATTCCAGATCTATCAAATGAAACACGTGAAGTTTTTTCCCTTTTAAATTTGTCATCAATTGTTCTGCATCTTTGAGTTCAAACCCATTGAAACATGTCAAAATATAAACTTCCAATACTTGCAGAGTTCCAGAATCTGTTGATTCATATTCCAAAAATGTATAACTCAAACCATAATCACAATTTACATCTACAATTTGTTCTGTTTTTTTGTTACGGAACAATAACGAATCCTCTACACGACAAAACATGTCCAATTTATTCAAAAACCATCGCTGCAGTTCCGGAGAATGCGAAAATAGCATCAAACATGATCCCATATCATTTGGTTTGGATCCTGATTTAACATTGGTTTGGAAAAATTGGTTCCACAACCCATTAACTTCACTTTTGGGCACATTTATCATTTTTAGTTCCTTCTTCTACAGCGTTTAAAAAATGTCAAATTTTTTTTTTTTTATTTTTGTTTTAAAGTTGATTTGATAAATTGCTCACTTTTGGGGGGCTAGATGAAGGCTCCATTGTCTAAGAAGATGTTTGAACTAGGTGGAGTGGCACATGAGGTTGTGACACCTATATGGCAGAATGGGGCCGGAGCAATGTTCACGGGGAAATCGTTATTTCTATAAGAAGACCAATCTGATTTGAAGATTTTCTTCACTCCTAATTTCGAGTAATAACTTCTATATCTGTAATCGGTGTTCAAAATCCAAGGTTCTACAAAGATTTGAACAACATCTCCATGATTTACAGAGCAAGAGATGGATTCGGAAACAGAAATACTGTCACTGATGGTGACTCCTAAAATGATCTCGGTGATATTGACCAATGGAGCTCCGAGATTAACCCCTAAATTCAAAGAAGATTGAATACCCAAAGTTGCAGAGTAACCTGTTGAACCTCCAAATCCATCGGTACTATCATGACATGGAGAAATGGGGATCTTGGGATGTTTCCAAAAATTGGAATTCAGAATTTGTACTTCATATCTCTTCAATTCATCTAAACCTTTTGCATGGACAGAATCGTCATCTTGTGATATGAAAGGAGATATCAACGAGTTCGTCTCTTTGACAAAGATATACTTATCTTGAAATAAATCAGCATGGTCTTCTGTTTCAACATAAATCACCTCTGAATTCGGGAAACCATTTGAAAGCCCTGATCTCTCAATGTCAACCAGATCTGCTTTCGTGACAGGGATCAGTTCTGCACATACAATAAAATAAACCAACAACCAAATAACCAACATCATACCATCAATCGAAAACCCACACTTCCCATTTTTTCAGTTTTATACAACATGATTCCAATGCTCTGCACTATGCAAATATTTTTCTTCCATGCATCAAAAAAACGTTCTATGCATGCTTCGACGCATGGAAAAAAAATAGGACCAAAAATCATCAACTTTTTTTAACTAATGACACAACAACCATTGGCCTTTTCATCGGTTAAAAGTAAACTTGTACGAGCAGCATATTCAAAAATATCATCTACACCTTCTCCGTTCAAAGCGGAACACTCCAAATAACTCTTAGCACCTATCTGTCTAGCCACTTTCTCTGCATTTTCTCTCTGAACACAATTCGGTAGAAGTTCATCATCTCGAAGATCTTTTTTCAACCCCACCAAGATGACAGGAGCTCCAGGACAGTACCTAGAAACTTCATCGATCCATTTCCCCAGAGCACTTTCTAATGAATCCTTGACATCGATGGCAAATCCAATCAATATGACATTGGCATTGGCATAACTCAAAGGTCTTAATCTTTCGTACTCTTCTTGGCCCGCTGTATCCCAAAGAGCCAATTCCACACTACGGCCGTCTACTCGGCATTTCGTACTGTAATTCTCGAAAACTGTGGGATGGTATTCAGTCGGGAACTCGCCCAAAGTGAAAACATACAACAAAGACGTCTTACCACATGCTCCATCCCCCACTATCACAATCTTTCTCTTGATAACTTCGGGCATTTTCGCATACTTGTCAAAATTTCCGCCCAAAACTTTAAAAATACATTTTCACTTTTTTTAATAAATAGCTCACTTTTTCACTTCTACATACTGGGGAAGCCGTTTGAGCCCCAAGGTTTGTAATAGCCTTCTGGGGAGTTGGCGAGGAATGCCGAGTTTTTACGTGGCTGGTTGAAAGGCAGGAACGATTCCTTTGCAGCAATACGAATCATGGAAGCCAGACCGAATTCGTCGTAGTGTACATCGAATTGGTACATCAAGCTTGGAGAACTGATGGCCTTCAGAAACAGCGTCAGAGTGAGGTTATAACTGCCATTGAGGAGTTGTTGAGTTTGCAAGAACAAGCTCTGTTGAGGCATCCAGCCGGAGCCAAGTGCTAGAGAGTTTTGGTACACCTGAACAGCTGCTTGTTGGATGATTTGGACGGTTGAAGGACTAAGACTTTCTTGCCAAAGGTTGTTCATTACAGGCTCTGCCAGTTGTCCATTCCATATGGAATTGGTACGAAGACCCAAGACAGGTTTCTCGACATCTTGGTTCCATATATCATTCTTCCAACCGGGAAGTTGAGGTACTTCCAGAAGACCAAAAGGATCAAGACCAAACCCATTATTCGTATTCAACACTTCCTTTTGAGACCAAAGTCCTGAAGGTTGCATGTATCCAAGAAGAGGATTCGATAACCCTTGAGGTTGTAAAAGATCGGGTCTTGCACCGTGTAAAAGATCTGTTTGTGTAGGTTTGATTAGATCGATCGGTAAAGGCAGAGAAGTGACACCAGGAACTGAATTTTGACGAGAACTCAACTGAGAAACAGGCAGTGAAGTGGCCGACAGGATATCCAAGTTCTGTAATTGCACCACAGTTTCTTCAACACTATGTTCCGACTCTTTACGTCTCTTTTCTTCTTCCTTCTTACGTTGTTTCTCCTCCTTCTTGAGCCGTTCTTTCTCCAGTTTCTCCTTCTTCAATCTCTCCAGCTCTGCCAATTTCTTCTTCTGTTCTTCCAACTTCTTCTTTCTCTTCTCTTCTTCACGTTTCCGTTGTTCTTCAGCTCTTTTCTCTTTCTCTTCTTGTAATTTTTGTTCCAATTCCAGCTTTTCCCGTTCTTTCTTGAGCCGTTCTTCTTCTTTGGCAAGTTGCAGTAATCTTTTCTTTTCCTTCTGTTTCTCCTTCTGCCTGAGTTTCTTCTCCTCTTTCTCTTTCTTTCGTTGTTCTTCGAGTTCGAGTTCTTCGAGTAACTTGTTGGATCGATCATCTGCCAATTTCAGTCTGTATCTTTGTAACAATCTCAGATTGAATTGACGTGTGGTGAAGACTTGAATCAAACGTCTTGCTTCTAGAATACGATCTTCTTCATTGAGTTCATCATCTTCTTCATCATCTTCATCTTCTTCTTCTTCATCATCATCTTCTATGCCATCCTCTTCATCCTCTTCATCTTCTTCACCCTCTTCATTTACTTCATCTCGATCTTCATCTCCTTCTCCCTTTTTGTACTCTTCAATGTCCTCCATTATATTATCAATTGTAATCTGATCGAGTTTCTTAAAATGATCATAAATGATCTTCTTCTGCTCTTGTTGCAGCAATTCTTCATCTTCTTCTTCTTCGTAATATTCTTCATGAGAACACTCATAATCATGCAAATGGTCGTCATCAAACTCATGTTCATACCTCCCACACTCACTACACAGTTCATCTTCAAATTCTTCATCTGAATCATGATGGTGATGTTTATGTTGGTAATCTTCTTGGGCCATTCTTCTCTCAGCCAACTTCTCCATGATGTCCAAAAACCTTGTTCCATTATTGGAAAGTAAGTCTTCAGCCATCGATTGAAGTCCCTCTGTTGTTTCTAAAGGTACAAACAAGTTTTCCATGAACAGAGGTTCGTTGAAAAACGATTCATCACGTTCTCCAAAAGTATGGTCGTACATCAGTTTCAACTCTCTTTCTATGGCTAATCTTTTACGGCCACATAATGGACACTCACAGTTGATCTTGTCGTTATCTCTGATCAGATGAAGAACTGTTTCTTGACTGGCATTCAAGAGTTGTTTTTGATCCAGACTGGGGAGTGTCGTCCAAAACTCTTTTAACAGGCGTTGGCCTTCTAGTGTTGATTCCCATGGAGGATTGATCACGTTCTTTTTCTTGCTCTTTTGTTGAGGTGCCATGGGTGTTACAACTACGCTGTTATCAGGACCACTGGATAAGATACGAGAATCCGGATAATCATCCGTTTGGTTCGGTTTCTTCTTCTTTTTCTTTTTCTTCTTCTTAAGACTCTGTTCGGATTCTAATGGTTGTTGATAATCAAAATGTACATCATTACCGGCTATGAATTGGGGCAGTTCTACCTCCCCGGTCATTTTTATAGACGTCATCTTCTCATTCAATGCAAAGTTTCAAAAACTTTGTCCAATTTTTTTCAACTCTTTTTTTTTGCATCTCCCCGAGAGATTTTAGGCGGGACTCTGTTAAAATTGGGCGGGCGGAAAATGCGCATGGCGGGGGAACAGATCCATTTTTTAATTGATCATTTAGATTACAAAACTATAGAAAAGAAGTTGTGAGAGAAATGTATTTTTGGGGAAATATGAGGAGGAATTTTTGGGACAAGATGATGATGAATTGAATAGTTTATAGATATTTTAGTTATTAAACCAAGCAAGATGAAAAAAGATCAACTCTTGAAGATCAGATATTAACCGTCTATATCATAACATCAAACCATCTTCGTTAAAACATTGTTACTCTTTTAATGTTCATATGAAATTTCATTTGATATCATTTTTAATTTAAAAAGGTGAAATTTCCCAAAAAAAGTTAATGTCGATTCAGATTTCACAAGATCATTCTTCAGATTTTGAGTTTTTCGCTCCAACACCACGTCAAACTCTTCGTATTGCTTTAAACCTTAAACAACTCATCGATCATGTCATCCCCATTGAATATCCTCTTGAATTGATCACGATTCCCAAATCCAGAATCTTGAACGAACAAGTCATTGCTTCTGTCTATAAATCTGCTGGGGGTAAAGGTGAAGGTGCACATGGAACTTCTTCACAAAAATATAGATCTGTATTGGTATTTGCCTTGTTACAAGTCTGTGGATGGTATTGGACTTTGAGATCCAATGAAAGATCTGATTTTGAACTCTATGCAGCAAGGGCTTGTGCTGCTCAACAATTGGCCAAAATAATCATCGAAAGAGAAGATGATGAACGTTTTTTATTCGTATCGATGCTCTGTCATCGATTTTCCATCAATTTGAACGATGTGGATTCAGAACCTCAAAGTGCTTTAGAATTGGCTGTGGATATGCATTCGACAATTGTGATTGGTTCTTCTGGTTATCAAAGGTGTATGAATTGGCTTTGGAATGGTCAAATCGTCCAAAGTGCAAATAATCCTCAAAGTTATGTCATGTATAACGGTTCTGGAGATACAAGATTTTGGTCCCATTTCAATCCAGATCGTATTAAGACTCCATTGTACCAAAACATGCTTGAAATTTTCTTTTCAGTGGTTTATTTGGCTCTCTATACGATCATCATCAACACCGATAGTGAAATTCGTACTTTAAATCTGTTTGAATTGTTGTTCTATCTCTTCACATTGAGTTTTATCTGTGATGATCTCGTCAAGTTCTATCACATTGGTAAATCTTATATATCGTTTGGTTTGTTGTTCAACGAGTTCATGTATGCCATCATCGTTGGATCCGTGGTGATGAGAGGATTTGCCTTATCTGCCAAACATCTCGATACTGCCATCATGTACGATAAAGTTTCGTACAGAGTGTTATCATTGGCTGCTCCTTTGATGTGGACAAGATTGATGTTGTTTTTGGATGCCCAACAATTCATTGGAATCATGATTGTGGTTCTCAAACACATGATGAGAGAGAGTGCAATCTTCTTCTTCTTGGTCTTCTTCATCTTGGTTGGATTTTCACAAGGGTTTTTGGGGTTGGACCAACTGGATGGTAAAAGGGATGCCACTTCTTTGATTTTTAGCGTTCTTTTCAGAACCGTGTTGAGTGGACCTGAATTCGAAGCCTTTGGTAATTTTGCATTACCATATACCACCATCTTGTACTATTTCTTCACATTCTTGACAGTGACCATTCTTTTGAATTTACTCATTGCCTTGTATTCAAGTGCCTATTCATCTGTGGTGGATAATGCCAACGACGAATATTTGGCCTTGGTGGCTCAAAAAACTTTGAAATACATCAGAGCTCCCGATGCAAATGTCTATGTTCCACCTTTGAACTTGATAGAGTTGATCTTTATCGATTTACCTCTACAACCATTTTTATCAAGACAGAGTTTCAAAACTGTCAACCGTATTGTGATGACGATTGTATATTCACCATTTTTGATCTATATCGGTTACAAAGAATCTAGAATTGCCCGTCGTGTGTCTTATAACCGATCCAAAAACATGCCAGATGATGCCAACATGATCGATGCCCCTTGGTCATTGACAGATGGATTTGATGAAGAACTTTTGGACATTGAAACCCAGGATCAAAGAATTACTCAAAGTTTAAGAGTTCAACGTAATCTGGAATTACAAGACCCGGAATTTCAACCTAATCACAAAGAATGGTTAAAAGAGATGAAATCGTTACCACAACCAGTGGAACAAGGTTTTGTACAAGGAATTGGATGGGAAAATTATCATTTACACACCAAATTGGAAGAATTGACAACACTTGTACAACAAGTGATCAAAGAGAATCAACAACTTCGTAATCATATCTCTTCTAATAAAGAATATTGATTGAGTAAGATACAATCACCTCCACGATCTGGATCCAATCCAAAATTGTAGAAAAACCCTTCTGATGTGATCACCATCACATGTAGTAATTTACGAGTACTAAGATCACTGGCATCATCGGATGAAGGTTCAAGTAACACATTTGGCACCAAATCTGTAGAGATTTCACGTCCTATTGCAGCAACACTTTTAGTGTCCTTAGAAGCTGGTACTTTGAGAGATGCAAAATGTCGATTAGGTTCCAAGATGGAAGAGAACTTTGGAGGAAGATAGGTACCCATTTTTTCGGCAGCTTTACGGCCCAAAGTTTGAGAAGTTCTTCGAAGTATCCTTGCCATTGAACTACGAGAAGTGTCAACAACAGGTTCTTTGTTGTCGGATTCGACACTGTTCAAAGAACCAACCGACGAAGAAGAAGGTCTTCGAAGCATTTTCAGCCCATTGGAATCTTCGTCATCATGTTCACTGTCGGAGGAATCAGTCTTAGAAGTTGGTTTCTTATTCAACTGATGGATCATTTGTGGTGGATTAGGTGTTGTTCTCATTGCCTCATCTTCTCCCAATCTAAAAATATGAACAGTTTCTGTTGCAGAGCACGCCGTGACAAATTTGTTATCACAACTAAAAGACAACGAATAGATACTGGTGGGGTAAGTTCCTCTCCTAAATTGGTATAGTTTGACTCCGGTTTCCACTGAAAACACTCGAACAATGGTTCCTTTATCAGATGCAGTTGCCAATAAAGATCCATCAGAACTCAAAGCCAAGGCAGCAAGAGGAGTTTTATGGGCTTCAATCACAGAAAGAGGTTGTAAAGTTTGTAAATTGAACACTATGACATCACCATTTCTCATCAGTTGTGTGTTATTAGGGACATTAGGATCTACAGGAATGGAATTTGAGCTTTTTGGAGGAGATGGATACGCCAAATAGTTGGCATCTTGGTCCGGGGACAAGGCGATCAATCCTATGGGATTGGCAGGGATTTCTATGGTATGGATCAATCTCATAGTGGCAATGTCATAGATATAGATAGTCTCTTCCAATAGAACCACCAATCTTGTTCTGTTCATCTTCACAGCCAACACAGCCGTGGGGAAAGTCAATTCACAAATGACAGAGTCTCTTTTGGTATTTAACACTTTCAATCTACGAGGAGAAAGTCCCGGATCATCTCCTAACCCCACTACACTCAATAAAGATGTGGAAAACAACATCTGGACAATACCTATACTGCCATCAGTTTTCTTATAAACATTTGCAAATGGATCACAGGTGAAGATTTTATAACCCGAAGAGTATGCAACAGCCACACAGGAATGATCCTGATTGAAAGAGACATAATTGATCGACTCTGAGCCTGTAGAATGTGTTTGAACAGCTTCTGTAGCAGCTTCTGCTGCTGCATTAGACGCTATAACTGCTAAAGGGTTAGTAGACATGGATGATGAAGACTTAGCAAAATATGAATTTTCTGCAAAACGGAAAAAAAAAACCCCAAAAGTGAGCAAATTATCAACTAAGGTGTATCCCCAAAATGAAATTGTAAAACATCAACTACAAGAGATATAATGAACTTTTAATCAATGAAATACCTAATTAACGAGTGGCCATGGCCTTGGTAACAACTCTCTTCAAACCTAATTCGGCCTTTCTGTAGTCATCAGCACTGGATTCCTCGATTTGTAAAGTAGCCAAAGCATTGGACAAAGCTTCTTCAATCTTGTCCTTTGAACCTCTCTTCAACTTGGCAGACAAGACAGGGTCGGTGACGGTGGATTCGATTTGAGAAACATAAGCTTCCAATTTTTGTTTGGATTCATGACGTTTGGCGAATTCTTCATCGGCCTTCTTGAACTCATCGGCATTAGAAATCATCTTTTCAATGTCTTCAGATGACAATCTACCGATGGAGTTAGAGATGGTGATGTTGGCGGAACGACCAGTGGACTTCTCCACGGCAGTGACCTTCAAGATACCGTTGGCATCAACCTCGAAAATAGCCTCCAAAACTGGTTCACCAGCAGACATTGGTGGGATGTTCTTCAAGTCGAATTCACCCAACAAGGTGTTTTCACTACAGTTGACACGTTCACCTTGGTACACTGGGAATTGGACAGTGGTTTGGTGGTCTTCAACAGTGGTGAAGGTTCTTCTCTTGATGGTTGGAACAGTGGTGTTTCTTGGAACGACTGGAGCAAAGACATTACCTTGCATGGCAACACCCAAGGACAATGGAATGACATCCAACAACAACAAATCCTTGGTGTCTTCAGAGGTAGATTGACCTGTCAAGATGGCACCTTGAACAGCAGCACCATAGGCAACAGCTTCATCTGGGTTAATGCTCTTTTCCAATTGCTTACCGTCAAAGAAGTCACTCAACAATTTTTGCACTTTTGGAATTCTTGTGGAACCTCCGACAAGGACAACTTCGTCAACCTTGGCTTTAGAAACACCGGAATCTTTCAAAACTTGTTCAACTGGAGACAAGGTGGATTTGAACAAGGCAGAGTTGATGTCTTCGAATCTGGCTCTGGTGATGTTGGCAGAGAAATCTTCACCGTCAAACAAGGAGTCGACTTCGACGGTGGTTTGGGTGACAGAAGACAAGGATCTCTTGGCACGTTCACAAGCAGTTCTCAATCTTCTCAAAGCTCTGGAATCTCCAGAGATGTCCAAACCGGTCTTCTTTTGGAACTCGTTCTTGAAGTGGTTCAACAAGTTGGTGTCGAAATCTTGACCTCCCAAATGGGTGTCACCAGCAGTGGCCTTGACGGTGAAGACACCTCCAGCCAAGTTCAAAAGGGAAACATCAAAAGTTCCTCCTCCCAAGTCAAAGATCAAAACATGTCTCTCTTTGTCAGATTTACCGGCACCTAAACCGTAGGCAATGGCAGCAGCAGTTGGTTCGTTGATGATTCTCAAAACGTTCAAACCGGCAATGGCTCCGGCATCTTTGGTGGCTTGTCTTTGGGCATCGTTGAAATAGGCTGGAACGGTGATGACGGCCTTCTCAACTTTTTGACCAATCTTGGCCTCGGCAATCTCCTTCATCTTGGTCAAAACCATGGAGGAAATTTCTTGTGGGGAGAAAGTTTTGGTCTCTTCCAAATATTCAACCTCGATCAATGGGTTACCGTTGGAGTCGATAACCTTGAAAGGCCAGGTCTTGATGTCCTTTTGGACAGACTCTTCACTGAAAGCACGACCGATCAAACGTTTGGCATCGAAAACAGTGTTGGCTGGGTTCAAAGCAGCTTGGTTCTTGGCAGCATCACCGATCAATCTCTCTTCTGGAGTGAAAGCGACAAAAGATGGAGTCACTCTGTTACCTTGTTCATTGGCAATGATCTCGACTGCAGAGTCGTAAGTAGCAACACACGAGTAAGTGGTACCTAAATCGATACCGATAGCACCTGGGAAAACACCGTCAGCCATTTTCTTTGTTCTATGAATTGAAGAGTTTAATTCACTTTTCAATTTCAAATTTTTCAGGCCCGAAAAAAAAATTTTTTTTTTTCAGTGAAAAATTTTTGTGCATTGTGAAGATGTCCGAATTGGGATAATTGGTGTAATGGGAACGACTATTACCCGGTTTTGGCCAGATGTAGTTTGAGAAGGGAATGGATTTGAGATGTAGCAGATTTCACTTGGGTGGGAGTTCCTTCTATCTTTATCATTTGTAGTTCTTTTGGTGTGTTGAATTTGTAAATGTTTTCGTTTAAAGTTGTATCCGCGGCATAAATTTTGATATTGGCGCCTGATGATTCACGAAGCGATGACACTGTAGAACCTGATTTACCAATTAGGAATGATACTTCTTTTTTGGTTAGTAACCAATGATTTTCAGTGGTAGTTTGGGGTATTGACGGGTCAGTTGATTCTGAAATGTATAATTTCGGTTCTAAAATTAGGGGTTTTAACCGACATTCCCAAAGGGGATACAGATTGTATGTAGATGACAATGGAATCAAATCATACAAGATTTCTTTGTGGAAATGTAATTTACATAGATATCCAGCTCCTATACCATAAGGTCTTGTTGGTATCTCTACATCTATACATTTATGTCTGCATACTTCAACCAATTTATCAACCTTATTAACGAAAACTTTCAAAAAGGGATCCACAAAACACTACGTTAGTCAATCATAATAATTTTTACTCACTTCAAGAACAATCTGAGCTTTTACTTTCACAATCCAATCTCTTGTTGCAACATTGATACACACACATTCTAAATCTTCTCCTCCTTTCTTGATCTCATACTTCAAAAGAGCCCTTTGGATCAATCTTTGAACCCCCTGAGGGGTTAGACAAATACATAAAAAATCTCCATTTATCTGGCCAAAATTACAATAAAATCCAACCAAAAGATTCAAATTGTTTGTAATCCAATCCAGTTCCACCTCTATTGTACCAGTTTTCACCAATCCTTTAATGCTATTCATGTGTTTTTTTTCTATACACTAAAATTTCTCAATGTAATAATTTTTCAAACTTTGATAGATGAAGAGATATTGAGAGAACCTTTCCACCATCAACAATCTATGATCACGAAGTTGAAATACAACTTCATAAACCAAATCTCGATCTCCAACAGGTTGATTCTGTGTGAAAAGTCGTGAATACGTCAACAAATAATTCAACGTTATAAAAGTACCCGATCTTCCAACTCCTGCAGAACAATGAACGATCAATGGATCTTTAGATGTTTGTAACAAAGAATTGGCATATTGTGACAATTTTAGAACAGGTTCAAGTCCAATAGGTGCAGAGAAATCTCTCCATTGGTCATAATACAAATGAAACACATTTTTAACCCTGATTCCATCACTCAACTGTAATTCTGTCACTGTAAAATGTGATTCTTGATGCGATTTTTGAAATGTTAGTTGTAAATCACGTCCGTTGAATCCCACACCTGAAACTTCTTGTTTGGTTTCCGGCCAATATTTATGACATTTTTCCATTCCATTTTCGATCAACGGAGTCACCATCACAATTACAACGTTATCACCTTCGACTTGGTCAAAACACATCTGCCAAAATAAATCAGTAGTGGATTGTGTTGGTCCTTGGGTAGCTATATAATTCTTGGGTCCCAAAGACAGTTCATCTAGATCAACTTTGATATGAGATGCATTTATATAATCATCAAAACCTTCTTGCACTTTTAAACAAACTCTGGTACGGTCATATGGAACGATATTTGAATATCTGTTCCGAGGATGATCGAGACCGATTCCAATGGACCAAGTACCCAGTTCTCGTAATCTGGTCACCTGACGTTGTCTAATACCGGCATATTTGAGTTCTAAATCTCCAACACTCTGTCTCAAAAACTTTGGCAACATCGTTTTGATGATTTGAAAATTCGATTCTCTGGACAACTTTTTCGTAAACTGCTCAGTCCAACTTGACATCCTCGTCGACCTCGGCATTCAATTCTTTGAAAAAAGGCATTGAAAGAGCCTCATCAGCACTGATTCTTTTATAAGGATTCATCTCGAAACATCTGTCCAAAACATTGATGGCTTCTTTGAATTGAACTCCAACATTGGTCCTCGTATTGATCTTCCCATTGGCATCGATCAGCTTTAAAGTTTCAAGAGCCGGAGAATTCTCTGCAAATGTGTCATTTGATGCATCCAATTGTACAGCCCATTGGATGATCTGGGCCATTGGATATCCGGAATTGACCCTTAGTTTGTTTATACTGGTATCGAGACCCAAACCGTGTAAATTTGCACAATTCTTCATGGATTCGTATCCAAATAACGTTGTCAATTCCACCAAGGCATCGATATCATCGGGGGAATTGAAAAACGTGAATCTCCTCGATAACAACGTGAGTAAAACCACTCCGGCAGACCATATATCGATTCTCGAAGTCTGATTGGCACATTTGAATAACACCTCTGGAGCCCTAAATCCACGGGTCCCAGCCCTATTTGCCCTTCTACCGGGTCTTGAATCATCTTTAGGGTATCCTTTAAGTTTAGAAGTGGATGCAGCCAGTTGAAGTTCATATGATTCAGAGATCTTATCACCATGATGATTGCTATAACAGAGACAATTAGAAGTATTTGAAGCATCCAAAACCAATTCTTTCTCGGCCAATCCAAAATCCACCAAAACTCCACGTCTACGGAAAGGATCGTACAAGAAATTTGTAGGTTTCACGTCTCTATGAATGATATGATGTGAATGGACAAAGCTCAAAGCCGATAGAAGTTCATGCATGTAAATTTTGATCCCGTCAAGTGATAAATCTCTGTAGAAATAACGGAAATCTGAATGCCTATAATAGGGTAAGACAGCAATGATCTGGTCTTGGTATCTCAATGCATCTATCAATGGAGCCACTTTTGAACAACCAGTCAAAGTGTACAACAAGTTCAATTCGTTATAGATACGTTGAGGAGATGAGGTGACATAGATCCGTTTCAAGGCCACATATTTGAGTTTCCGTTTTGGTTTAGGACGTTGTTTATGACCTTTTATGGGTGGAGAACTCCAAAGATTGATGTTTTGCATCTCGGGTGCAACTACTCGCAGTTTATAAACCGTGGAGAAAGTTCCTTCTCCAATTTTGTCGATCAATTTGTACTTTGAATCCAATTGTTTGAACGATCGACGTATTTTGAGCATTTCTTCTTTGACTCCGGCATCTTTGGGTCTTTCCACGTCTTCATCTGTGTCATTTTCTTCTTCTATTTTACGTCTTTTCTGCAACGATTCAGGCGCCCTTATGAAATTTTGTCCGGTGATTTTGTTCTCTTTATCTGTGAAGGGATCATCTTCTAGAGGTGTATCGATTGATCTTTTGGAGTGTGTGACTGTGGTGGTGGCTGTTTCAGATGGAGATGATGATGATATGTATTTTTTGATGGCTCCTAACATTGATGTTTATATCGCGTAAAGAGAGTTATGAATTAATTTGACGCGTTGCACGACTTTTTTTTTGAGTCACGACTTTGTCGTGAGTTTTGTATTGTTTGCACGACTTTTTTGAGGCACGACTTCGTCGTGAGTTTTGTATTTTGTGCACGACTTTTGATGAACGACTTCGTCTGATTTGTATTTTGTGCACGACTTCATCGTATTTGTATTTTATGCACGACCTTGTCTTATTTGTATTTTCTGCACGACTTCGTCTCAAAAGTTTTCTTTTTTGCACAACTTAAAACTCGTTTTCACATCGAATCGTGAACGTGTCAAACATGAAATCAATCGTATTGATCTGTTTATTCGCATCTTATGTCAAAGCTTCTGCATTAACCTTCGTCTTAGGAGCCCAGGAAAGATCATGTTACTACGTCTTCACAGATAAACCAAACACAAAAGTTGGTTACTACTTTGCAGTCCAATCCGGTGGATCTTTTGATATCGATTATCTGGTCACCCTGCCGGATGGTGTGGTGATTGTAAACGAACAAAAACAAAGACAAGGGGATTGGGTATTCAACGCCGAAAAACCAGGTGAATACGAGTTCTGCTTCGCAAATGGAATGTCCACTTTTGCAGAAAAAGTTGTCGATTTCGAAATCAAATTGGACAACGATTTTAAAGCTCAACTTCCAAAAACTCCAGATGAACCTGTGGCCGTAGAAGGAATGCAACTGTCAATCAGTAGCATCGAAGAAAAATTGAACGAATTGATCAAATCTTTACAGTACTACAAGACAAGAAATAACCGTAACCAATCCACCGTCAAATCGACCGAATCAAGAATTTTTTATTTCTCATTCTTCGACGTTGTATTGATGTGTGGAATGGCTGCAATGCAAATTGCAGTAGTACAATTGTTCTTCAAAGGTTCAAGAAAGAATTGGGTATAGCTTTATAAAAACAACTTATTTAGATCCAAGTTTAAAATCACCTTTTAACCATCTGTTCAAGAACAGTAGAGAAGATTCTGGTTGATCATATGGAACCATATGTCCTCCTCCATAAACCCTTAAAAAGGTGAAGTGTCCTGCATTCTTCACCTTACCTGCTTCTTTACCTTCAACTTCAAATGATTTAACCTTGGCAACTTCAAATTTATCTGCTCCAGACCATGGTAAAACATTGGTCCAGGCTTGATTTCCAAGCCAATTACAGATGAAATCTTTATCTCCGGCATAGATCAAAACCGGAATCTCCAGTTCCAACAATTCAGTGACTCTATGGACATAAGGTTTCATCCAATCACCTGCAAACATGAAATTACGGTTGATATCAAAGTTACAAGAATCATAAGTCTCGACATCGACTCCAAGGGCTTCTTTGACAAAATCTTGGTTGAGATATTCATCGATGTATTCGAGTCCTTTATAACACAAACTTGAACCTTCACACATCTTCCGGATGTCATAAACGTTACGTCCGGTCTTTTGATACGGTCCCATTTGTCCGTTATTGCAATAAATGGTGGCAGGTAAACAACTCCATACAGATTCAGATTCATAACAGGATTCGATCAACGACAAACAACGTGGTAAACTGTCCAACATACCTGCACATTCTGCAGGATCCAAAACTGCCTCATCTCCAGATCCTTCACCACAGGCCATTGGTTCATAGTACGAATACTGGGTCAATGGATCGGTCAATCCATTTCCGATCAAGACAGAAGTCAAGTTGAAATTACGTTCTGGATGTGCCAAGATTTCAGAGGCAAATTGAGGAATGTAATGTCCGGCATATGACTCTCCAGAGATGTGGAATGGTAAATCTGAATACTCTGAGAACTGTTGGAAGAACAATTGGAGAAACAGGTACACATCTTTACCTGCTGAAACGGTATCGGAAACAGAAGACGAAGAATACGAATAACCAACGTTTACCGGTTGGTCCAAAAAGATCACCGAGGCATTTGAGTTCCACGCATAAGGATTATAGATAGGTTTGATGTCTTCTCCAATGGAAGAAGGACCCAATTCGAAAAACAATCCTGTCAAACTGGAACATCCCGGACCTCCGTTCAACCACAAAACCACAGGATCCGTCTTGGGATCGTTTCTCGACTCGAAAAACCAGTAAAAAAAGTGTTTATCATCTTCTTCGACATCGATATATCCTGAATATTGCTTCACATCATCGATTCCCAATTCTTTTGGGGTATTTTTGACCCTCAATTCATAACCGGGTAAGGCCTCGTTGGTCACGTGATAGTCCCAATTGCCATGTTTTTTGGTCCTTTTCGGTTCGGAACCGAAAGTCAATTGAGACACGGTTTCGGGAAATTGCATTGTCATTTCACTCCAAAGAGATTTGACTTCATCGGAGATTGATTCATAGGATTCTCCAAGGGCATGGGCGGCTTTTTCAAGTACAGTGGCAGCCAGTTTTGGCTTTGGAGACAATTGGATTGGAATTTGTCTGTTGAGCAAATGATCAAGGTTGAAACCTTGTACCAAAGAAGTGGTTAAGACAGAGATAAGAATGGTAGAAGTTAACTTCATCTTGGTTTAAAAAATGGGGGAATGGCTTGCTTTTTATACGAAGGAGACGTGCATTAGGGGCTGTGGGAGATAAGAAGGGGGGAGATAAAGAAGTGTATAAAGAATTGGGGGTGAAGTGTATAAAGAAGTTGAAGTGTTATGAATGTGATAAGAGGTGTTGAACAGTGATACTATTAAATATGTTGTTCTTTCAAGAGACTTAAACAAGTTCTAATTCAAAGCCGTATGATCGATGGGATTTCCGTATTGGGCTAATGAGTTGCCTAATTGGGCGAATTGAGCTGCGGCTCGAGAAATTTCCTAATTCGGTAAATCATCCCAAACACGCTTGACCATCTTGTTAAAAGTCGAAAAAGTATGGTATTTGGGGATTTTGCAAAGATATGTTCTGGAACTCCTCTTCCATTTTGTACTTTAGTGGCATCTGAAACCAGCGCCGATACTTATATCGAGTCTGGGATCATGCCGGAATGTTTTGCACGTGCCGTAGAGTTGAGTAATACGATGGTTTATCAAGTTGGAAATGCCATTATCAACATTGGAGGACTCGGAGTTTGTTTCATCATTCTCTATCACATCAAATCCAAATACACACTGATTCTGAGATCTGAAATGTTGTATTTTTTCTATCTATTGGTGGGACTTTTGATAGTGACGTTATTGGTGGATTGTGGAGTGGCTCCTCCTGGTAAAAATGTATATGGATATTTAGTTGCACTGCAAATTGGATTGGCAGGAGCATCTTGTAGTTCAATGTTTTATAATGGACTTGTCTATTTCCAAATGTGGGAAGATGGAACTGCCAAATCTCTTTGGTGGTTGAGGTTTTCATCTTTTGGGATATTTGCATTGAATTTCATCATTTCTTTGTTCACTTTCAAAGGATGGACTTCTAGTTTGGATAAGAGTCATACTGTGGGGTTGTTTGTGACTATGTATATCATAAACCTTGTCTTTATAGCCCTGTTTGTGTTGTCACAGTTGATACTTTCAGGAATCGTGTTGAGAAATTATTGGGCAATGGGGAGTGTACTTCTTGGTAGTTTTTTCTTTCTTGTGAGTCAGGTGATTGTATATCTGTTTTCTGAGAAAGTTTGTGAAAGTTTAAATCATTATTTGGATGGTTTATTCTTTGGCAGTGTTTTCAATCTCTTTGCCATAATGATGGTTTATAAGTATTGGGATATTTTGACAACAGAAGATTTGGAATTTAGTATTGCATCACAAGAGACAGGAGTTGCTTTTAGTGGTATGAACAATAATGTTGTTAGACTGGAGAAGTATAATTGAGTAAATAGAATCTTTGCATCAATCTTTGCATCAATCTTTGCATCTTATATATTAAATATATCTCATATAGGAATTATACCATCACTCTTGACTTCTTTTTCTTCTCTCTTCATCATCATCATCATCATCATCATCATCATCATCATCATCATCTTCTTCTTCTTCTTCTTCTTCTCCTCTCTCCTCTCTTCATCCCTTTTTACCCCCAATTACAAAAATTCGGTACAAAATTTTTCACTCATACAAATATGCCTCGAGTAAGTTCTGAACAACTCTCAAAGCTTCAACAAGATCCAGAATGTATCAGAAACATCTGCATATTGGCCCATGTGGACCACGGTAAAACATCGTTATCAGACTCTTTACTTCTGGCAAATGGAATCATCTCTCAACGTATGGCCGGTAAAGTTAGATATCTAGATTCAAGACCAGATGAACAAGATAGAGGTATCACAATGGAATCTTCTGCAATCTCTTTATACTTCAGAGTACTCAAACGAAATGAAAACCCAGAATTACCTCCTCTAGTCAAAGAACATCTCATCAATTTGATCGATTCTCCAGGTCATATCGATTTCTCTTCAGAGGTCTCTACACTGTCCAGATTATGTGATGGTGCTGTTGTTTTGGTAGACGTAGTGGAAGGTGTATGTTCTCAAACTGTTACAGTACTAAGACAGGCTTGGTTAGACAATTTAAAACCTATCTTGGTCCTCAACAAAATCGATAGATTGATCATAGAACTTAAAATGACCCCAACAGAACTGTACCATCTGTTGATGAAAATAATAGAACAAGTCAACTCTGTCATCGGTTCATTCTTCGCGGTAGAAAGAATGCAAGACGATTATCTGTACAGAGAAAGACTTGAAAAGGGTGAAACAGAAGAATTCGTAGAGAAAGACGACCAAGATTTGTACTTCTCTCCTGAAAAGAACAATGTCATTTTTGCATCTGCCATTGATGGTTGGGGCTTTAGCATATCTCAATTTGCAGCCTTCTATGAAAAGAAGCTAGGAATGAAGCGTGGAAACCTCCAAAAAGTTCTTTGGGGGGACTTTTTCATCGATCCAAGGACCAAAAAAGTGATCAATTCAAAAGGTTTAAAAGGACGTAATTTAAAACCTTTGTTTGTCTCTTTTATATTGGATAACATCTGGACGATCTATGAAAACTGTTTATTGAATCGTAATCAAGAGAAGTTGGAGAAAATCGTTACTTCTTTGAACATCAAGATCTTACCGAGAGATTTAAGATCGAAGGATACAAAACTGTTGATCAACACCATATTTGGACAATGGATTCCTGTTTCCACTGCTGTTTTGTTGACAGTGGTGGAACAACTTCCTTCTCCTTTGAAGTCCCAACAGACAAGAATCCCCACTATTTTGGCCAATGCTCCTGGTTCACAGTACATCGACAAAGAACTCGAAAAATCAATGTTGGAATGTGATAGAAAAGGATATGTCAGTGCATATGTCTCCAAAATGGTGTCTGTACCAGAAGCCGATTTGCCTCGTAATCAGAGACTGGTTTTAAGTGCCGATGAGATGCTGGAAAGAGGACGTTTGGCAAGATTGGCCCTGGCAAAAGCTGCAGAAGAGCTGTTGAAACATGCCGCAGAACCTCAACAAGAAAAAGAACCAGAACCACAACTGGATCCATTTGGTTGGGAAGAAGAGTTTGAAGTAGAAGAAGAACAACCAATAGAGTTACCAAAAGAAGAGTTGATAGGATTCGCCCGTATCTACAGTGGAAGTCTTAAGATTGGACAAGAATTGACTGTATTAGGACCTAAATATGATCCACAACATCCGGAAGAGCATATAGACACTGTCACCATCTCCGAATTGTATCTCATGATGGGTAGAGAACTCGTAGCCTTGGAGGAGATACCTGCTGGTAACATCGTAGGTATTGGGGGTCTTGCAGGTAAAGTGTTGAAGAATGGAACTTTGGTTTCTCCACACGTTACAGGTGTCAATTTAGCAGGGATCAACCTTGTTTCTCCTCCCATTGTTTGTGTGGCTCTAGAACCTGTGAATCCAATGCAGATGGAACAACTTGAAAGGGGTTTACAACTTTTAAACATGGCAGATCCTTGTGTTCAAACGTATTTAGAAGATTCAGGAGAACATATCTTAGCCACTGCTGGAGAACTTCATTTAGAAAGATGTCTCAAGGATTTAAAAGAGAGATTTGCAGGTATTGAGATCTCCAGTTCTCAACCCGTGATTCCTTATCGTGAAACCATTGTATCCCGTGATTTGAACCCTTCTAAAAGTGAATTGGGAAGAGGTGTTTATTGTATGGAAGTGGGTAAATTTCAGATCACTTTAAAAGCAGAACCGTTACCGGAATCTCTGACAACCTTCTTGAGTGAGCATCAAAACTCTGCTCAAAAATTGGTCAATCTGGGAGGTAATATCGATGATCTTGTCGATGACGGTGTGAGAGTTTTGGACAGACAAGAGTTTTGTTCCACTCTAGATAAGTTATTAAAGGCTTTGCACTGCGACTCAATATCACTGTTGGGACCTCGTAGATCTGGTCCTAATTTGTTGTTGGATAAAAGTGGACAATTGCCGAAACTATTCGAGACGAAATCCGGATCATTTCCATATCTGGATAGTGTCTTGAATGGATTCCAATTGGCCATGTCACAAGGACCATTGGCTCATGAACCTGTTCAAGGAGTTGCTGTTACAATTGAATCGATAAAAGAAGTCGAAAAGGATGAAGAGACCAATGTATCTGGACGTATTTTGACATTGACAAGAGATACGATCCATAAACTGTTTTTGGATTGGTCTCCAAGAATCATGTTAGCCATGTATTCATGTGACATTCAACTGAGTGTGGATGTGTTGGGTAAAGTTTATGCTGTTGTTCAAAGACGGAGAGGTCATATTGTATCTGAAGAGATGAAAGAAGGAACACCTTTCTTCACCATCAATTCACGTATTCCTGTGGTTGAAGCCTTTGGATTCAGTGAAGATATCCGGAAAAAGACTTCAGGTGCAGCACAACCTCAATTGGTGTTCAAAGGTTTTGAAATGGTGGACCAAGATCCATTTTGGGTGCCAACTACAGAGGAAGAATTGGAAGAATTGGGAGAAACTGCAGATAGAGAAAACGTTGCTAGAAAGTACATGAATCAAATAAGAAAGAGGAAAGGATTGTTTGTCGATGAGAAAGTTGTTCAAAATGCCGAGAAACAACGTACTTTAAAACGTTAAAATATTTGTTATATATATATACAAGATAATTCACTGATTTTTTGAATTTGCCAATGCTTCATTGTCTTTTTCCACCTGCAGCATCATTTTTTCTCGTTTGATATCGACATATCTTTTTTCTTTAAAATACTTCACCCAACTTTTAGCACAATTTGTTTCAAAATTGGCCTCTTGTTTCGAACAATTCTTCTTGATTAAGGATAAAGATGAAGGATCTAGAGGATTTTCTACAGATATTTTATCAAGACAAGAATTAAATTCATCTCGTGCTTGCCAACATTGTTCACGTTTAGATCTTAAAGGCACTTCATCGGCCTGAGTCGTTCCTGAGAAGTACGATAAAACTCCCATCAGATCAGAATTTAAAAAATGGAGACTTGAAAAAAATGGTTCATATAAAAAAAAAATTAAAATCAGATCAAATAAAAAAATCTTTAAATGCAAACCCATTTTTTTCATATGTTGCTGTAATTTCCTAATTTAGTTAAATCAAATGCATCAAACCCCAAAGACCCAACAATTTTATATTACAACATAAAACAATCAATAATGAAGATATCATCTCAAGATTTCAAATTCCAAACTATAAATACCCTAACAAATCTCCAATTCCATCCAAAAATCTCAATTCCTTCTCCTTCCTTCTCAAAATCCAGTCACCCTTTCAAAACATCCCCGCCGATCCCATCATTTTTTTTTTTTTTTGCTCTTCAAAAAATTGAATAAAAAGCGGGAAAAATCCCTAAAAATCTTAAACGCAATGACACTTATCAACGTTGAAGTTGGGCCTTCAAAGCCTGGAGAAACTGCACCAAGAAGATATTATAAAACCAAAGATGGAGCCGTAGACAAACCAAGAGATTCTAAAGCCACAAATTTGTTTGAATTCTTTGAAGAATGTGTCGAAAGACAACCAAATTCCAACGCCGTTGGATGGCGTAATTTGATCGATTTGCACGATGAGGAAAAAATGGTTAAAAAAATGGTTGATGGGAAATTGACCGATGTACCAAAGACATGGACTTTTTTCGAATATTCCACCTATCAACATTTGACTTATAAACAATTGAAACAACGAGTTGTTGAATACGGTAAAGGTTTGGCAAAATTGGGTATCAAGACCGGTAATGAGGAAAAATTACACATCTTTGCCTCAACTTCTGCCAAATGGATGCAAACTTTTTTGGCCTGTCAATCACAACTGATCTCTGTAGTCACTCTGTATGACACCTTAGGTGAAAGTGGATTGACCCATTCCATGATTGAAACCGGTTCTGTTGCCGTATTCACCGATAACAACTTATTGTCCAAATTGATCGGTCCTTTACAAACAGCTGAAGATACAAGAATCATCATTTATTCCGACATCATCTCAGAAGATGATAAGAGATATGGTGGGAAATTGTACCAAGAGGCCAAAGAAGCTTTGGACAAGATCAAAGAGTTAAGACCAGATATCAAAGCTTATTCTTTTGACGAAGTTGTACAATTGGGTAAAGATCTGGATGATCTCAATGTTGTTCAAGCCAAACCTACTGATTTGTCCTGTATTATGTACACTTCTGGTTCAACCGGTACACCAAAAGGTGTTGTTTTAACCCATGAAAACATCTTGGCAGGTATTGGAGGTGTCAGTGTTATTGTCGATAGGGCAATTGTGAATCATACCGATAGAATCATTCTGTTCTTACCATTACTGCATATCTTTGAATTGGTGTTTGAATTGATCTCCTTTTGGTGGGGTGGATGTCTTGGTTATGCCAACGTTAAGACCTTGACAGATGCCTCTGTGAGACATTGTCAAGGAGATATGAAAGAATTTCAACCAACTATCATGGTTGGTGTGGCAGCAGTTTGGGAAAGCGTCAAGAAGGGAATCCAAGCCCAAATCGAGAAATTACCTCCATTGACACAGCGTATTTTTTGGTCTGCTTATAAGGCCAAGGTGTCTATGAAGGCTTATCATATTCCAGGAACCAGTCTTATCGATTCTTTGATCTTCAAGAAAGTCAAAGCTGCCACTGGAGGCCATTTAAGAGTCATTTTAAACGGAGGTTCACCGTTATCCGGAGACACCCAACGGTTCATCACTACATTGATCTGTCCAATGTTGATTGGATACGGTTTGACAGAAACCGTTGCCAATACCACAGTGGTACCATTTGAACATTTCGAATTTGACGTTGCTGGAGCCTTGACAGGTGCAATTACAGTCAAATTGGTGGACGTTGCCGAAGCAGGTTATTATGCCAAGAATAACCAAGGAGAAATCTTGATCAGGGGTAAACCAGTGACTTCTGAGTATTACAAGAATGAAGACGAGACCAAAAAGGCTTTTAATGAAGAAGGTTGGTTCTGTACAGGAGATATTGGAGAATGGACTCCAAAGGGTTATCTCAAAGTCATTGATAGAAAGAAGAATCTCGTCAAGACTTTGAACGGTGAATACATTGCTTTGGAGAAATTGGAATCCATTTATAGATCCAACAAATACGTCATGAACATCTGTTGTTATGCAGATCCTTCAAAAGTGAAACCGGTTGGTATTGTGATTCCAAATGAAGTTCCACTCAAACAATTGGCAGTTGATTTGAAACTCTATCCTTCCATCGATGAAGTTCAACTCCATGAGGCCGTTGAAAATGAGAAACTCGTCAAGCATGTGTTGAAATTTTTATTGGACACAGGTAAACAACAAGGTTTAGCAGGGATCGAATTAATTGCCTCTGTCGTTCTCTTGGATGAAGAATGGACCCCACAAAACGGTTACGTCACAAGTGCTCAAAAATTACAGAGAAAAAAGATCTTGGAAAGTTGTAAAGACCGTGTCGAAGAGTCTTATGCAAAGAACACTTAATTATTCATATTTGTCTACTTAAATCAATTCATCTTTTAAACCCAAAATTTCGTTTCATCTCATCCCAAAATAAAAAATTAAACAGCTTAAATTTATGTGCCCTTGTGGGTCTGAATAGGAGATCAAAATTTGTATTATGTGATAATCTTTCTTGTTGCAGAGGTGTGGGGAGACCGTTGATCTTGGCATATATCGTTCTCACCATTCTATGGAATGCAGAACTTCTTATCAACTTCTCATACAACAAATCTTCAATACTCTTTGGCCTCATTTTTGTAGATTTTTAATTAGATTTTTTTTTTCCTGTAAATTTCAACTTTTTAACTTTCAAAAAGAAGACAACGGAATGATTAATGATCAACAACTCAATACGATTGCAATTGCATTTGGACTTCTAGCTGTATTTTTGATATTGGTATATCATATTGTAGATACAAATTTCGTCAGTAGAGAAAATGTCGTTGAAGAAGAGGTGAAAAATTAAGGTATATATTTATACAATTTTGAGTGTTGTCTTTGAATAAATTCTTCATGGATTAATTTTTGAACCATTGATCTCAATTGTTTGTCTGTAGTGAGAGGTTTTTGGATGATGATATGTGAAAAGAGTTGTGAATATGATAAGACGTCGTATCTTTTCATCGTCCTCACAATAAGTGCTTTTAATTTGTCTTCTTGTTCAATTTGACCTGCATTTGAACTGACAAGTTCAGAAGTTTCTTGAGACATTGAATTGATAAGAGGTTTCACCGTGGATGATTTGGATTTGAAGTTCTCGTTCACTTGAATTGTACAATCTTCAAATTCTGACATAGTGTCCAATAAAACACCAGATGTGGATATCAAAATTTTATGTTTGATGTTTGACAATGATTTGAGGTGTAAACTGAGTGGCTTGGAATCGATATCAAGAGTTGATTTGAGTTGTTGAAAAGTGATCTTGGAACTCTCATTGAACAACATCATGATACTGCTTTGTAACAAGTTCAAAATGAATGTAATCTTTCCATCTTTAAATTCTCTTTCAACTGTAAGATTATGTAGACTTGGGAACCAAATCAATTTACGTTTTGTATCTTGTTGTCTCCAAAAACTCTCAAAGCTCTCAAGATGTGACTGTAAATCTCCAGGTGGGGTGAACTTAATTTCGTTGCCCTTTTTAACGATTGGATTCCAAGTCAACGAGTTCAAAGTTAAAACGTTGAAATCAAACTGAGTAGGATGTAAATGTCCGAATTCAAAGTTCAAATGTCTAGATTTCTCCACGTCTTCCACCATTTTATCCAATTCTTCAACATATCCAGCTCCTGCCACTGTTTTTAATAACTTGATGATATGTCTTTCAACGTTTAATCCTGTTTTATTAAAGATCAACCTTCTACTGAGTTGTACGGCATATCTCTCCTTAAATAGATCTTTATCTTGTAACAATCCAAATACATCTTGTACCAAGTCTAAGGCTTTGATATTACCAAGTTTCAGATTGGAATCGATATACTTTCGAAACATATCCAATAAAAGTTTACAATTGAAAGGCTTGTTAACGATTTTTCTAAAAGCATCTCTGGTCTTGGAGTTTAAATCATGATCTTTTTGTAAAACATCTGAATAAGTGGTTAAAATGCTTTGCTTCATCAGAACCAACAGTACAATGAGATCATTTGGTCCATGGAATAAAGCTTCAATTTTCTTCTGTAATAAAAATGCAAACAGATTAACCAAAATGGTTGTTGGTTCGTTCCAAATGTGATAAAGTTTGAACAATTCTGTCAACTCTGAAGGAGTTTGATCATCTAGCACTTGAACCAGAGGTTCTAAATCTTTTGGTATCTGTTCAAATATCACAAACTTGACACATTTGTACTTGATCGAATTGATCAATTGAAAGTTATAAAAAGGGTTTAAAATATCCATCATCTCATCAATTTCAGCCATTGATCTACTGACGAAATAGGAAGAAGTATTCTGCAATAAGAATTCACCTTCAAAGATCTTTATCATCAAATCGGGTAACAATTTTGTGAATTGAATCGAATTTTTATGATCCAATTTCTTGATGATTTCAAGGAATTTTATGATCAGTTCCCGGTCTTTGACTTCACCATTTTTGATCAATTTTTTACCCAATTGAATAAAACTCCTGAAGATGTTGTACCTTGACTTCTTCTCATTTGGTTCATATAATCTTACACCTGGATTTTCAACGTTTTTATCTAATAACCATTGGGAGAATAACGAGGCTCCATATTTTAAAATAGTCGTCTTGGATTTGGAATGGATCAAATAAGTTTGTTCCAAATACAAGAAAATGAGTCTCAATTTTTGTAATTTGGTTTCAAATCTCGTCCATGTAAGTATAAAGAATTGACAGGCATCTTCTTTCCTTTCAAAAGAGTCTTGAAGTCTGAATTGTAAATTTCTCTCGAAATGATCTTTCAATTCAATGTATAAGTCTTCGTAGAGTTCTGTATAGTTTCCATTTTTACAAAATGATTCCACATGTGAATAAGCAATTGCATAAGGTAACACTTGAGAGTCTCCAGCAAGTACAGATCTGGCAGCTGTTATAGCCGAATCTCTGTAAAACTTGACACTATCTGATCTTGTAGGAATTTTACGAGGTTCATTTTCAAAATAATCAATTGAACCTAAAGCAAGAACTGTTTGATGTGATTTACTCAGTGGTAGAAGTATATCTAACTCCTCTGAAGCTGGAAACGTGAATAACCGTGAATCCATCTTTGATTGATGGATGAGCAGATTACAACTTTTTTTCTATAGATTTTTTTTTTTTATTTCTCGGTATTTTTTACAATTTGAGCCGATGACGTCAAAGAATGAAAGAGTATTTAAAGATCCTAATAAACTCGTAATAGCATATAAAAGACATGGAGAATTTGATGAAATGAGGAAACAGTTATTTGAAGAATTCAAAACTTCTGAAGAATTCCAAATTTTAAAACAAGATTTGCAAACGTTTGTAATCCAAAGTGTAGAAAAAGATCCAACCATTTTAAGCAAGAACAAAGCCCAAATGTCGGCTTTATTACAAAACCAATTCCTCGAAAAAACTTCTATACAGAGAATTGAAAGTTTTTTGGATCTCAAATTCCGTAACAGAGAAACCAACGATGTGTTTTACGATAAATTATCAAAAGACTTGAACCTGGAGTTCGTAAAGACTTATATAGATTAAAAAGTAGAAGGACCTAATAAACTTGCAGCAGATTTGGCATCGACACTATGATCTTCATCATCTTCATCATCCAATCTAACAGAACTTATCTCTTCAATCACATTTTCCAGGTCTTGGACTTCGGTTCTCTTGGTTCTATTGTTCCAAGCATCTCCTTGGCTTGTCTGAGATTTTAAAGTCTTTGAAGGTGAAATTGGATGGTTTTCTCTACCCAATCTACTCAAACCACCTTTGATCGAACTTACTTCTCTCAAATCATTACGAAAGTTTTCCAAAACCAGTAATTTCTTACGTTCATTTTCAATTGTCCTGGATGCCAATTTTTTGAACAATTTTGAAGTCTCAGAGGTTAAAAATTGAAGGTATTCGTCTTTTTCCAACATCATGTTATAAGTGGTTCTAACGACATCTTTATGGAGTTTTTTCTCTGTCAAAGTGGCCTGTTCAAGAGCCAAGATCAGTTCATCAACTCGAAGTGGATCAATCACTGCTTTATTTTTCAACTTGGCAATCGTGGAATGTTTCCTCTTGGTACTTTCTTCCAGACTTATCAATTCTCTCATCAATAAATGTCTATTGGTCAAAGATTCTTTGATCGTATAGGTGTCATCGACAACCAAACTCAAATAGTCAGTCAATAGACAACTAGTTGTATGTTTTTTGATCAAATCAATTTCGTTCACAACGTTTAAATTTTTGGCCAATTTACTCCATGTCAACTTCATATTTTCATTGGGTTCAGTCTTCTTCAATTCTTCTAATCTGGTGTACCAATCGGTGTTCTGATGTGAGATTTTTTTATCCAATCTATCCAAATTGATCAAAGATTCTTTCAGTTTTGAAGTATCAACATATAAAGATTTGATCAAAGGTCTAAAATTTGCCAAATCTTGACATTCATCAAATGGTGCTTGTAATTGTTTAAGAGTTTTACGTTTTAAACCTGTTGCCATTATCAAATTAGAAGGTTTTGTCTTTGAAGGTGAATAATGGAAGTCGTTGTTTTCTAGAAACATGATAAATTCTGTGTTTTTGATCAAAATTGGATTCGACAAAATGCGTCGAAACCAAGTTTGGATGGATTCCAACAAACTGGCTTTAAACTCTTCGGATCCAAAGTTGTATAGAGTTGGTATTAATGGCAATGCAGGTACAAATACTTCCAAATTGTTCAACATCAAATATTTATCGAACAATTCCAATTCTTTATAAGTTCTTCTGATGTTTTTATAACTCGTCTTACGAAATCCAGGTAGACCTTTTACTGTGGCATTGAGTTTGAAAATGGGGTTTTTGAAAGCATTTGTGCCGTTTTTCTCAATGTCTTCTGCTTGTATTTCAATACCAAATCGTGACAGAAGATGCCTTTCTGGGATATATTTTTTCAACTCTTCTTCTGTTGGTTTCCTGTTCAAAGGAGCATCAGGATTACCATCGTCAATTGATGATTTGGGCAGCTCAGGAGCTGAAGGTTGATTATCTACTACTTCATTGACCAAATTATGTGTACTTTGTTCGGCAAATGGATTGTTATCGAAATCTTCTGGGTCGTACGGAATCGCAGAAGTCATGCTGTGCTGGTGATTGGAATTTGGGTTTAAAAAAAAAGAAGGTTTTAAAAAAAAAAATTGGAGAAATGCTTCAAAAAGAGTTTTTGGCCGATGGTGAGATCTATACTTAAAGTGCAAAAGACAGGAGATGTTGCGATCAAAGGGATCATTTTTGACATGGATGGCACTTTGTGTTTACCACAAGTAAGTTTTTGAGCCTTTAATTCAAACCTAAAACTAACATAACAGCCCTGGATGTTCAGTATGTGTAAAATCGGCTCAAAACTCAAGAGTACTAACTTTTAGCACAGATGAGAGAAGCATTGGGAATTGAAGGGATCAAAGTTGATATTTTGACTCATATCGAAACTTTGACACTGGAAGAACAAGTCAAGGCCAAAATCCTGATCGAAGAAGTTGAAACCCAGGCAATGATCGAAATGAAACCTCAACCTGGATTGAGACAACTTTTCCAATTTTTGGATGAAAATTCGATCAAAAGGACAATTTGTACGAGGAATTTGATCAAACCAGTCAACCATCTTTTGAACAACCATTTGTCCAGTGTTAAACTAGATGAACCCATCATCACAAGATCTTTTTTACCCCCCAAACCTTCTGCCGAACCACTTCTTCACATCATCGAAAAATGGGGGTTAACACCAAAAGAAGTTTTAATGGTTGGAGATTCAAAAGATGACATGTTAAGTGGGTTGAGAGCAGGATGTGCTGGTGTCATCTTGATCAAACATGCCAACAATAGACATCTTTTGGACCAAATTCCGGAGATTGATATTGAAATAGACTCCCTCAAAGATATAATCTTTTTACTCCAAGAAGGTTTTACACCAAAGGATAGATCCAATTTCGATTGGAACCACACTTTAGATTAACCCAAAATGAAATTCCCCGTCTCTGTGATGTACTTGACTCCTTTATATGGTTTGACATTTTCTCCCAAACCTTTTGCACTTTTAATTTGTAAAGATGAAACCTTCATATTACTTGCAAGACTTCCTTTGTTTGAATAGAAAAGTTTGACATAGAGAGGATTTTTGGGCTTGAGATTTGATGTTGCCATTGTAGACGTTGCAGAACTGTTAGAATTTGTGTCTGTCAACATTGAAACTTGTCCATGTAATAAAGGTGTAATTCCAGTCGATGTGGTTTTGTCAAAAATCCATTGGTATTGACAAGATGAAACTTTGAGGAAATCACCATGTGTCAACTTTGTTGTCTTAACAACGTCCTGTTCTTCTACATAAATGTCCAATTTGAGTGAATCTATATGTTTCACCGTTTTAAGCATTTGTAAATTTAATCTTATTTGAAATTCATTTTTATCAGGACCCAAACCTGCGATAAAAGACACTTCCACCAATCCTAGGTAGTTCAAGAGTTCGTTCAAACTGGTGGTGGAGTCCAATAGATCGATCTGGTACTGCATAAGAGTCGATTTACCATCTGGTGGAATGAAATTTAAAACATTTTTGGTGGCTTGAAACTTGTTAACACCGATACAAGGATGTAGAGATGGAACACCCAAATCATGTCTGTTTGTATCTAGTACTAATTCGATGTCGGGGATTCCTGATAAATGAGAAGTGAATTCAATAGATCCTGAAATAGCTGCAAAAGTAGGTTTGACAGGTTTTGAAGGTTTGACAACGTTGTAATAGGCAGAAAATGTTTGGTCAGTTTTGGCTGCGGAAACTGGAGGAAAACACACATCCAAAGTTTCAATGACATCGACAAACATCTCGTTGTTGGTGTATTTGACATTTGCTCTACGCCATGGAATTTTATAGTTGTTTTCAACAACTCCTAAAGTTTTTTTACTCAAGACAGAACTGACGGAAGTTGAAGACGAAGTTCGGGTCACTTTTTTGGTTTGAGAGATGATTTTACTGAAAAGTGAGTCTTTGGGTGTGAGTTCTTTCAATTGGTTGAGATCTGTTACAAATGGGTACTCATGTCCAATCATATTTTGGAGTAAAAGGCTGATGACTTCGGCTTTAGATGTGATCGAAGTGATGGTTAAAGGGTTTGATATGAATTCTTGGAGGACACAGATCAAAGATTTGGCAAATTCAAGAGAAGTTAAGGGGTTGAATGGGTTGAAGGATGGTTTATACTGGATTTCAGGTTGATTTTTGTCAAAGTCATTTTTTGTTTCGACATCTGATTTGTTCTCTTCTTCTTCATCATCATCGTCATCATCATCTTCTTCTTCTTCTTCTTGTTCTTCATCATCCTCTTCATCATCACTGTCCAGTTCGTATTTATAATTACTCTTTGTCTCACCAACATTCCCAACTATAAAGATCCAAAAATCCAAATGTTTGATTCTTGAAACAACAGTTTTAGAATCGATTTTAAACAAAGGTCCATCATGTTTTAGTTCATCAATTCTCGCATATATACGATCATATGATAATCCAGATAATGAATTAAGGTATTGATATATCAATTTCCCGTTCCCTTGTGATATATATACCAGGTCTATGAGACCCATGCCGGTGAATTGAAGATTTGAAAATTAAGTATGGGAATATTTGAAAATTAAGTATGGAAATATTTGAAATTAAGTATGGAAATATTTGAAATTAAGTATGGAAATATTTGAAATTAAGTATGGAAATATTTGAAATTAAGTATGGAAATATTTGAAATTAAGTATGGAAATATTTGAAATTAAGTATGGAAATATTTGAAAATTAAGTATGGAAATATTTGAAATTAAGTATGGAAATATTTGAAATTAAGTATGGAAAGATTTGAAAATTAAGTATGGAAAGATTTAAAAATTGAGTATGGAATTAAGTATGGAATTAAGTATGGGGTTAAGTATGAAATTAAGTATGGTTATAGAAAAGTATAGAAGTTAACTATGAGATTAATCATAAAATTGATATGGATCAATATGATATAACCATCTGTTAAAATGTATAGAATCAAGTATGAATCATTTGTATAGATCAATATTGAGAACAAATATTGAAAGATGAATCTACAGTAAAACCACCAATATTATATTAAGTAGTGAGTGTCTCCTAACTCAGGACCCGGTCACACACACCCGGTCCTAAGCCCCCTTAGTTTGAGCCTTCTTCAGACTCTAAATTTTTGGCTTGGCCTTCTTCCAATTCGACATGATCGATATCAATGTTCAAATCTTCGGCAATTCTCTTCTCAATGTCCTTCACCTCGGCCATTCCGTAGATACCGATGGCAATGCATCCCAACACACCTGCGATACATGAGAACACCAAGGCAACAATACCTCTTGCGGTGAATCCAGCTGGAAGAGGAGCGTGCTGCTTGTTCTCTCCAGTGATGTCCAAATAATCCTCTGTATTTCCAGCAGTATTTCCCTCCCATGGAACACCAGCAGCTTCACACACTTGCTTGTGGTTTTCAGGGAGACTTTGGAATTCTTGGATCTCATCTGGAGCTTCGATAAGTACAAGAGCCAATCCTTGTAACAAATGCCATTCGATATGACAATGGAAGAACCAAACACCTGGATTATCCGCCTTAAATCTGATCACAAAATATGACTGTGGAAGGACGTAAAAAGTATCTCTTCTCATTGGATATTGAGGCCATTCCGCATGACTGGATTCGTTGTATCCAACAGGATCATCGTCATCGTCAACTGCTGGTGCTCTTTCCAAAACTTGGAAAACATGTCCATGTAAATGGAAAGGATGTTTTCCAGTGTCTTGGTTATTGAGAACAATCTCCACAATCTCATCTTTTTGTAATACAAAGGCATTTACATTGGTTCCATAAACCGTTGCATCAGACAGATGTTCTCCGGCACTTAAAACAGTCAACAGAACTGGAACAACTGGTTGAGTGTACGTGATGTTATTGAAGAAGGCATAGTTAACTCCGTTTCCCAAGTTATCCATGACAACATCAACGGTGATTTGATAATCGTAATCATCGTACAATTCAACCTTCTCAACAGGCTCGAGATAGAAATCATCGAGATAATTGTCCAAAGAATCCACATAGTACTGATCCAGTAAATCCAGATCCGTGTTATAGACAATTGTGTTGGTGGAATTGACACTGATCAATCCATCCAAATTGTCCAACATGTCTTCATCCATTTTTTGCATCAAGGCATAGTTAGTTGAAGTTTCATCTTTGGTGGTGATCAAAACTGTATAACGTTGAGCCACAGTGATGTAGAGCATCTCTGTGGTATTTGGTTGTACATAGACACCATCAACTTCAACCACAGTCATGTTATGATCTTCGATCCAAATATATTGAGATACAAATGCACCAATGTTCACCAAATTCACTTTATAAGTGGTATTTGGTTTAACTTCCCAAGTGTTATTAAAACTGTTGTTCAACAACAAGGTTTGAGGAATTGGTTCTGCACCTGTTGGATTATAAAGATTTAAGAAAGATTTGGTTAAAACCGGAATTGTATCATGATACCATTCTGTTAAAGTGAGAGTGAGTTCTTCGTCGAAATCATAAGGTTCACCTTCTGTATCATGGATGATAAAAGCACCTCTAAAACCATCACCGTATTGACCTTTTGAATGAGAATGGTACCAATAAGCACCGTATTGAGAAACGGTGAAGTTATAAACCATTGTTTCATTTGGAGCAATTGGACATTGAGAAATAAATTCTGGTCCATCCATAACAGTGGTATTTTCTTGGAAAAGACCATGGAAATGGACAGAAGTGTTTTGATCAGGTAATCCATTTGTCAATTCGATAATGACCCTATCTCCTTTGTCAACTTCAATATCTGGCCAAGGATATTCTCCATTACAACCAACGACTTGTCTCTCATAAAATCCATCTGGATTGGCTGTGACATATGTCGTTTCCCATTTAAAAGTATGAGTCTTGGCTATAACCAAATTACATAAACTTAACAATAAGAGTAACATCATCTTGAACACTTTTTAAACTACAAATTCTGAAAAGGGGGAGGAAAAGTCAGAAAGTGTAGATTTAATTTTTTTAAAAATCGGATGACACTAAAGAACTACAATTGAATTATTTCTTCCTTTTTATATTAATTGGGAATTTTTCAAACGTCCGTAACTTTCAACCTTCCAATTGGAGAGTTTTTTTTCGAATCATGCATAAAATTTTGGGGAATAAATTTTTTAATTTTTTTTAGTAGTGAAAAAAAATGGACTGCTGCAGCTGATCGAATTGATAACGCAAGTTTTAAGGGGCAATTGAGACGATCAGATAAGGAAAGAGAGAAGGTATTAAAATCAGATGATTTATTTAACAATAGATAAGTTTTTTTCCAAACCATCGTTTCACAATACATTAGTCAACTTCTGTATATATTCAGGTTTATTACATTGGGAACATTTGGATGATCAATCAACCAATGCAATATTTATGGCATTAATTACTCAATTCCCTGCATGCAGCATTGTGCGTTCTTTTTTGCGCTCTAATTTTAATGAATAAATCCGGAAAAAGGGCCGATATTTTCGTGATATTTGATGCACGACTTTTGGTGTTTTTTTTTTTCTTCAAAAAATTCAACTTTAACCGAATTGTGACTAGTTATGATAAAATACTGATGATGAGCTTTAGAAGGGCAATTTCGGTACGTTTTAATTCAACATCGACATATAGAAGGTCGACACTGCCATCTGGAATTCCTCTTTCCAAAATTTTGACAAACTCTTTCCCTTTACCAATTCAAGAATCATTTAAAGACTATTTGAACAGAGATGACATCGATCAACTGCAAAGAAATTTACTTTCATTGTTACCGTTTTATCCAGTTGCAGATGAATCTAGAATGCTGGAGTTCATTAAAACTCCTATAGATGCAGAAGGGAATTGTATCAACGAATTTGTGATCTATCCCAAAACTGGAGTTGAAAATGCCAAACATTTGGTTTTGGTCCATGGATATGGTGCCGGTTTGGGATTTTATCTACGTAATTTTGATCTGATCAGTAAATATGGATCTCAGAATGGCTGGATCGTTCATGCCGTAGATCTTTTAGGTTATGGAGGCTCGTCTAGACCTAAATTTCCGGAACATTGGGCCGATTTGTCCAAATTAGAAGGTTGGTTCACAGATTCTTTGAAAACTTGGTTTGACAAAAGAGGAATTTCCAATGGTAAAACTCTTGTAGTGAGTCATTCTCTTGGTGGTTATATAACTGCAAGAACCGGTATGAAATATCCTGATTTGTTCCAAAAACTTGTACTTGTAAGTCCCCTGCTGATTTCCATTCCTGATCCACCTCCTGTGATTCCACAATGGTTCAAAATCTTATGGGAAAGAAATGTGTCTCCATTTGTTTTGGTCAGGTATACAGGACCTTTGGGATCCTATTTTGTCAGTGGATGGTCATCAAGAAGATTCAGTAAGTTGAGTCTTGAAGAACAAAATTTGCTCCATAAATACTCATATTCAATTTTCAATGCTCGTGGTTCTGGAGAATACATTCTCAACTTTGTTTTGGCTCCTGGAGGAGTCCCACGTGTTCCCTTGATAGATAATATTCATAAGGTCAAATGTGATCTTACCTGGATGTATGGAGAAGATGATTGGATGGATTTACGTGGAGGTAAATTGGCCAATGACATTGTCAATGCACAGACTCCATTCAAAAGTGATTATAAGATCATTCCAAACTCCGGCCATCACATTTATCTAGATAATCATCATCTGTTCAACGATGCCATTGTCCAAGAGATGCAAAATTTCAACTATCCATAGAATTCATTCACAACTTTTAACGATTCCTGTGTAGGTTTTTTGAAACTCTTCTTATTCGACATGATGACATCATTTTCCAAAGCTGCAATGACTCTTTTATCGTCTCCAAATTTGAAGTTCTCACTGATCACATTACCCGAGTTCCTCTTGATCATATAACTCTTGTCATTTTTCAACAACTTCTTCAAAGACCAAGTGATGGAAAATGGTCCTGAAGATGTGACAATGGTTTGTTCTTTCTTCAGAGGATCCACGTTGAAATACAGAGGTGTGAATGACAATGGAGTTCTTTGAGAAACCATAAACAGAATATGGTTTGGTGTAAGTGTCAATCTCTTTGGAATTGGTTTGGAATCTTTGCCAAACGACCTTTTGAAACCCAATTCTCCGGCATATTTTCCTTCTTTGATCATCGTATCGATCAACAACAAATGGCTCTTACAAGTGGCCAAGACATATCTTCCATCTTTGGTCACGTCCAAACCAATGATTGGCTCACCCAATTCCGGTAATTGTGTTTTTGCATTGATCCCATACCGATCATAGAGCCTTATATCTCCTTTATCCGTCGCCACGGCGATTAACCCACTCTCGGTGGTTACAACACGACGGAACTTGGTATCCGACAGATAGGTCTTCACATCGGATTCAACCATCTTATTGGTACCGTTGATTCTTGGATCGATTTTGAAGAGTCCCTTCAGTGATAATGCAGTAAACATCTGTTCTTCTGTCATTTGAGAAAGTTTGGCCAACGGGTTGATATCCCGAATCTCAACACCTTCCTGTGCCTTGTATTCTTCTACAATTTGACCTTTGACAAGATCCATCTTGTACAAATTAGAAGCATCATTGGAGTCTTGCATAATCATAGCACTGTCTTGTAAATGGAGCATCATTTTATCAGGATTGAACGATTTTTTGGATCTTGGAGCATGGATGTTTTTGATAGCAACGTCGAATTTCAATTCGTCTCCGTCATCTTTGAACACTCCTAAAGTGTTACCACGAGAAACAAATGCTCTGTTGTTGTTATAACCCACGGCCAAATGGCTGTTTTTACCGTGAGAATCGTTCAAATACTTTGATTTCAGTACTTCTTCTTCATCGCTGAATTCATCATCTTCATCTTCAACCAAAGATTTACGTCTTCCCGTTCTCAAGTTCCTTGTAGACACCTCTTCTTCTTCTTCTTCACTATCAGATTCTTCATCACTGGTCTCTAGCACAAGACTGTTATCATCATTCAAAATGTAATCTTTTTCATCTTCTTTAATCTTTTGCCATTTAACTCTGTTCAAATGTTCCCAACCTGCAATTTTGAAGAGTTCTTGGAAAGATTCAAACAGCTTCAGATCTGTGAAATTGACCAAATACGATTTCTGATCAATTACCGAATTGAAAACAAAAGAATTGGTCTCTGAATCAAAAACAGGATTCAAATCAGGAGTCACTGCAAATTTACAAATCGTCTTTGAATTCAACAAAAGCAAGTAATCAAAGTTCCCAAGATCCAAAAGTGAGATTTTGGCCTTGTCATCGTGTAACTTGAATTTGAACTCTTGGGCCGAATATTGATAAAACCCCACGTTGTCTTGAAATATTACATTTGCCTGTGTATCGAGGGCATCTTGGAAATCATCTTCAGAACTGTCTTCATCATCGGCATCTTGTTCCAATTTCAAGCTTTTCCCGAAATGTCTATACAAATCTTTACGGGACATCAAGTTTTTCAAATCACGGTCTGGAATTTCAGTCGAATCTTTGTTAAATTTCCTTTCGTATTCACATCTGTAAATAGTGTTCATGAACAAGTCAATGGTGGGTTTCTTGATCTTTGGATCACAGTTCAATTGGAATCTATCTCCATAATCCCCGCTCAATTCTTTCCATGAAATAGAACCTTGAGAATCCAAGTCAAAATCGAGAGACTCATCGATGAGAAATTCCCATTCATCTTTGAGCAGATTATCGAAAGACGAATCATCCAGATCGTCAAACTCATCTCCAGAGTTCAATTCGTCTTCGGCATACAGTTTTTGGATGATTAATTGATAATTAAATGGAATTGTAGTACGTCTTATAGACAGAACACAGTCTGTACAGATACATTCCAATTCACCTTTAGGAGACGACGGAGCTCTTTTCAAGTACAATACAGCCGATGAAAGACTGACCAATTCATCTAAATCCTTGGGGGAAGAGTTGGAATTGTCTAAAATCTTCTTTATGATATTCATAACCTTGCCGCCGTTGATCAGAAGTTTATGACAATTTGGATTTAAATGATTTTAAATGTTTATTTTTTTTTAATTTTACATTTGGTGTTATGTGCACGACTATTTTTGCGATGAGATAAAAAAAAAACTGAAAAATAAAGTGAAAAGTTCAATTCTTCAAACGACATGTCAAGATATTTTAGCGTTTGTCGAAGATGTTTAAGACATGAAAATATATGGAAATTACCTGAGATTGGAACTGTAGTACCTGTTGAAGAGAAAAAACGTCATTTGAAATTCGACACTATAAATAACGGAGGTTCTATTCCTTCTAATTGGAGATCGTTAAAACTTCCTGAATGGAAGAGACAAAAATTTGCATTGAAGGAGAAATTTGGACAAGAAGGTTGGAACCCAAAGAAGAAATTATCACGAGAAACAATCGATCAAATCAAGGTTCTCAATCAATATCATCCAGAGTTGAATTCTAAAGTACTAGCCGAACTGTTTCAAATGTCTCCAGAAGCCATTAGACGTATATTGAAGTCAACTTTCAAACCAAATGCAGAAGAAAGTGAAAAGATATATCAACGATGGAAGAATAGAGGTGAGAAACATTTGAAATTTAAGTTTTTAAACCAAGTGACGGAAGAATTTGTCCAAAAAAAGGAACTGGAATACGGTGATGGAGCTGTTAAGGATGTTGAGAGTTTGAAACAACAACTATTGAAAAAGTTCAACTGATGTAGCCTTTTAGAAGATGCAGTCTCAAATCTGAGATATGAGTTTTGATTTGAGTGTTTGGTTTAGAGTTAAAAGCTGTTTCGTGTTGGTGTTGGATTTGGGTTTGTAGTTGTTTGATTTGGAATTGAAGTGGTTGCATTTCACTTGGATTTGTGGAATTTGTTTCTTGATATTCAAATATGTTGATTTTTTCCAAACTTTGTTTCAAATTGTTCAATCTGGAATTGATATCTTTGATGTTTGTAGTGGAATGTGGGGTGAAATGGACCTTTTTGGACATGATTTGTGTGTCTAGATCATCTGTTTGTGTACTTGCATCTGAATAAAGTTTGTCTTTGTGTTTGACAATTACATTTGGTTCATCTTTGAGTTGTGTCATCACTTTTGGATAAATTTTTCTTCTTAAAGAATCTCTTATCTTTTGTAAATATTCGATTCGACGTTCGAATTGTAGATGAATTAAAGGAGCCAATACAAAAATTGCTAAGGCATAGATCGCTGAAAGTGTCATACCTGATCCGTATAGTAGTTTAATCAAAAATAAAAGTGTTTTTGGCCTTGACAGTTTGATCAAACCTTCTTCTGGGAAGGTTATAACTGGAACCGACATGGTCATAGATGAGAAGAAGAACAAAAAGGGAAATAAAAAAAAAGATGATTTCCCAAAGAGGAAATTTGTTTTAAAACAAACTGAGCAAATTATGAATTAGTGACTATGTAATGCTTTGGAGGTCTATTTCTTCAGTTTCTTTCTACCCACATTGGGACTAGTAGGTACTATTGATTTCGGAGAGACAGCTGTGTTCTTTCTTTGAGATTCTGCGGTCTCTTGACTACGTCTTCGACGTTTCAAAGTCAGCTGTGACAAATCCAATTTGGGGGGTTCATCCTCTTTTTTGGGTTTTTGGGTCTTGGGAGAAGTTCCTTCCAGACCAGGAGACAGTTCTGTCATCTTTTTCAGTTGTTGTTGTTGCAGTTGTTGTAGTTTCTTCAAAATCAATAGCTGGTTATTATTTGCAGCATTCATCTTTACAAAGCTGTTGAGGGCTTCTAAAGGACCTGAAAATTCTTGTGTCGAGGCAAAGAGCATGAGAGTTCTCAAATGAGACATGACATCTCCAACTTGAAGAGTCCGCATCACGTTTTCCGGAAGTCCAAACTGTGACATGTTACTAAAAACCTGGAACTTGTTCTTCAAAGTTTCTGCAGTGTCATTTTGTCCCAAACAACGTTCGATGGCCGGCCAATCAATGCCCGGGGTATAATGTTGTACTTGGAAATCGAGCCAGTCGATCTTCAATTGATGGTTAAACATGACTCTGGATGGTCCATACATGGTCAAATGGGAATCATCGCCGTGGTAAAATCTCATACAGGTTCTAGAACTCTCTAGATAGACGGTTCCATTTGGAAGGACTTGTACTTTGATACCACTGGGTATAAGTTCCAATCGTTTGACTCCTGAATTTGTCACTGCATGGAAAAACCTGGGGATCAAAGCTGTCGTTAATTCGAAATGACGGGTGTCTGCTGCATTCCGGATCAGGTATCTGAACAAACCGGCTTTGCTGAAGTATTCTTCCGTGACTCTCTGCCAATGTCCAATATCTTGATCCAGTTTCGAGCCTGTCAACTCGCAGAACTCCAAAAACTTCATGATGGCAAAATTAGAGATCTGTTTCCGAAGATTAAAAGCCTGGTTCAAGTCCTGAGGAGGGTGAGGAGTCTGAGGGGTTTGAGGAGTTGGGGGTTGTTGAGGACGGAAGTAAACCTGTTGTGGGACCATTGGAGGTTGAGGCTCTTGTCTGAAGCGCATTTGCTGTTGTTGTTGTTGTTGTTGCTGTTGTTGCATGAGCTTTTGTTGGTACTGGACGTTGGGCCGCATCTTTTGGGCATTTTCGACTCTGGCGGGCACAAAATTGGGGCTTTGGGCATATGGGTTCTGTACAAGGTGCAGACGTTGCTGTCCAGGCGTTGGACGTTTCCTCATGGGTTGTGGATACTGTGACATCTGTTGTGGGTCAGGTTCTTGTCGATCTGGGCGTCTCATGAATTGTTGTTGTTGTTGGGCTTGTAATTGAGGATTCATTGCCATGGGGATATTAGGATTCATCATCTGAGGATTCATCATCTGTGGCGTCATGTTATTAAGAAGCATGCCTTGATTAGGCACTTCGTTTGCCTCGTTACGTTGCATTTTAAACGGTCGAGGTTGAAGTTGAAAGGGCAGGTTTTTGGAATTTTTTTTTTTGATGGAAGGGCAAGGGGCATAGCCTAAAAGGGTAATACTTCCTAAATGGGAAATATGGAAAAGTCAGCCAAATCGGGAAAATATGATTACTTTTGAAACTATACTTTATAAGAGGGTACTGCTACCACGGTGGAATTTTTGTTATCGATGTATCTCCACAACAGTTTATGTTGAAGCATGGGTCTACGAGGCAGTTCTTTAGGACCTGTGTCTTCTTCATCTTCTTGTTGTAAAGTTTGAGTGCTCCGTACTTTACCTGCTCTTTTCTTCAACAATTTGTTCAATGTGTCCTGTTTTTCTTCTTCGAGTCTCTTTTCGGTCAAATTCTTTCTCTTTCTCAGACTTTCAGCTTTACGTAATTGTAATTCTTCTTCTGTGAAGACTCGTTTCTTCAATCTTTCATTGGACAATTGTACAAGACCCGGCTCTTCCAATTTCCCCGGGGCAGGAGATGCACTGTCTAATTTACTACGTTGTCTTTCTGTCATTCTAGTCACATCTGTATTCTTACCGATATCGGCTTCCCATTCTTCTTCATCGGTGAGTAATAACTCTCTATCGAAATCGTCACTGTCATCTTCTGCAAAACTATCTTCTTCGATCTCTGATTCTTCTTCCGATTCGATCTTCCGTGTTCTTGATGCCCGGGGTTTTGACTTCTTCAGTTCTGTAATTCTTTTGTTCCGGGAATTTTTACTTTCTTCTACAAAGTCATCTTGATATTCTTTAGTTAGTCAAAATTCATTACTTGATTTCATTACTCACCTTCAGATTCATAATCCGATAATTCTGATTCACTCATACTGTATGATGAAATCGAATCCTAAAAACGCCCCGGAAATTTAAGATTTCCTAATTGGGAATTTGAATTTTTTTTGAATTTTTTTTTTTTTTGATTTCAACTTTTCTCAATTGACACAGAAGATTGAAAATCGATTGACAGAAAGATGGTTGATAACGATGGATATGATATAAATTTGGTCAATGAAGAGATAGAACAGATCCATAGAGAGCAAGAATTAGCAGAAAAAAGGAGTAAAAAACCTTTGGAAACAGTTGATGGGATAAAGAAATGTTCTCGGTGTAGAGTGAAAAGAGTTGAAGAACCTCTGGAGATGTTACAAAAATATGCTACATGTCTTAATTGTCGTATGAAACGTAAGATAGATAATCGAATGAAAGGAGATGAGACTCCATATCAATTACCAAGTGCAGAATCAACAGCAAATGCACTTGCACTGGCAATGAATTCGAACCATAAAAAGGAAGATTCAAAGAAGTTCAAAGGTAAAGAATTACCAAATTTGTATACACATTATGAAGTTTTCGTTGAGAAAATACGAATGAATTGTCAACAAGATTTGTTCAACCATCATTTTAGAGGTTATACAGAAGAAAGATTGTTACCCAGATATAGATTAGAACAAGTTGATGGTGAAATTTTTCAACAAGTTTCACGTAAAGTTATTTCTTTATACGTACAACCTTTGATGGATGTTACAGGTTATAGATTTCCTGTTAGAGATTATCATAAAGGAGGAACGAAATCTAAGAAGATTACTTTTATGTTTATCTGTTCACAGGACAAGAAGAAACAACGTAAATCTAGATCCACTGATCAACGTAAAATCATCAATAGATTGAAAGTTAATGATTGTGAATCCAAAATCAATTTGAACTATGATCTATGTACTGGTTATCTTCAGATCAATTATAACCATAAAGCTCATCATCCTTATATGTGGAAGGCAGAATCTTTACCACTTCAAAAGAGTCAATACATGGTTGATGATATCAATTTGATCGATTTGGAAGTCGATGTTGCAGCAGCTGTTCTGAATGCTCATGTAGATGATGGACAACTGGAATTGGATAGACAAGCTGTTGAAGATGCTGCAAACCATTTTTTACAACAACTGAGACATCCCGATAACATCGATCAAGAATTATTACAAATGACGAATGAATGAAATATAAAAAGAATAATTAACTACTTAAAGATTGTAAAAAAGGAAGTCTGGCTCTGACACGAGCACGTCCGTGTAATTCGGTGAGTTTCTTGATCTTTGTTTTATCCCCGGACCGAAGTTGATCATCTTGTTCTTTGGTCCAAAGCCCTGCAACACCTTCTGGTTCTCTGTCTCCGGTGTTCAAATAAACTTCAAAATACTTGGGGATCATCGTGACGTCTCCTCCAGCAGCCATCACCAGATCATTGGTCAATTCACTGGAGATCCCCAGTTGTCTGTAAAGATTTCTGGTCAAATCTCCAATGTCATTACAATTGGTTGAAATTTGACCAACTTTGTCGACAAACTCTTCCAGAGTCATTGCCGATAAAACATTGGAATCTATACCTTCAACTTTTGGAGTCAACGATTCTTGGGCATCAGAAAACAGTTCATCAAAAGATTCATTGGCAAGTTCAGGTTCATAAACGGATTCTATCTTACGTCTTTTAACTTGTCTCACCGGTGATACATCTTCTAAAAGTTGTACTTCTGCCTTCAATTCTGCTCCAGAAATGGATCCCAAATTTACATGACTAGTCTGACGAATCTGATCTTCTTCCAATTCTGGTTCTTGAGGAAATTCAGGAGGTTCAAAAACAAGTGTTTGTCCCAATTCACGTCTTTCTCTTTCAAATTCCACAAATTTGGCATTTGTTTGTATCCTCAACTCATCAGAAAACTCACTCAAAGATGCAGGAACAATCCTCATCAAACTCAGTTGACGATAATACTCACAAAATTCCAAAATCCCCTTCTTTACGGCAAATTTCCTATAACGATCACGCCAAGCAGCAGCAGAATGTGTAGGTAAATGACGTCCAAAGACTTCAAAGAAATGTTTAGTTTTAAAAGTCTTGACTGAATATTTCAGAGGATCTTCTTTAGAAGGACGTAATTCTTGTTGGGTCAATTGAACGCATAACAAATAGTCTTCAATGGCAGTGAAAGGAGCTTTCATTCCCAGTTTGACCAAATTTTTGTCGATATATGGATTACCTTGTTCATCCAGTAACAATCTACCTTCCAGATCAACTTTGTAGAAATATGTGATGTGAGGTTTGAGTTTATCACGAAGTCTACCACGAATTGAAGGAACGGTATGATGAGGCATCAATTGATGAATGGCATCGAACAAGAGTTTAGAATCAATGAGACGAGGATTTCTACGGACATATGCCACTATCATGGCGTCTTCTTCAGGGGTGAAGAACCTTTTTTTACCCAATCTGGACTTAAAAGCACGCGTTTCTGAAGCTTCAGTTGCAATTGCAGTGGGATCTTCATACTTAAAATCTCCTAATTTCAACGTCATTCCTTGACTAACACTTTGAAACACATAATCTGTGCTATAAGATGATTCTCCTCTTACCAAAGAAGGATCTGAAGCAAGTACAATCATATCTGGACTCTCCATTTCTGTGTAAACTTCACCCCCATTTTCTTCAATTAAATGTGTGAGATCCGTAAGTTGTGGTTCTTGTGTTGAGAGGAAAAACTTGTACGGGTTATCATTTGAATCACGAAATAACTTCAGTGGTTGACTGAATTCTTCTCCTGCTTGAGTTCCACCTGGGAATGTACCAAAGTCTGACATATCTGGTGTAATGATGTTGATTGTTGTGGTGTTATGATTGAAAAAAAATGGTGTTATGATCGTCGAAAATTGGTGTTATGATGTTTGTTTGTTTGAATTTTTGGGGAGTTTGTGCACGACTTATGGTATCCCCCTTTTGTCTGATCAACCACCACCAACACCTTCGGGTCTTGGACCTTCTTTTTGGATGACAATTTTGGTACTGAGTAAATTTCTCAATTCGTCACTGACTGGATTTTCTTGTGTTGGGTTAATGGTGTGTTCTCTGTCGATGACATCTACCATTTTACGAAAGGCCAAGAACAAAAGTTCTGCTCTGACTAAAATGTCATCTAGATCGATGGTCAATGCAAGATCATTGAAATATTTGAGAACTTGATCGAACAGAATCAAATGTTTCATGATCACTTTTTCATGTTTCGAAAGAAGTGCCAAACATACAAATAATTGAAACTGTGATGAATGGTAATCGGTCAAGAGCAGTTCCCATAACGTTAAAACATCTTTGTATTCGAATTCTCTTTTGAACCAAACAAGTAACATTCTGAAGAAGAAAAACAAGTTATTGGAGTCTGCTTTTTCCAAATGCATGTATAAATCAGGAAGCATGAATTGAACGAGTTCATTCAATGTGTTCATTTGTAACCTCATTCCAGATTGATCTCTTAAGAAATTACGTTCCATACGATCCATAAATTTTGTAAAACACCAAAACGACAACGATTCATCTCTCAAGATGTAATAAATAGGAGAAAGTAAATCAGTCATACCTTGGACATAGCCAAGATTCACGTTGTACTCGTTATAGGTGATCAAGATGTTCCGAAGTATCAGAAGATGGGGGTTCTTGATATCGGCAATGTCACGATCTTCATCCAGAGGTTCAGAACCACGTCTCGGGAACCCATCTTCAGTGTTGTTTCTGTATATTTCAATGTTTCTGTCACACCTGTTGACATCTTTATCGATTCTGAATTTTTGATCTTTCCAAAAGAGATCTTCTTTCTGTCTTTTGTAATCGTCTTCCCATTGATTCTTGAGTTTGGAATAGACAGTGAAGAGGTTATGCCTTGTTTTCACCCGTTCAATTCTCGAAGAAGACCAAGAATACACCCCGAGTAAAAAAAGCCATGCCTCTTGGCGTACATCTTCATCGAATCCACCATGAAAGATACGTTCTTTGACCTCGTTGACCGTCAATATCATCAACCCATTACGATCGAAAAACGAATCCCATTCAATCTTCGTGATAGGTTTACGTCTACGGGTTCTACTTACTTCCTCCGGAGTTAAAACTTTATCCATACTGTCGACCCCCAATTCGGTCTTGAGGATAGAGGTATAAAAATCGTCCAATATGATCTTCTTACGAGATCTCTCTGCTTCTTCTTGGACTGCTAACAGCCATTTGGCTAAGTACACTCTGGCACTATCAAAATCATCACCCACTTGTTTCACCTCAGGTTTTCTCAACAACAGTTTGATCGGTTCCGGACTGTCATCGACAGCCTCTTGGACTCTTTCTCTTGTCTTATGGGTAAAAGTAGCCATTGTTTCGAGGATCTTCCATTTGGCTTTGTTCAAGAATCCTGAGACATCAAGAATTGTAGTTTCTTCTGACACAGGAGGTTGGAAATTGATCAAATCATCAGAAGTTGGATTCACCAAGAAAATACTTCTTTCCAAGCTGGATTTCTCCAAAACACACAGTTTCTTCAACACTTTCAAGAACAGATCACCACCCCAAAACAACTCACTAAGTCCTGCTTCTTCACTGAACACATTAAAACTTTTATTTCTCAATTCTTGTTCTTTTAAAGTGCTGGGAGATTCGTCATCGTGGAAGAAAACCACCGGGATTTTCTCATTTGATTTCGTATTGAGAACAATGGACCCCCACCACCAACCTAATGAAGGAGGTCTTATTTGAATCGAGAACAAATTGGATATTTGAATCCCAAAAGAATACGAAGTAATCGAAGAAACTAAAGGTTTAGTGACGTAAAACTTCTTTTGGAACAATTCGAAATCATCTTTCAACACACTTTCCACAATTTCCATATCGGCTTTTTGATAAACTTGATAATCATCTGGAGAAATCATGTTTTCCGGTGTGAATGATATGGTTATATCGTTCTTGGCATCATTAAAAGGTTCTCTGGTCAACGTCAAAAATCCAGGAATGTTATCTTTTGAAGACGTTGTTGGATGGATATAAGTCTTGGATTTGCAATAGAGTAATTCCACTTTACCACTGACTAATTGACTACTCCTACGACATGACATTTCATCAATTTTTAAACTTTTAGACATCGATTTCCTACAACTTGCTTTCGTGATAAAGACATTTTTATTAAACTGCTCATTCACACACTACATGGTACAAAGATTCCTTGTATCCCTTTTTGATGGAATTTGAAATGGCAACCAGAGAGAGTTGACCTCCAGATACACAACCTGTGTCTAATCCTAGAGTGTATTTTCTCTCTTCTAGACCTCTTCTTGCATTATGACCGTAGAAAACTTTTGTAGGTGATGAGGCATGCTTTTGCTGCTTGTCCCATAATTTGGCCCAATGTTGAGCTCCTTCTACATGGCTATCATCTGTTGGGGTTATGAAATCTGGAGGTAAGAGCAGTCTCATTGTGACTACTGATTCTGGATCTTGATCTTCAAGGTTTTCAATGTTCCATTGGAGTCCGGCATGTACAGCGACTCCATTGATAGGATCCATAGATTTCAGAAATTGACCCACTTGTCCAAGATCGTATATTAGAGGACAACTCAACAAGTATTCGACTTGTTCCGGTTTCAAATGTTTGGCCAAAATCATTTCATCATCAAGATCGTAGAATTCTTTGGCACTGAAGTCATTTTCAAAATTGGTGGAATTGCTGATAAAAGTGGGTTTCTCAAGTGAATGGAATTGGGCATATCTATTGAGAACATACACTTCATGGTTCCCGAGAATGCATCCAACTTTGTTGGAAATGGCCCAATTCAAAACTGCTGTAGAATCTGGACCTTTTGAGATGAAATCTCCCAATAAAATGACATGGTCTTTCTTATGATTCACCTTCATCTTCTTCGTCAATTTCATTAGTTCTCTATAAGAACCATGCACATCACCAATCATAATCAATCTTCTCACGGCATTTTTCTCAAAAGTTGCCATTTCAACAGGATGGATTTCTAGATCCAATGTATCCACCTTCTTTATCACCAATGGCATTTTTGTCAGTGGTGGTACGAGGTTTGGTATGTAAAAGATGAAAAACCATAGTATCGGAAACAAACCGGCAATTCCAATGAAATATAAAAATTTGACCCATTTCTTTCTCACACCTTCCGAATACATTGAAAACCCATCATCTTCATAATAATCATCGGTTTGTATCAATGGAGTTGTTTCTTCCACCATTTTAAGACCTCTTTTTCACTGTTTCAATGACTCTTTCCAAGCCTTCTTATAGAGAGAAAAAAATGCACGTGCCAATAAATCTGACCTGATGGGATGAAGTGTGGTTATTTGTTCTCTTTGAGTTTCTCGAAGTCATCTATGTGAACACTTGGCAGTCTCGAAGTGTTGAGTAGAAGTGGATTGTAATATTTGGCTGGTAATTGACGATTTGGTTGAATTATTCCCAAACCAATTGGATGATCACTTGATGATCCTGTAGATTGGAAACTTACACCACTAGAAGGTATCATATAAGAATAATCATTACCTTCATATGATGCATTACTTCCTGACGAGACATTGGCTCTTTCTCTTGGGAAATTCTCGATCTCTTTCAAGTTCATCGAAGAATAGATATTGGAGAGATCAGAAGAGTCTAATCGTTTCAATACTTTTGTAAACTCTTCTGGACTGACACTCAGTTCTCTTTGTTGTTGTTGAAGTTCTATTGCGAACTTGGTAATTATTCTATCGAACTCTTCTGTTGGTTCATTGAACAATCTGACAAATTCGGTCAATGCATCCAAACAGAGATCACTGGAATTTATCACTTGGACGACTTTATCATTTTGGAAACACCTTTCCAAGAACATTGACCAAACAGACACAACTTTCAAGTCTGTTAAACATGCTTTTGTCCCTTTTTTCAACAAATGGAACAACGTGAACTCCAGATCATGGTTCAAAAGTGAGTATACACATTTCTCATTTGAATGGGCAAGATAGTTCGGGAAATATGCTGAATCAAAGTAAAACCTAGTCAATTTATCATCAAGACGATTGACTCTTTGTAACAAGATCTCTCCACATATAAGGGTTCCAAAAATCATGTCTAAACTTGGACCTTTAAGTTTCATCTTCAAAGAGTCAGTTGTATCGGTGTATGGAGTTTGACCAAACGTTTCTCTCAGGATAAACTTGTTTATGATTGAGAGCAGTAAATTAAGACAACTGAACATCAACCAAGAATTGCTCCTTCTGAACGGATTGGACTCCTTTTGGTTAACCCTGAACGATGAAGGTGCCAAAGGAGGAAGCAGTCTAAAATCGAAGAACTCTTGTACAATTTTAGGAATCAAATGAACTCCTTCTCTACCAAAGATCTCCAATTTGAATAAGTTCCTCATCAACAAATACAGCAATGTATCGAAGATTCCAATCAGAGTCAATGAAGATTTGGAACAATTTTGTAAGAACTTGATAAATCCGGTTGTTGTTTCTAGATCTTTGTTCAAACTTGTCAAAGAGATGAACATTAGATCCAATAATTTGGCTTCTTTCACTATTTCTAACTTTGGATTATCGATGAGTTCATGAATAATCTGAAGTTTGAATTTGATATCATCTCCTTGGGCCCTCAAAAATTCTTTATCGGTGAATATCGAATTGATTGGACTTTTGACGGAATAATAGAAAGAATTGGCTGCTACACTCTGTAAAATTGGTTTTATGGTTTCATCTTGTTGGTTGAAAGGTATTTTTTCTTGTACCCATACCCAATTAGCGATCAATTCCAGATTGTACTGATCGATCGTATAGTTGATCAAAGTGCTCAAAGAACCTCTTCCCAAAACATCTAAGACCATAGGTAAGTCATCGATCATTTGAACTAGTATGTAATCTAGATCTTGTGGGAAACAAAAATTGATATGTTCTTTCATATTTCCCTCCAAAGTTGAACAAAACCTATATCTAACCCCTGCAATTCCGATCCAATTTCTGTATCCCTTTTTCATATCAATGAATTGTTTTAAATCTTCTTCGTTCGAAGAGAAGAATTCTTTGACCATTTCAAAACTTTTGGGGTTGTTGAAGGAGAAACTGATTAGAATTACCAATATTTTCAACAAAAATGGTTTGTCTTCATACCCAATACTAGATGCATTTTTCAATAGCTGTAAAAAACATTTGAATAGATTCAAGTATTCATTTTCAGTGGTTTCACAAAATGTGTCGACTGAATTATCACGCAAGATATATAAAATCATTTGAATATGATTTAAATCTTGTTTGAAGTCTTCTACAGTGGTTGTCGTAGAACATGAGAGCAAGCTGATGAGACGTTTTACAGCCTCATGATAAGCTTCTGTCAAGTTATTAGAAGATAAAAGCTCTTGTAAAGAGTTTCTGAATGTTGTATCTACTTCTTCAGACATATCAATTTTACAATTGCCTTTCAATTTCGCATTCTTTTATATCATCTTTTGATACACTTTTAAACATCCGCTAAAAAAAAGGGATAAATCACAGTAAAAAAAAATGATTTTGCCCAGGATCGAACTGGGGACGTTCTGCGTGTTAAGCAGATGCCATAACCAACTAGACCACAAAACCACTCTTATAGAAAGAAAGTCAAAATTGACGAAATAACTCATCTGATAAGATCCACATTTATTTAACAAATAAATTGCATTTAAAAAGTGGGTTTTGATACCGATAAAAGACTGATTACCGAATTGAGAAATAAAATTGATCTTACAGAGACCTAGATAGGGTAAAGTTTAGCTATAAATACGAAAGGGAATACCATATAATAGTACCATAATAGTACCATGTTTAAACCAGCATTGATAATTGTAGATTTACAGGAAGATTTCCTTCCACCAAATGGATCATTAGGAGTTAAAGATGGCCGAGATGTGATTGCACCTACCATTGAGCTTATGAAATCTCATAAATGGACAGCTGTAATCACCACAAAAGATTGGCATCCACAAGATCATGCATCTTTTGCATCTAATCAAGGTAAAAAGCCTGTTTTCTCACATTTGGAATTGGAACATCCGTATGGAGAAATTGACTCGACCACGGGTAAAATAGCTACAAAGACCCAAATTCTCTGGCCAGATCATTGTGTCCAAGGGTCTAAGGGATCTGAGTTTGCAGAAGAGTTCATTCCGGAATGGGAATCTTTCACAAAAGGCGACATTCCAACGGCTTTGGTGAACAAAGGTTATTTAGTTGATAGAGAGTATTATTCTGGGTTTCAGGATGTTTGGGGTATCCATAAAACTGAGCTTGATTCCAAATTGAAAGAATTGGGTATTACACATTGTTTTGTAGTTGGTTTGGCATACGATGTCTGTGTGATGAACACGGCAATTGATTCTACAAAATTTGGTTATAAGACTTATGTGATCAGAGAATGTGCAAAGAGTGTATATCCTGAGAAGGATCTGGATACTGATAAGAATTTCATTTCCAATGGAGTGGAAATCATTGAGACTATCAATGATGATCTTTTAAAGAGTTTTTAATTTGTCCAATCTTGATCTTTGTGAAGTTGTAGTCATTTTCGTAAATTGCTCTGGAAAGTTGATGTTTTCGTAAATTGCTCATTTGAAAAATTTAAAAAAAAAAATTCTAAAATTTTTCAGCTCATCGCATCGAATTGAATTAAGACTTTTGTTAAAAAATGGTTCTTAAATCAACTTCTGCAGGAGGAGTTTCTGTTTATCAGGTATCTGGAACCAATGCTTCAAGATCACTTCCAGATTGGATCGTGAAAAAACGTAAAAGAGCTCTCAAAAATGATCTTGATTTCCAAAATAGAGTCGAACTCATACAAGATTTTGAATTTAGTGAAGCCTCTAATAAGATCAAAGTGACACCAGATGGACAATACGCAATGGCGACAGGTACTTACAAGCCGCAAATCCATGTATACGACTTTGCAAATCTCTCTTTAAAGTTTGATAGACATACAGATTGTGAAAACGTTGATTTCATCATCCTCTCGAATGATTGGTCTAAATCCATTCATCTTCAAAATGATAGATCTATAGAGTTTCAAACCCGTGGAGGTATCCACCATGTATCCAGAATCCCAAAATTTGGAAGATCTCTTTGCTATAACGAGAGAAATTGTGACTTGTACCTCGGAGCTGCAGGGAATGAGATTTATAGGTTAAACCTCGAACAAGGAAGGTTTTTACAACCTTTTGAACTCGATACTGAACTGGGATGTAATTCTGTGGACATCAACAAGGTGCATGGCTTATTGGCTGCTGGTTTAGAAGACGGAACTGTGGAATTTTGGGATCCAAGAAGTAGACAAAGAGCAGCTAAATTACAGATCAATGATGTATTGGCTGAAAAAACAGAGATCACACAAGTCAGTTTTAGAAATGACGGATTGAATTTTGCCCTGGGGACTTCGACAGGTACGACACTTTTATACGATTTGAGAAATGCCACACCTTTAATTACGAAAGATCAAGGTTATGGATATGCGATCAAAAAGATCATATGGATAGATGATAACAGTTCAGATTCTGATAAGATATTGACCTCTGATAAGAGAATAGCCAAGTTATGGGATCGTAGAGATGGAACTCCATTTACTTCTATGGAACCGAGTGTCGATATCAACGACGTTGAGTACGTCAAAGAATCCGGAATGTTCTTCATGGCAAATGAAGGAATTTCAATGCATACATATTACATCCCTAATCTTGGACCTGCACCTAAATGGTGTTCATTCCTCGATAGCATCACGGAAGAACTCGAAGAGAAACCTTCTGAAACTGTTTATTCCAACTACAGATTCATTACCAGACTGGACGTTATCAAGTTAAATCTTAGCCATTTGATCGGTACCAAAGTTTTGAGATCTTATATGCATGGATTTTTCATCGACAATGAATTATACGACAAGGTGAATCTCATTGCCAATCCTAATTCGATCAAAGATCAAAGAGAAAGAGAGATCAAGAAACGTATTCTGGAAGAAAGAGAATCACGTATCAGACAATCCGGAGCCATCAAGAACACCAATGTCAAGGTCAATAGGGATTTGGCATCCAAATTGCAAGAAAAGACAGGAACCAAAGCCCAAGATATCATCAACGATGAAAGATTTAAAGAGATGTTTGAAAACCCAGAGTTTGCCATTGATAAAGAATCTTTTGAGTATCAACAGTTGAACCCTGTACAGAGTGAGAGATCTAGAGCTTTAACTCTGCTGGAAGAGAGTGATGAAGAGAGAATGGAGGAGAACGATTCGAGATCTGAGTCTGAATCCGAGGATGAGGATGAATCTGAGGTTGAATCCGACACAGAAAATTTGAAACAACAAAAAGTTCAAAGGGCTCTTGAGAGAAAGAGACAACAGGCCAAAGCTGAACAAGAATATCTCACCAGTATGAGAAGTGTTGATTTGGAAGCCTCTGAAGTTCCAAAATCCGAGACCCTTGGAGCCCAAGTCAAAAAATTGAGTCTAATCGAAAGACACAAACAAGACTCGAAGAAAGATGTTCGTATCCAGAGAAACGGAGGAGAACTGGAACTCACGTTTGTTCCCAAGACGACGAAGAACAAGGTTGTTAAAGTACACGACAAGGATTCTGGGCGTACAAAGCAAAGATTTGAAGGACGTAGAAGGGCCAGTAAAAACGTGTTTAGAGGGATGTAGTTCAACTTCAATCAAGTTTGACGTAGTTTGCAGGAAAGATACCTTCTCTACCATCGATTCGTCCTGTCCACCAATCATCTGTGGAGTCTGATTTTTGGATGATGGTGATGACGTCACCTTTTTTGAAACCCAAATCTCCTGGTTGTTGGGCATCAAAGGTGAAGGACGCTGTTGCCGTGACTTTGTTGTTAAAAACAGGTTTTTCTGTCCTTGGTCTTGAAGGTTTCAAGCTTGTTTTCAGCATTTTAGAACTCAATTCGTCGTCGTACCGGTCATAAACATCATCTTCCCATGATGTTGGTTTAGAAGAACGAGGTCTGGACAGTCTTGAAGATCTACGGTGGTAATAATCATCGTCATCATCACTTTCTTCATACCTTGTTGAACGTCTTGGGGATTGAAAAGAGCTGGAATCGGAACTGAAACGAGATGGGATATCGTCGTATTCTTCTTCACTGTCGTAATCACCTTCTCCACTGAACAGTCTTGATTCCAATACCCTGAATAAAGGTTCACAGGCAGGAGGAGGTCTTACTTTACCGGCCAAGATGTATCTTGCCTTACAGTTATCACCATAGAACTTACGATTAGCCTCTCTTCTTTCCACTATGGCAGAACCTTCTACAGAGACACCTGCAAACAAACCTTTTGTCTTTGAATAGGCAAAAATTGGAGCCACGGCTTTCAAAGAGGCAGTACCGGCCAGTTCGGCATTTCTACCCAAAGGACCTGCAGCAACAGATATATTACCACCTAAGGTGACAGAGCCGAACTGGGCAAACGATTTGACAGCATCTTCCGTGTTTAAGATGAAGACGAAATCTGTCAATTCGGCTCCGACTTGACCACCGACACCGGCACCAGCAGTGACAATGGCGGAAGGAGCGGACCAAGAACCATCAGGGAGTCTTGCTACGACCACTCCGGAGCCGGCTCTGCCACTGAAAAGGAACCCTGCTTTCAAAACAGTGATGATGGCCAACCCTTTGGCGTTCCTCAAGATGTCGAGAGGAATCACTTTATCGGGTCCCAACAGCTGATTTGGTTTTACAAACGAGGCAAGCACTTTGGCTGCTTTCTTACATTCGGATTTCAAGCTCAATGGGATAGGATTGTTGATTCCCATGGTGTATTACAGGTTAACAGATGACTTGTCGTTGTCTTTTGTGGAAATCTTTTCAATTTCCGGATTAGGAAATTTTTATGGACTCGGTCTAGACTTTGGAATTGGGGGTGAAGGACGAGAAGGGTTGAGAAAGAGGAGAGGAAAAGTGAAAGAGGGTTTAAAAGAGTGATGTTGTGATCTTCTGAGGGTGGAATGAATGAGTTGAGTGATATAAAACATCAAGTTGAAGTTTTGGTCCGAGTTTAAGGGACTAATTATTGTTCTATGCAGACTATTTCCTAAAAGGGAAACGATTAGGGGTGATTTGGGAGAGATGAGGAGTGGAGAGATGAAATGGAGATATGAGGAATGGAGATATGAGGAATGGAGACATGAGGAGTGGATAATATCAAAATGAAACAACAGGTGAGTATTTATTTATAAGGTAGTTCTTTAGTATAACTGTTCATATGTTCTGTATATCATCTCAAGGGGGTTAATTAACTCAAATAGGTCAGTTGTTACAATTGAGTTGATTTTAAATTGTGAAACTTTTATATATCTTTTTCCAGTCATTTCTGTGATTTACTCTGGTTCTTGGTTCTTGGTTCTTTTTGTTTCCTTCATTTGTCTCTCTTTTCTTACGTATGTGATTTTAGCTAAACACATTTAACTATGTGATTTTTAAGTATAGAGATATTTAGCTATGAAATTGTACTATTTGAAGTAATGTACGAAAATTCAAAAAATTTGATCCATACTATCCCGATTTTTCAAATTCTTGACTATATAGCATGATTGGCATTACTTTGTAAATTTTACTATTCAATTCTACTATTTAGATTTGACTATGTAATTCAACTATGTATTTTAACTATGTATTTTAACTATGTATTTTAACTATGCATCTTAACTATGATATGTAAATTCAACTATGCAACGTTAACTATAAAGATTTAACTATGTAAAATCTACTTTGAGGTTTTACTAATGAATATACTGCTATAAGACTCTCTTATTAATCTGTTGGTGTTCTAACTTATTCAAAAACCGTCTTTCTCACTATGATCCCTATGATCCATACTACAGGATTCTTTCTATGTGAGTTACTATCCAATTTGCACTACAAATTCTTAAAATTCCCAATATTCTTAAGTCTTAAAATTCTTACCAAACTCCTATATATGTGTACTATAACTACCAAACTGATTATCCCTAATTCCACTACAACCCTCCCCTATGTATCCCTAATTTTCTTAACTATGTATTTTTTCTATATATTTTTCCCAAAAAAAACTCCTATAAAATGACGTAATCGATGAACGACCCAGTTGATAAGTTCTTTGACATCACATACAAGGCTTATTCCTTTGCAAAAACCACTGCAGACGGAACTTTCCACTTCCTCAAATCCAAATCCGATGAAATATCCACCCAATTAATCCCCAAATCCACAATTTCTCCTCCTCCACCACCAGAATCTTGGTTGTTCAAACACAGACATGGCATTTATCTCCTGCTAACAGGATCAACTTTGTTGGCTTCATATATAATATCGTCCCGTCATCAAGAAAAACGCTTGAGAAGAGCCCCAAGACTTGCCAATGGTGCCAGATACGAAACCGTGTTCATCGTTGGATCTCCGTTGAGTCTGTCGGTTCAAAGACTCATTTCAGATTTGAACCAAAGAGGTTTCGTCATCTACATCACAGTAACCAACGAATCAGAACTCAAAGTGGTGGAATTAGAAGATTCTCCAGATATAAGACCTCTTCTGATCTCTTTTGAAAGTCTGTTATCGACCAAAGAAGCCGTCCAAAATTTGAAAACCATTTTGACCTCACCGGTGATTCCATTTGTAGGTGCGGATTCTCATATGTTGAGACTTCGAGCTGTAGTTGTAATTCCTGATTATAACCATTTCCCCAAAGGTTTGGTGGAAGAAATCTCTGTCAGAGAATGGCAAAGGGTGTTGAATTCTCAATTCTTGAACTTGTTGAATTTGTTCCATAATGGACTCTTGTCATTGATTAGAGACTGTGAAGATGACGTCAAGCTCTTGTTCATCAATTTCATCAACTCCACCAACAATTCTCTGCATTCTTTCCACAGTCCTGAACAGATTGCCATTGGTTTGAAGAAACAGTTGTACGATTGTTTGTATCGAGACATTCAACAGTTGAACAAGACAGATCGACCTCTGTGTGGGTGGTGGGAATGGATCTGTGGTAATAGACCCAAATCTCCTCATTACATCGACATGTCACAACTAATCATTAACTATACGACATCCGGGAAACTGTTTGAAAGTGTCTTATTACCTTCTCAGACTTCTAATTGGTTACGTAGAACCCATAAGATCAGTTCCAGTAAGATGCACCACAAGATATTCGACATGATCTATATGTCTAAACTACCAAAGACTTTGCATTTGAACAACTGGTTCTAACAGATGAGTTTACAACGGGTCACGTCATGGCTTTGAGGAGTCCCCAGGGTGAAATCTTGTATGTATAGAGTTCCTTTACGATCCAAAATGAATAACTTGTAACCTTCTTTATCGAATTTCAACGTTGCTGCTTCTCTGACTCTGTAAGCGTTTGTCACCTCACAAACGACAACGATTCTTTTGTTTTCGTTGTCGTCCATGTGTGGAGAACTCATTAGATAGACGGCTCCATTTCTGTCCAAGAACAGAACTGCATCTCCTCTTGGACTCACTGCAGCTTTATGAATCGAAGATCCAACTTCGTCCACTCTTAAGAGCATGAGAGGTTGGGCCACTCCTTGAATGGAGTTGATACTGGCGATTCGAGTATCGATGATTATAGGACTGGCATTGTACAGTACACTTGTCACAGCCATTAATCTGTTATCTGGGAAAAAAGTCAAATCGGTAATTCCTTCGCTATCCATCGAGGTGTCCAAAGATCTCAAAGATTTCATGACAAGTTTTGGTTCATCAGGATTGGCAACAGATATAATAACAAATCGAAGTTCTAACAGTGTTGAACATGTTAGATACATACAATTGGGGGAGAATTTGAGTGTGTTTACAGGATCTCTATAGGGTAAAGTGACGGTGACGGGATCGACTCTGAACTTGAATTCTGAACGATCCGGTTCCAAATATTCCAACTTCAATAGCACTATCAACAGTTGTTCCGTTTGGGTGAGTTTATCTTTACCCGTGATCCCCAAAGCTACGAATCTTTCATCTCTTGAGATATCGACACATCTGATCGGGAATTTGGACACATATGTATAGATGGGTCTTGCCAAATGGTTGAGACTGTAGATTCTCAAGAGTCCTCTGGTACCTGCAATCACCAACAAGTTGTCCGATAACTTACAATACAAATGTTCCCAGTTCAACATCTTATCTGAGACGTCTTCTGTGTCATAATTACTGTTCTGGATCAAAGATTGCATAGAAGGTTTGACCAAAGAGTCAAAGTTCAGACCGAACTCTCCCGAGTTTTTACCCACACATAGAGCCACAGGAGATCTTTCCGGATCATTTGGATCAAATCTGTGGACTTCAAACTTCTTCTCACTCAAGAGGACAAACTTGGTCAAGTCCGGAGAGATGTCTGTATTTATGTAGAGTTTAGAACCTTTTAAGAAGAATTTAGAAGAATGGGTCGAATGCTGGATCTGTTTACGGAAGAAGGGAAAGTTTTTGGCGAATTGGAGCTCTTTGTTGGTGATGCTTTGGTTTGGTTTTAAATCCGTGGGTACCAAGGATTTAAGAGTTGTATCTGTGTTCATCGAGGCGATCCAGTCGCCCACGTTGGACTGATGAGGAGACTCGGAAAGTTTGGAAGAGTTTAAATCTGTTACGATCTCGTGGAATGCAGTTAGAAGTGAGACTTTGTTGGAACTTCCTCTTCGAGATGGACGTCTTCTTGAGGTTTTTTTGACTAGAGCAGTACCAGAATGTTCTGATACGGCATCTGATTCACTCAATTTGAGATATTCCACGTATAAATCTCGTAATTGAGGTACTGGTGCCAATTTTGACACTTTGGTTGTATGGCACAATGGACATGGCATTGCAGGGTCCATATCGTTTATTAGGGTATCTGTGACTATACACCCACATGACAATACACTGGCATCTGGCAGTGGTCCATATACAAGTTCTCTGTCTTGTCCTAGACGCACTGGGAGCCATATTAATGCCTGTATTCTTTTAGTGAGGTCCATACTATGGTCTAAAAGGTCGTGTACATTTCACTATTTTCTATGGTCGTGCAAATTTCACTATTTTCTATGGTCGTGCACACAACGCTAACTTCACTATGGTCGTGCAAATTTCACCACCAAAACAGTTGACTCTCAAGCTCTACCACCGTTACATGTCACAATACAAAGGATATCAAGTTCTTTTGGTGTTGAAAGACGGCACAAAAGTCAAAGGCTATGTCCGAGATGTGGTTGATCAAGAAATAACTCTCGATCAAGGTAAGTAATGGCCTTTCAATTCAATCTGTATACTGACAAACAGCACGTATTGGTGACGAGACAAAGTCTGAGTTCAAAATCGACGGCAAAAAGTTAAAAGATTTGAGTGTGTTGAAATTGCCAAAAGGTGAAAAGAAAGAACTACTCCCCAGCTCCATGCCTGCCTCCGGTCGGAGTACTCCGCGGAGCGCGGGCGGGGCTCCGGCGCAGCTGGGCGGAGCTCCGGCTCAAGTGGGCGGGAAGTCCCAAGGGTCGAATAAAACGGTGTATAAAAACAGACAAGAAGACGAATGGGAAGACGCAGAAGGAGAATTTGATTTCCAAAGTAACTTGGCCAAGTTCGACAAGCATTCGGTGTTTGCCGAGTTGTCTCAACAGGACTCTGTCGATCCATCGCAACGGTTGGTGGCCCATAATGTGACGCCGAAGACGAAGTACGACACGGATGAAATGGTGAAAAATGCTGCCAATTGGGAGTCCAATTGGGATTCAGTGAGTGTTGCCGATGACAAATCTGCCATTTTGAGACTCACAAAGCAGTTGAACGAGAGACAGCTGCGGAAAGAGGTGCCGGCCAGAAATTCTTCTGCGACTCCAACCGGATTGTATTCTTTGATGAGAGAAGGTACAAATGACAAGTTGCCGTTGTGCAGTCCTATCAACCTTTTAGAAATGGAGAGACAGGCGCAAGAGTTTGGATACGACATGTCGTTACTCTGTGAAAATGCTGGGCGGGGCCTTGCGCAGGCGGCCGTCCAAGTTTTGGGCGGAGCGTCTGCGCGGCTCGGCGGAGGAGAACGTCAAAGGGTGAATTCACCCCCTTTGGTGATTGTGTTGGTGGGAAATAATAGAACAGGAGCCAAGCTGTTGGCTGGAGGACGTCATTTGGCAAGTCATGGAGTACGTGCTGTTGCCTTTGTGAACAATGACGATGAGTTGGAGAACCATGTGAGCCAACAGTTGAAGTTATTCGAACAATTTGGGGGTAAAATAGTGTACAACATGAACCAATTGAACAGCATTTTGGCACAGGTGGATTCTCCTGTGGAGTTGGTTGTGGATGGATTACAAGGATTTGATACGAGTGTATCTGATCTCATGGATACGGAACTCAGTAAAGCTGTGGGGGTGATCAAATGGCTGAATGGACAATCGTGCCACAGTATGTCGATAGATATTCCTTCTGGAATTGAATCTGGATCTGGACATTTGAACGATTCCGAGGCTTGTTATGTTGAGTCCAAATTTGTGGTTTCGATGGGATTACCTTTGGCTCTGTTGGTGCATGCAAAGTCCAATGGATTGTTGAAGGACACTGTTCATTTTCTTGTGGATGTTGGGGTGCCAAAGAAGATTTTCAAGGGAAGTTTGAGAAAGTTTGATAGGACTTGGTTTGGAAGTGAATGGATGGTGAAGATGGACGTTGTAGAGAGGAAATAGTTGAAAGAGATTATCATTTATTGTAGTGGGTTGTAGTGGTTTGGTTTGGTTTGGTTTGGGTCTGGGTTTGGGTTTGTTTCGATGTATTTCGATGTGTTTCTGATGACCCTTAAACCCCCTTTGAGGTCACGTGACTCTTAAGAGCTATAAAGAAAGAGAAGTATCAGAATGAACTGTGGATTGCGTATGATCTTTGTATTTGTATCATTTCATTTTATGGTTTTGATGTGTTTTTCGTGTGTTTTGAAGTATTTTTGATGTGTTTCTGATGGTCCTTTGAACACCCCCCTTTCTGATCACGTGACTTCTATTTTAAGACTTGTTAAGAAACAAAAATTATAATTGTAGTTGAAGTGTTGTATTTCTGCCAAATTTTGTGGTTTTGTGATTCTGTGATTTTGTGATTCTGTGATTTTGTGATTTTGTAATTTTGTAATTTTGTAATTTTGAGATTTTGGTGTGCTTTTGGAGTGTTTTTGGAGTGTTATTAATAGCCCAATAAAACATCCCCTTCGTGGTCACGTGACGTATATACCAGGTATTAGAAAGAGAATTTATAAACATAAACCGTAGTTTTAGTTATGTCTTGTGAGTGTTTCAGTTTAATTTTGTGGTTATGATAATTTTTGATGTGTTTTTGAATGTTTTTGAAGTGTTATTAATATCCCATTAAAGCACCCCCTTCTTGGTCACGTGACTCTTACACCATTTTAACAGAACTGAAATTATCAAGTAATTCTACTTTCCATAGTCTCTTAATGAGTCCTCAGTTTCATTTTGTAGTTAAATATGCTTTTGATGTGCTTTCAGAGTGTTTTAAATATTCTTTTGACGTGTTATTAATGGTCATTTGAACCCCCCTTCGTGGTCACGTGATTTATATGCTAAGACTTGTAAAGAAACAAAAATTATCAGATAATTGTAATTGAAATGTTGTACTTTCCAGATAGTCTCAGTGCCGTTCTGTATTTCAATTCAGTTTTGTGATTCCAAGTATGATCAGCTTTGAACTTTTTAAATGTTATCACCCGGTCACGTGACTTTTCCACGCATTTTTAAAAAATCAAATTCAAAACTTGAACCGCAAATATGGGCGTCTGTTTCAGTTGTTTGAAAAGAACAGATGATGCGCCTAGTCCTCTTGCCGATAACGAACGGGAGGCGATTGCGCTGTTGTTACATTTCCTCGATAATCGTCCAGAAGTTGATTTCTTCTCAGATGGACCTTTAAAAGCTTTAAGTACATTGGTGTATTCTGATAACGTTGACCTTCAACGTAGTGCAGCATTAGCTTTTGCCGAGATAACCGAGAAAGATATCAAACCTGTGGACCGCCACGTGTTGGAACCTGTGTTAATTCTACTCCAAAGCTCTGATACAGAGGTTCAAAGAGCAGCTTGTGCCACTTTGGGAAATTTGGCCGTCGATAACGATAACAAGAGACTTATTGTAGAAATGGGAGGTTTGGAACCGTTGATCAGACAAATGGGAAGCAACAACATAGAAGTACAGTGTAATGCTGTTGGATGCATCACTAATCTACTGACACAAGATGAAAACAAGCTGAAGATTGCCCGTTCTGGACTGCTCTTACCGCTTGCCAAATTGGCTCTGAGCCGTGATTTGAGGGTTCAACGGAATGCCACAGGACTGCTTTTGAACATGACTCATTCTTATGAGAACAGAGATGAGTTGGTCAAAGCTGGCCTGGTGCCCGTGTTGATCCAATTGCTCTCGAGTCCCGATGCCGATGTCCAGTACTACTGTACGACTGCTTTGTCCAACATTGCCGTTGATGAGAGTCATCGGAAACGTTTGGCCGTGTCGGAACCCCGTCTTGTGGCCCAATTGGTGCTGTTGATGGACAGTGTCAGTCCCCGGGTCCAATGCCAAGCCACTCTACTGCTCCGTAACTTGGCCTCGGATGCCGCTTATCAATTAGAAATCGTGAGGGCTGGTGGATTACCAAATTTGGTTCTGTTATTGCAGAGCACACATCAGCCTTTGGTGTTGGCAGCCGTCGCATGTATCCGAAACATCTCGATCCATCCTTTGAACGAGCTGTTGATCATCGATCTGGGATTCTTGAAACCTTTGGTGGCTCTTTTGGACTACACTGAATCCGAGGAGATCCAATGCCATGCCGTTTCCACACTTCGTAACCTTGCAGCCAGTTCTGAGAAGAACCGGAAACTGTTGTTGGATGCCGGAGCCGTCCAGAAATGTAAAGAATTGGTGTTGAATGCTCCTGTCTCGGTCCAGAGTGAGATCAGTGCATGTTTTGCCATTTTACTGCTTGCAGACGACTTAAAAGCACAATTGTTACAACTGGGACTCGTCGAGGTGTTGATCCCGTTGACTTTTAGTGACAACGGAGAAGTTGCCGGCAATGCTGCAGCAGCTTTGGCCAATCTCTGTTCCAGAATAGGCGATTACTCTGCCGTCTTGCACCATTGGAATCAACCCCAAGACGGCATCTATGGATTTCTCTTGAGGTTCTTACAGAGTGGTAATGCCACTTTTGAACATATCTCGTTGTGGACCGTGGCTCAATTGCTCGATTCCGACGATGACGAGGTGGTTTCTCGTCTCAAGACCTCGGCTCTCAAGACTCAGATCCAAAGCGTGAGAGATGCAAGTTTGGCAAAGGGGGTTGAGGCCGATGAGATCTTGAGTTTGAGCCAGCAGATTTTAGAAGTGTTTAATAGCTAATGTATTTGATATTTAGTGCAAAAGATGCGAGATCGACATGCGTTTCTTGCGGTCCAGAACCAGTTGTTCGTCCTCTTCTTCCTGTGGACCTTGGGATTGTTTGAGTGGGTGTTCGGAGAGGGACAAGGCGGGCAACCGTTCCAAATGTATGGAGTTCTGACGAGACGGAAACGTTGTTGGGGAGAGAGGAGGAAGAGACAGTTGAGATGAGATCGAGAGCCGCGGTTGGAAAGGGGTTGCCGCGGAAGAACGTCTTGAAGAATCTGCGGAGGAGAAACCTTGGAGATCGTGGGAGAGAGACGAGGTCCTGGACGACACCGAAGGTGGGTGGGAAAGAGGCGACGTGTAAGCGGTGCTGTGACGACGTCCCGGTTCGTCGATGAGTTTTCGTTGTTTCCGCGGCACGTGCAAATGTTCCGCGGGAGGATATTTAAAATCGAACGAAATCGAGCGCTGCGGCGGGGCCGGGCGGGCGGATAATTGGAGCGGCGGGAGCTGCGCGGGGGGCTGCGCGGGAGCCTGGCCGGGCAGAATATGACCGGCATAGGGGAGTTGGGCAGTCGTTAGAGGTGTAGAAGGTTGGAAGATGGCCGTGTTGAAGGCTATGTGGTCCTCGCGAGGTTGTGGGGGTAAGCCGGGGCCGGGAGTGGGCAGATCTTCGGCTTGTGTGGAGGCTCTCCGACGACGATTGGCTCCTCCGTTCCACCAATTTTTGACGGCATTATCACTACGGCCGTTCAAATGTCGAGCAATTTCGGCCCATTTTTTCCCACAGGTGGCCACCAATTGCTCGATCAACTCACCTTCCTCGGGTGTGATGGGGGACCGGTTGAGACTGGGCTTGAGATTTTGGTGGTACCGCTCGCGGCACTGTTTCGGAGTACGGGATCCGAGGGCTTGGGCAATTCTCACCCAGTTAGAAGCTCCAAAGAGTTGGATCAAATCTAGAAGTCTGGCATCTTCTTCAGGTGACCAAGGCCCTCGTCTACTTGGATGTTTATGATCAGGAGCATTTGGCGAGCTCCTCAGGCTGCCAGCAGCCGATGATGCTTGTGAAGGTTCGGACATGGGGGATTAAAACCCACAGGTTTGGATGTATGAGGTTTGAAGTCTATTAGACCAATAAATAGGCTCCGGTTTTTCAGATTTAAAGTGAACTCAGCGTCTCAAAAGATCTTATTGTATCAACTAAATTCAGATCACGCCGGTAACATCCGAAGCAAAAGCAACATCTGCAAATTGCAGCAAAAAGAATTTTTTTTTCAACATTTTTTTTTTTTCCTTTAGAAAATTAAAAATAGTAACAAAAAAAAACTTTAACTTCCTAAAATGGATAGAAAATGGCCTAAAATGGATTTTTTTGCTGAAAAACCGTTGGAAACCGTTGAGGGAAATAAGGTTTGTAAAAAAGGAGAAAATACGGAGATTACCGGAGATACTTTTATTTAAGGCTATTTGATAGGATATCGATTTCTGAAGGTGAGAGGTTTAGAAGCATGGAGATGACAGGTAGTAAATTTGCACGCTGGTCTCTTTTTTCGATGAATCCGAGAAGCACGTTCTTGATGTACGGGACAGGGTCTGATTGTTCTTTTGGGATGATTGGTTCCGGTTCTGGAGTGGTGATGACTTGTGAGGATTCGGCAAGTTTTTTCTGAATGTTTCGGAGTTCTGTTTGTGCCAGTTTATAATTACGGCTCAACCGTTCGTATTTCTGCATGTTTTCGTCGTTGGCCTTACGGAGATGACCGTTCAAAGTTTGTAATTCCACCATCTTACTGTCTGTGAGGGAGAGTTGTTTCTGCAAAGTGAGGAGTTTACTCTCCAAAATGGAATTATCTTTAGGTTTGATGACTTTCTCAGTTGGTGTTGGGACTGTGGATTTATCGGCTTCATTTTTGATCTCTTGGAGTTGTTGAACCCATTCTGCATGTTCTTGTTTGTGTTTCTTTGTCAATTTGGACATTTCCAATTTGATCTTGTCAATTTCATCGGCTTTTGTGGAGAGCCTAGATTCGAAATCACGGACAAGACTCTGTTTGTCCTCTTCTAATTCCACCAACATTTTACGTATAGTGGCAGCTTCTCTCGTACGTTCTTGTAACATTGTACGACTATCACTCAATTCTTCTTGTACTGTTTCATGAGACGCTTGAAGTTCTCTAAATCTTGCTCGCAGTTCTTCCAACATCTTTTCAAGACTGGTGACTTGATCCGAATTCGAAGATTTCAGTCTTGACAAATCGTTGAGTTTATCACGGAGTTCGTCTCTGGTCTTTGTCAAAAGACTTATTTCATTGTTCAACTTTCCCATTTTCAACAGTTGCAGTTTCGAATCTTGTTTGAGTTTCTCATTTTCCGTCATCAATTCATTGCTCTGTTCATTACTGGCTTTGACTTGATTCTTGGAAATCTCAAGACTTATCTTGAGTTCGATAAATTTATCGTTCAACAGATTTTTCTCATCATCGAGATATTTGATCTTGTTACTTGCATCGTTGAGTTGTTTCTCTTTCAATTCAAGTGTCTTTTGTAAATTGTTCAACTCAAGTTTGGCATTGATATCGACATCTTTGGCTTTCAAAAGTTGATCATTTTGTTTAGAAATAATTTGGTTTTCATTGGTCAAACTCTGATTGAGTTGATCCAACTCTTGAATTTTAGTTTGTAGAGAACTGATTTCATTTTTCAAACCTTTGATTGTTTTCTCATACGTTGTGATCAGTTCTGTGTGTTGTAGATGTAAAGTTTTCTCCTCTTGACCAGAACTTTTGAGTTCAACCAATTCATTACCAACATCTTTGAGACTGTCTCTTAGGTTTTCAATTTCTTCTTTGGATTCAGAAAGTTGTTCTTCAAGTGATGAAATCTTCTGTTGTTTATCCACAAGTTGTTCTTGGAGAGAAGGTTCAATTGTCTCTGTTTCTTTGACTCCATCAATTTTCTTCTTCTTCTTTTTGGATTGTTTTTTGGAAGGTTTTGGTTCATTTTTGAACTGTTTTAACTCTGTTTCTAGATCATCGATACGCTTTAAAAGAACTTTTCCTTGTGAATTTTCATCTTTTGAATCAATTTCCTGTGATTTCTTATCTTTTAAATCGATTTCTTGTTTCAATTTACTCACTTCTTCATCCAATTCTGTCAATTTTTGATCTTTGAACTCGTTTTCTTGTCTCAATTTATTCATTTCTTCTTCCAATTGATGTAGTTTTTCATCTTTTTTCAGAACGTTATTCAACATTACCTGATATTTTGAAATGTCTTGTTTCAGCAGATTCAAATCTGTCAATTTCAACTTCAACTCTTCGTTGATCAAGTCATTTTTCTTCTTCAAATCATCCAAATATTGGAAAAGAACTTCACTTTCAGAGATTTGAGAACATGGAGTATGTTCTCGGAGCAATTTTTCAAAACTTTGTACCAAAGAATTTTTCATCTTTTCAGTTTTATAGGCGTCTAAAAGTACGGGATATTTCTGTTCGTATTTGGCGAATTTCTTCATCTTCGATCTCACTTCTGGAGTCAATTTTGACACATCAATACCGCTGATGATCAAAGAAGGAACTTCTTTGTTGTTTTCTTCGGGTTCATCTTGTGGTTGAGTCATATTTTCAGGTGCTGGAGTCTTTGTTCTGAGTATCGAATCGCCCAGTGCTAGTTCTGAAAAGATCGATTTATCACTATTGGCTAGTTGTTGGGCTTGGCTCAGAGCCATCTTGAAGAACGAGGCTGCCCTTTGGTTGAGAGATCCATTGCCATTGGCATCGTTATCGCCGGATCGAGGGAACATTTATCAACACTTTTTAAAAGCTCTTGGGGCGATTTGTAATTTTAGCCGTTTTGGGGTTTTGGTGCGGTTGGCACGACTTATTCAAATTATCGTTTTGGGATTTTGGTGCAATGTGCACGACTTATTTAGATTACCGTTTGGGTTTTGGTGCGATTTGCACGACTTATTTGAATTACCGTTTTGGGATAATTGATTTTATATGCACTATAGAAAAGGGGGTGTTCTTCACATGAATTCCAGCTCTGGATGGTAATAAACAGGACAATTCCAATAAGACCTCTTGATATCTTTCCAAGTCTCTTGTGAAGAGTTTGGTTTGATGTTTTGGAAACTGACTTTGAGTCCGTAATTGTTCAAATCTAATTCCACAAGCCGTTTATACACTTCATAAACCACCAATCGGTCTGCTCCTAAACCATTGAAGAAACTAAACACTCCTTCTGGTTTCAAAAGACCAACCACATAGTCAAAAAGCTCAAGCATATCTTCATAATGTTCTGAAAAGGTGTCGAAATAAATTCCATCAAAAAACACCCCCTTTGTCAATAACTCCGGTAGAGTGTCCTGCCATCTTCCTTTCAAAACAGTAACACCTTTTTTGTCATACCAACCGTCTTGATCCATCTTCTTCAAAACATCAGGATGTGCCTCACAAATATAATGATTTGTTGGGTTTTTGTTCTGGATCAACTTGTCGATTATCCCCATTCCAAAACCAATGTTGAGGACGTTTGTTTCTGGTTCTTTTGCATTTTTGAACATTGAATTACAACCCTTTTGCATGAGATTCTCTTCCCATGACATCATAACTCCATCTTGTTCTTCAGTGACCAAAGCTTCATCTTTGTATTGCAATTTAGACAGGAGATAGATGTCTTGGTTATTAGATGCATCTTGGGGTTGTTGTGTTGGTTCTTCTTCATCCTCGATGAACTCAATCCCATTGTCAATCTTACGTAACAACATTTCTGCTCTAACTCCAGCATCAACTATCAATCCCCAATACAATGAACCCACAAGTTCTCTTCTCTGTAAAACACAACCAGGAGTCTCATTTTTATCGTTCAAAAGAGACCAACCTGCTCCCCATAACAAAAATTCCTCAATCATCTTCACCACAACTTTTTCTTCTTCAAAAGTTGTATCTTTTGGCACATATTCACAGATCAAATGAAGCGGTGTCGTCGTCGATGTCTGTTCTTTTTCATCTTCAATTCCATTTTCATAGTTAAAAGCTTCTTCTAAAGTATAAGTAGAAGGTATACCCAGCTTCAAGAGCTCTTTTAAAGGCTCAAAGAACTCTTCAGCAGTGATTGGCCTCGTTTTGAAGTAACACAATTCATGTAAATCCGTCATATCGAAAAGCTCATCTCGAAATTTTTTTTTCTTTTCTTTTTTTTTTTCTCCTGCAAGTGTTTTTTTTTTTCTCCTGAAATGCGTATAATTTTTTTTTTTTTCTCCAGCATCGCGGGGCCTATTGACATGTCCGAGACTGGATTTGAAACATGGGGTGTAAATAGACAAAATATGTTAAAAAACCAATGAAAATTTTTCCGTGTATGCATTTGACAATTGCAAAAAATGTACGTCGGACAGCGATCGGAACTTTAAAATCCTATAATATAAAAATTGTAAATCGAGTACTTATTCCGTTTTTACCGAACAGTTGGTCCGGTTAAGAAAGGTTGCAAAATATATAAAAGTTAGTCTGCGAGACGCATTTAAAAGAATTGAGACGTTTTGAAAAGTGGAATTTGACAAAGATGTTTTCACGACTCCTTAGAACTCGTAGATCGGTTCCTGTCCGATTGAGTACTCCTAAACTTTTCCATACAAATATGGCTATCCAACAAGCCAGTTTAAGGGCTTCATTGGCCGAAACTGCCAAAGCCAAAACTCATCATTGGAGTAACACTTTTATCGGGAAAACTGTCAAGAATTCTATCATTCTTGTTGGGGTGGTATCTTCTTCTGTTGGTGTACTTCTTGTAGGTTTCTTCATCTATGACTACAGCACCTATAACTGTGAACCCGAAGATTTGACAAATTTGAGGGTCTCCGAGGCGGCTTTGTTCCCGAAAAGGGGTGGTCCGGAAAATTTACCCGTGTTGAGTACAAGTCTTGATACATATGACGATGAAGCCAAGGAACAAACTAGACATAAACCCAAACTTGTCATCTTGGGATCCGGTTGGGGTTCGGTCGGTATGTTAAACCAGTTGAATCCCGGAGATTATGACGTCACCGTCATCTCACCAATCAACTACTTCTTATTCACTCCAATGTTACCAAGTGCAGCTGTGGGAACTTTGGAGATCAAATCTCTTTGTGAATCCATCAGATCGATCATAAGTGGTATAGGTGGACATTTTTTACAGGCCAGTGCAGAGAAGGTTTTGTTCAGTGAGAAACTCATCAAGGTTAAATCTTTTGATCCTCAAAAGGGAGAAACCACTCATTTCTATGTTCCTTATGACAAGTTGGTGATTGGAGTTGGTTCAATTGCCAATTCTCATGGTGTTAAAGGTTTGGAATACTGTAATCAGTTGAAAACTGCTGAAGATGCTTTGAATCTCCGTAAAAAGATTGTGGAGAATTTGGAACTTGCCTCTTTACCAACCACGAGTCCAGAAGAAAGACGTAAATTGTTATCCTTTGTGGTTTGTGGAGCCGGGCCAACAGGTACAGAAGTTGCTGCCGAAATCTCTGATTTGGTCAATGAAGATTTGGGAAACTTTCCAAAGATCTTGAGACAAGAAGTTTCTGTCCATATCATTCAATCCAGATCGCATATTCTCAACACCTATGACAAGACCATATCGGAGTATGCCATGGACAGATTCAAGAAGGATAGTATTGATGTGTTGACCAACTCCAGAGTGGCCGAGATCACTCCTACTGAGGTGATCTTCCGTCAAAAGAACGATGCCACCGGTGATGTAGAATTGAAGAAATTGCCGTATGGTTTGGTGTTGTGGTCCACGGGTGTGGCTCAAAATCCTTTGGCCCAAGATGTGGTGAAGACTTTGGGATCTGTTCAGAAGAATAGAAGAGCCATAGAGACAGATCCACATTTGAGAGTTCTTGGAGCTCCTTTGGGAGATGTTTATGCAATTGGAGATTGTTCCACGGTGAGAACCGACTTGGCCGATAACACTACTGAGTACATCCGTAAGTTCATCGTGGGTAAACATTTCGCCAATAATCAGGTGAAGATCATCACCGATGATGACATCAAACATTTGCTCTTGACCCATGAAGAAGTGAAGGAACTTTCCATGAAGATTGCGGAAAAGCATCCTTTGGCCAAAGAAAACCTTCTGCTCATGGAAGAGTTGATTGGAAAGTATGACAAGGACAACACAGGACGTCTTCAATTCGACCAGATCAAATTGTTGTTGGCCGAGGTGGACTCCAAAGTGACGTCGTTGCCTCTGACTGCTCAAAGGGCTCATCAACAAGGTAAGTATCTCGGGAAAAAATTGTCCAAGTTGGCCCGTTCATACAGCTCGTTGACTTTGAACGATATCGTCGATGGAGACATCGATGATGCCATCTCAAAACCTTTTAGATACCACCATCTCGGTTCTTTGGCTTATATCGGTAACTCTGCCGCTTTAGACTTCTCCGGTCATTCTTTTGTCGGAGGAATCGTAGCCATGTATTTATGGCGTGGTATCTATTTCGCTCAAAGTGTGAGTATGAGAACTCGTGCTTTGATGTTTATGGATTGGTTGAAAAGAGGTTTATTTGGAAGAGATATCATGATGGTGTAGATTACTACCTTGAATCTAGAGATTGCTATATATAGATCAGACTTTCGAGTCTTTAGAATGAATGCTTGTCTTTTATTAGCAGATGTATCCCTAATTTATATATTATATAAAGTTTGTGTAGTGATTGAAAGGTACGATGATTTATTCACATCATTGATATCACAACTTACCTGCCTCTTTTGTCCTTCTTCCTTCTGTCCTTCTTCCTTCTGTCCTTCTTCCTTCTTCCTTCTTCCTTCTGTCCTTCTCTCCTTCTGTCCTTCTGTCCTTCTGTCCTTCTCTCCTTCTATCTCTTTATCCTCTCTTTATCCTTCTTAACTCCGTACGATAACTCCGTCTTATCGCGGAGTTAACAATCAAAAATCTCCATTTTTTATTCCAAGATAACAAATAAGTTTAATTGCATGGAATACCATTTAGTAGTTCTTGTTCACGGTATCTGGGGTAACATTTCTCATTTCGACCATCTCCATTCACAATTAGCAAATAAACAAAACGTTGTAGTTTATCGCACCGGTTCCAATGAAGGTTATAAAACCTATGACGGAATCGATCTCTGCGGCCAGCGAGTTGCACTGGAAATCGAACTGTACACTTTAAAATTGGGAAACGTCACCCAAATTTCAGTAGTTGGTTATTCTTTAGGTGGCCTCATTGCTCGTTATGCCATTGGTGTCTTACACCTTAAGGGCTATTTCAACTCTGTGGAACCCATCAATTTTGTCACATTTTGTACGCCGCACGTTGGAGTTCTTGCTCCTGGATCAGGTTGGTCTGTCTCCATTTTTAATTGGCTTGTTCCGTTTTTATTGGCCAATTCAGGACGTCAGATGTTCCTCAAAGATGGACCTCAACCACTTCTTCAATTGATGGCCAAACCAAATTCAATCTTCTACAAAAGTTTACAAAATTTTAAACATCGTAGTTTGTATTCAAACGTTGTCAATGACAAAAGAACTTCTTGGTGGACTCTGGGAATTAGTTTGACCAATCCTTTTGAAGCTTTAGATGTCGATCCAAAGATCAAAATCACAAATGGAATCATGGATTTGTTCAATGGAACCAAATTTATCTTTCATTTGTATGATGACTATCCTGTGGTGATCGATGCCTCTAAACCTGTCACTTTGATATCCTCAAGTGTCACAGCTGTTCAACCTTCCACTCCACAAGACCCACTCTTCAAAAACATCCCCACCGAATCCAACTATGAGAATTTTTTCAAAAGAAAGTTCAAATGGATCGTCGTTCTGTTTCAAATCTCCATTTATGCCCCTTTATGGGTGTCTTGGTTCATCGTTAAAAATCTTGTTGAAAGGTTCAAATCAGGTCTAAGAGTTCTTAAAGAGACAGATGCTGCTGCCTTTTTGGAATTGTACGAATTAGACGAGAAACATGACGAATTTGGTTTCAAATTCGAACAAAATATCGAAGACCATACCGATGAATTGGTCGATAACGTTTTAGGAGCCATGATGAGTCGTAAAATGAGAACAGAAGAAGACTTATTTTGGGTCCAATCTTCTTCAGGTGATGCCAAAAATGCCAAAATCACTTTGGATCAAATGGCCAATTATAATTTTAACTCTTTAAACCTTTCCTCATCAAATTCTTTGGAAATGGCACAAATCAAATCTTTACTCTCACATTTCAAGTTGAACTTCAACAATCCAGCTCAACCTGAGATCATCTTTAATCTCAACGAATTGAACTGGTCAAAGTTCCCCATCTATATCCAATTAACCCCTGCCACACATGCTGCTGCTATCGTTCGTCATCAAGACCCAAATTTCAAAGAAGGTCACATTGTGGTTCAACATTTCTGTGAAAAAGTATTCAAGCATTCATAATCTATACAACTATAGCCAATAACATCAATAACATGAACCCTCCTAAAATGATCAACATCCAAAGGCATCTGGCATTCTTTCGCTTTTGGTAGTTGTTCAGCCGTACCAATTCATTTCTCAGTCTTTTGGTATCGTTCACAACGGTATACATGCTGTTTTCAATGCTATCGACAGCTAGACCTTGCTCTTGTACCATCGTACTCAAATCTTGGTAAATCTCGTTGATTTCGCTTATCGAAGTTGCAATATTTTGAATCTCACTGTTACGCTCTTCGATTAGATGTTGTTGGTATTCCAACTCTTCAGAATTCACCGGATCGTATTCGATTTGAAACTGTTGTTGTTCTTGTTGAGGATGTTGAGGCTCGAGTTCAATTAGATCCAATTCAACAGCTTTTTGTTGTTCCCAAACTCTTTCCAGCTCTGTGAATTTGGTCTGGATCTCGTTGAATTTTTTGAGAGATTTGTTCAACTCCACCAAGAGTTTTTCTTTGGCAAAGATCTCACTCTGGGATAAGTCTTCATCTTCGAATGCCATCAAATCATTTTTAGAGCTGTTGAGTTGTCTAAAGTTTAATATGAGTGTGTTCATCAATTTGACCAGCCGGTCCTGTTCGCTATGAGACTCTACAGCAGTCTGTAACAGTTGAATGGTGTTGTTAATTTTGGATAACAATGAAGACACGGTCTCTGTTGTGTCTTGGAACTCCTCATTTATGACAGTTTGATCCTCTAAATGTATACTTTCATGGTATCTGGAACCCATGGCGATGACTTGGTGATTGAGCAGTTTACGAAATTCAATTTAGCGTTTTGGGATTTGGTTTAGTGCACGACCAAAAAAGTACATTTTTGTTTTGAGATTTGGTTTTAGTGCACGACCAAAAAATACATTTTTGTTTTGAGATTTGGTTTAGTGCACGACGAAAAAAGTACATTTTAACGTTTTGGGATTTGGCTTTAAATGCACGACTGTGTTCTTGACTATGTATATATGTTATTCGATGTATGCGTTGAAATCGTCGTGCATAGAGTCCAACAGGATGATGAATTTGGATGTGACATCTGTGATTTCGGCCAAAAGTTTCAGTTTACACTCTGGCGTCGAATCCACCAACAAAGAATGGTTCAACTCCGGCAACAGGGGGAATTTGGCCCTTTTGGAGTCTCCATTGAGTGAAAAAGAGGCAGTTGGAGTGTTAGAAGGTTTTGTGCGCGGAGGAGTGATAGAACCTCCTGAAGCCATCACACCAGTAGGTGTCACCTTGCCGTTCAAAAATGACGTCATGACATTCAGCTGAGATTTCTCATTAAGAGGTGTCATGGTCAAAGGTGTAGCAGCAGCTTGAACATCGACTCCAAATTGATTGATACGTCCTGTATCACGAGGAGACTCTCCAGTGAGAGCCTGAAGAGTCCCCGATGCACTCGTAGGAGCAGGCATCTTGAGTTGCAACTTGTTCTTGTTCTTGGATTTTTGTATCACAGGAGTAGGACTGGAATCCAGCTCGATATCTACAGGTTTGTTGATGGGCTGGAGAAGCAGCGGCATGTTTGCAGAAGAAGGAAGAGGTTTCATGGTCTGAGAAGGAGTGAATCTCTGAGGAGACACAGTTTCAGCTGCTCTTTTGGGTGACGGAGTACGACCAGAGGTCAATGCTGGTGGATGGAAAGGTTGAGACACAGTCTGGCGTCTTGGCAGAAGAGGAGTCGAATCCAATACCAGAGCAGCACTCTGAGTATGAGACAACGTTGGAGCTCTTGAACGCAGTTTAGGCACCTCGAGGTCGTCCATATTGGGGATCTCGATCATCGGTGACAGAGATCGCAGTGACTGTGGAACCGAGGGTTGTTGTATCGTCTCTTCTTCCTCCTGGAACAACAGAAGAAGTGTTCTGGGTGCCTCTTTCAACGTCTCTTTGCGTGTAGTGTGCACAGTGCCTCGTAAAGTAGGATTGTCTCGAGTCATATAAGTCTGCAGAAACTCGTCTTCATACAAATCTTGCGAGTAATCAGGCTGGTTTTGTACCTGCTGGATATCGATTTCGTTCTCCATGATGTATTCATGAGAACTCAACGAGTCAAAATCCCACTTCACATCCAGTTCTTCCACGTTATTCTCATCCTCAACACCGTACAACATGCTATCACGTCCTGCTTTCTTCTCCCTCCAAATCAAGTACCTAGAAATCAATTCTTTGAGTACAGAGGTCGAAACTAGTCGATGGGCCCGTACAAACTTGGATTTGAGCAATTCATCGGCACTCAAACGTTGTTCAGGGTTTTCGTCCAAACACAAGGCAATGATCTCTTTGAGTAAAGGAGAATGATTACGGCCTTCTAATCTCGGAGGTTTCTGTTTTGTGATCAATTGCATGGCTCTCATGGCATCTTTATCACTATATGGGGGGTTTCCAGTGGCTATTTCATAGATTGTGATCCCTAAAGACCAAATATCCACCTTGACGTCATATTTGGCACCTTCCATGATGACTTCTGGAGCCATCCAATACGGAGTTCCAGCCATGGTGGTTCTTTTCAAAGCAGTAGAAGTCAATTGCAGAGCCACCCCGAAATCACAGAGTTGGACACGTCCTTCTTTGGTGATCAAAACGTTTGCAGCTTTCAAATCTCGGTGTATAACTCCAGCTTTATGCACATATTGTAACAGAATCAACAATTCTCGCACTATAACTCCGATATATTTCTCGTCGATTCTACCGGGCTTGAGCAAAGATCTCACTGATCCACCCAGACATAGATCCATGATGATCCAAAGTTTTGTGTCACTCAAAAATGAGCCATGGTAATGTATGATGTTGGGTGCCTGTTTGAGTTGGGCAAGAAAGGCGATTTCCAGTTGGACATCTTTAACTTCCTCGTGTTCTGTATCTAGATTCAATACTTTTATTGCCACAACTTGACTTGTTTTTCTGTGATATCCTTTATAAACGACTCCAAATTTACCGCGACCGATCACCTCTGTTCGTTTGTATAATTCAGTCACATTTTGTGAGACACCTCCTATTTCTGACTTGGTTTCTGTATTTGAGGACCCATTGGGCACATGATGGATGTTCTTAGATTCCATTTCAACTGTTCAAATGTGTTCAAACAGCGGCTTTAAATGCTACTGTGATGAATCAAATGAATTAATTTTCTTTTTTTTTTAATCTTTAATTTTTGATTTTTAATTTGATTTTAATTTTGATTTAATTTTAATTTTGATTTTAATTTTGATTTTAATTTTGATTTTTAATTTTGATTTTAATTTTGATTTTTAATTTTAATTTTAATTTTATTTTTAATTTTATTTTTATTTTTAATTTCTATTTTAATTTTTTTTTCTTTTTTAAATTCAATTTTAAATCATTTTACCTGTTCGTAATTTGCTCATAATCACAATGGTTTCAGGAGCAGAGATCATTGCTAAGAGTTTGGCTGATTTAGGTGTGGAAGTTGTTTTCGGTTTAGTCGGAATCCCAGTAGTGGAGATAGCCGAGGCTTTGGTTGCTGAAAAAATCAACTTCATCGCAATGAGAAATGAACAAGCTGCTTCTTATGCAGCCTCACTGTACGGATATCTAACACGCAAACCAGGAGTGTTGTTGGTTGTTGGTGGCCCAGGAATTGTACATGCAGCAGCAGGAGTGTTCAATGCAATGCTGAACAGATGGCCAATGTTAGTCTTAGCTGGCTCTACTGCCTCCTCAGAGACATACAAAGGAGGCTTTCAAGAGCTCGACCAAATTTCGTATTTTGCTCAGCAGGTCAAGTTTGCATGTCGTCCGAGAAGTGTTGAAATGGTGCCTGAATTGGTGTTCAAAAGTTATAAAACTGCCTTTGTTGGAGTCCCCGGTGCCACTTATGTAGATTTACCTGCTGATTTGATCCAGAGTCAAACTCTGTCTCCTTTACAGGTATTGCCCTATTTAACAGACACCCCTAAAAGCGGTGCAGACCCTGCCTCGATAGAAAAAGCTGTAAAAATCATCAAAGAGGCAAGGTTTCCTTTAGTTATTGTAGGTAAAGGTGCTGCATATGCCAGGGCCTCTCTTCATATCTCTAAATTCGTAAAATCCCACAATCTACCCTTCCTTCCCACACCAATGGGAAAGGGGGTGATCATCGATTCAGATGAATTGGATGTGAGTTCGGCAAGATCGACACTGTTGAAAAATGCAGACGTTATAGTGTTGGTTGGGGCTCGTTTGAACTGGATACTCCACCATGGACAACTGCCAAGATTCAATCCAAATGTCAAATTTGTCCAATTGGATATCTGTGCAGAAGAAGTAGGAAATCTGGGAGCTATGGGTTCTTTCCAATTAGGGATCTTAGGTGATTTGACTCTCACTGTACCTCAATTAGATTTGGCTTTAGGTAGTTATAAAAGCCCAAGACTTGATGAAGAGTTGATCAAACACAGGACCACCAACATTCTGAAACTTGCCCAAAAAGAGATCTTAACCCCAGGATTATTGACTTATAACCAAGTGTATAAAATTATGAGGGAAATTTTTCCTAAAGACATGTTCTACGTGATGGAAGGAGCCAATACGATGGATGTGGCCCGTATATCGTTTCCGGCTCATTCTCCACAGAGCAGAATCGATGCCGGTACAAATGCCACAATGGGAGTCGGATTGGGATATGCGGTCCTGGCTGCTATTTCGGACCCCCACAGAAAAATCGTGGCCATTCTTGGAGATTCGGCTTTCGGATTCTCCGCCATGGAATTGGAAACTGTCTCGAGGTATAAACTACTGATGATTGTGGTGATCATGAATAACTCTGGAGTTTATCATGGATCAGCAGATTCATCATACAATCAACCTCTTTTACCACCAACTGCTTTGGGCAAAAATCTCGATTACCACATTTTGGCCCAATCTTTACATCTAAGGGGTTATAAATGTGTCACTGCACAAGATATTCAAAAAAACACAGAAAAAGCACTCAAAAATCTCTCTAATGGAGAATCTACCCTACTCAACATCATTATCGAACCTGGAATAGGTAAAAAGTTGCTGTTCGGTTGGAATAAACCTTCCAAACTCTAATATATCTTATCTCATCTCATCATCTCATCGCTGTATCCCTTTTTTTTTTAGAAAAATTTTTCAGAGAGCAAAAAACGAATTTGGCCAAAGACTAGAAGATGTTGGATCCGTTTGATCAGAAAAAGCTGAGTATATTGCTGGAGATCACTCAGACTAGTGAAGATTTGCCAGATGCATCTCCCAAGGGCACTATTGATGAGCTTTGTTGGCCTATTATGACACTTTTGAACCTGCATAAAGACATTGTGACAACGTCCTCTTGTTCGGGAAGAGTGAGTGTTTTTGTGGAAGGAAACAAAACCAAGACTCTGGAACATGTTCAAATCGGAGCTAAAGGCTTAGGAGGTCATTGGCTCTTTGTGACACATGATTTTAAAGAGGTGAATCATTGGTGGAAGGATAAGGGCTTGAGATTCGATGTCAAAGCCAATGGTATAAAAGACGATACAAGATTCATTTTGTTCAAATTTGAACCATTTATACTCCATTTGAAATGCCGGAACTTTGAAATGGCCCAAAAATTGTACACAGCAGCAATGGGATGTGGATTTAGAGAATCCGGAATAGGTTCTAATAATTTGGTGGCTATCAGAATATCGATTAAATTGGATGTACCAATTGGATATCTCGATGGTGATGAGTTGATCATGATTGTAGATGAGAATTATCTCGAAACATTAACACTTCTTTCTTTGAACAGGTTCAAAGAGAATAGCCGAAAGATACAACAACTCTATGAGGCATTTGAGAAAGCAATGAATGAGAAAGAGACGAAACAAGAAACGAAAGAAGAAAGAAGACAACGTAAAATAGCACAAGGCATGGCCAAAAGAGATCTGATAAGACTGCAAAAGGAACAAACCACTTTGATAAATATCTAACTTCTTCATAACCCCCAATTTATTGAGATTTCAAGCACGACCATTTGTTTTTTTTTTTTTTCAATTCTCAAAAAAAAAAAATTGAAAAATTTAGTCATCGATCAACGACATGAGTGAAGAAGACAGCACAAAACTCGAGCAATTAAAGCTCAACGAAGCTACTGATGCAGCTCCAGTATTAGGGTATGTATCCGATCCTAAAGATCTTTGTTTCAACAGAAACTAACTACAGTCCGGATGGCCAACCACTTTCGAAGAAGGCGCTTAAAAAGCTTCAGGCCCAGCAAGAAAAAGAACGTAAAAAGGCAGAAAGAGCAGCCCAAATTGCCCAAGAACTGGCAGAACGTGCAGCAGCAGAGCTGGCTAGTGATTTCGCCAAAGACAGCTACGGAAAGCTTCCTTTGAACCAGTCCACGACCAAAACCGGTGTCGTCCGTACTCAGATCGGAACCTTGTCTGCCAACGATGATGGTAAAGAAGTTGTTATTCGTGCCAGAGTACACACCTCCAGAAAGCAAGGTGCCACAATGCTTTTTCTTGCTTTGAGACAGCAGAAAGAGCTCATCCAGGCCCTCTTGAAGTCCGACGACGAGACCGTCTCAAAGCCCATGGTCAAATGGGCAGGTTCTGTGAGCTTAGAAAGCATTGTGCTCGTCCACGGAATCGTCCGCAAAGTTTCCGAACCGGTGAAATCTGCCTCCGTCCAAGATGCCGAGATCCACATCACCAAAATTTACACCATTTCCGAGGCCCCAGCTCAACTTCCAATGCTCATCGAAGACGCTTCTCGTTCAGATGCCGAAGCAGAAGCTGCTGGCTTACCTGTCGTCAACTTGGATACCCGTTTAGACGCCCGTGTGATCGATCTCAGAACCGTCACCAACCAAGCCATCTTCAAGATCCAATCGGCAGTTTGTGAACTCTTCCGTGAGTTCTTACTCTCGAAACAGTTTGTCGAGGTGCACACTCCAAAGTTGATTGGTTCTGCCTCAGAAGGAGGTGCCAATGTGTTCGAAGTGACCTACTTCAAAGGTAAACTGTACCTTGCCCAATCACCTCAATTCCACAAACAACAGTTGATCGCTGCTGATTTCGAACGTGTGTTTGAAATCGCCCCAGTTTTCAGGGCAGAAAACTCCAACACCCATCGTCACATGACAGAGTTTATAGGATTAGATCTCGAGATGGCTTTTGAAGAACATTACGACGAAGTCATCGATTTACTTTCGGAGTTGTTCGTCTTTATCTTCTCACAGTTGAAACTGAGATATTCCAAGGAGATTGAGATTGTACGTAAACAGTACCCTATTGAAGAGTTCAAGTTGCCAAAAGATGGTAAGATGGTTCGTATCCCTTTCAAAGAAGGTATTGCCTTGTTGAGAGGAGCAGGTAAAGATGTTGATGATTTCGAAGATTTGAGCACTGAAAATGAAAAATTACTCGGAAGTTTGGTCCGTGAGAAATATGACACTGATTTCTACATTTTGGACAAATTCCCATTGGCCGTACGTCCTTTCTATACGATGCCAGATGCTCAAGACGGTAATTATTCCAATTCTTATGATTTCTTCATGAGAGGAGAAGAAATTCTCAGTGGAGCACAACGTATTCATGATCCTGTCTTGTTGAAAGAACGTATGGATCATCATGGTGTTGATCCAACTTTACCAGGTGTCAACGATTACGTCGATGCATTTAGTTACGGTTGTAATCCTCATGGTGGAGGTGGTATTGGATTGGAAAGAGTGGTTATGTTTTATTTGGGCTTGAAGAATATCAGACGTGCTTCTTTGTTCCCAAGAGATCCAAAGAGATTAAGACCTTAGTAATATTATCCTTTACATACATTTCTACCAATAAACAACTTCTCAAAAAGGGGGTTCTCTCATAATTCCATTTCGGTGTCAAAAAGTCGTGCACAAATCTCCAAAATTAATCTCCGAATAAAAACACTTTTAACAACACCAATAATTTGGACGCTGATTTCATCCGTAGAACAGGACCAATTGGGTATGGGAGAACCTATAACTCCTGACAACGCATCCGCTCGATCGTTCCGTACTATTGATACAGTTCGTGCTATCCATGATTACGATGGAGACGACGATACAACACTTTCATTTACCGCCGGAGACACCATTCAAGTGCTCTCAAAATTACCTTCGGGTTGGTGGGACGGAGTCTTGGAAACAGAAAATGAGATCTTAAGGGGCTGGTTTCCTTCGTCATACGTCAGATCCACTCTGTCATCCAGTTTGAAGTCCATTAGACTGAGTCTTATGGACGATTCCAGCACTTCTCGTCGTAACAGTGGTGCATCCAATGACAGTTCAATCCTGGAATCTTTGCCATCACTGCAGGTCAATGATGGTTCTTCATCTATAGATATAGCTCCAGACACTCAGTTCTTGTCGTTGCAAGAGGTTGAGAGTCTCCAAGAGATTGATAATTCTCCCTTGATATGGATTCCTCAACTCACCGATGATGGAAATTTGGTCTATTACAACGAGAAATTGAATTCTTATACCAAAGAATTACCTCTAAAGTCTACACCAGTACTAGATTCTTCTTCTTTACTCCTGTTTCCGAACAAAAAAGTGTTGGAAAGTTTGGAAAATGTCCAAATCTCCCACAAAGAGGACAAAGAAAGACTCAACTATAAAGATATAAGACATGATAGTGTCAGATCTTTGGTTTCCGATACAGTTCATGCCCAAAATACGGCTCTTTTCTCCAGTGATGACCTTTTTTATACCGATCCAACCGATATGAAGACTTTTGGACAGATGTATAAGACTTTTGTGTTTCTTTTGGACCTTCTGGTTGATTCTTTGGCCAAAATTAATACCACAATGTTTGCAACTCACTATAACAATGTGACAAAAGTGTGTGTTTTATTCCAATTATCTGCCCGTTTGGTCCAACACGAACTAGTTTCACAGAATTTGGACTATACTTTACAGTCGAAATTGAAGAAAATGGTCAATTCAGTGGCTCAATTGGGGATAAATGGCGATTTGTACCTCTCTGTACAATCTGGTATAGAACTTCGGTCCGAAGATACAAGTGTCAATTCTGCCTCTAGTGATCGATACCTTGAAATGGCCAAGATTGACGTCAAATCGTTGAAACAAAGAGCAGAATCTTGTTATAAGATCTTTGCCTCGTTACAGTTCGAAGATCCAAATCATGATAAAACTTTGTTACCTCAAATCTACCCCAGATTCTTGAAAGACACTTTTGATGGAGGAAATTGGGTAAATCCTTTGTTCAAGAGGAAAGAGAATCCTTTCAAGACGGAATCGAGTTCTTATAGCCGTCCCAGATATTTCCAAGATCGTTCGAATAGACCAAAAGTTTTATTGGACAAAGATGCAATTGACACTTTGGAATCCAAAAAGGCCAAATTGACCCAAATCATGGGAGATCTCTTATCAAGTTTGGAAATTTCTATTCCGGAAGGAGTGGATCCTGATCTGTTCATGGAAGAGAGAAACATCACCGTTTTAACTGTGGTGTATAACTTGTTACAACCGGCAGCAAGAGTCATGGATATCCTTGAAGCCTTTGATTTCAGCGTTTTCAAAGCTGCAAGAGAATTACCAGACCTTCATAATGGTCAAAGCGTGTTCTTTGACAAAGAAGTAATGTCCTATACCTATCCAATGTTGATTGAGTTCTTTGAATGCAAACAACTGTTATATGACTCGCTTGCAGAATTGGTGATGGATGCCCAAGGTTTGACTTTACAAGATCCAGAGGTGTTCAAAGGAATACGTGAAGATGATTTCAACAATTATGACAAAGTGGCTGCAGAATTACCGACAGAGAAACTCGCTGCCAAATTGAAACAATTGTTGATCGAAAACGACATCAATAATGATAGTTACAGTAAACTTCAGTTCAAGAAGGATGACAAGTTAAGAGATGCAATTGAGAACTTGAGTAAGAACCTTGGAATGGCATTGTATGCAGTGCAACAGTTGATCAACGAAAGGGAAACCATTTTAAACTATTCTTCAAGGAACATGAATCTGGATTTCGACATCAGCTTGTTCATGGGTGAAAGACACAGTACGATGCCAGAATTACTTGCAGATGCAGAACAGAACACTACAGTGGCTCCTAAACGCCAAGGAGATATTCCTTGGTATCTCGATATTGATCAATCTGAATACTCCATCGTGTACGATTCAAAGGGTAGCATCAAGGGGGGGACCATCGATGGATTAGTGGCTCATTTGACCAGTAACATCGATAAAGATCCACATTTTATCAATGCTTTTCTACTCACTTTCAGAAGTTTTATAACGCCAATCGGGTTGATCTCCAAATTGGAAGAAAGGTACAACACTTCTCCACCTGAAGGTTTAAGTTTTGACGAATACAACATTTGGATCGAAAAGAAATTGAAAGTGGTGAGAGTCAACGTTATAAACGTGGTTTGGCTTTGGTTGACGAGATATTGGAATTTTTTCTATTACACAGATGATTTGTTGATCCGTCTCACCAACTTTGTACATAATTCATCGGACAAAGCATTACCAAACAAAGATGAATTCATGGCCCAGATCAAGAATGTACTGGAGCTTTCTAAACGGAAATCTTCAAACAACGTTGGAAGTATGTACACTGTTGAGACATTACCAAGTACAGGAACGGCTCCTCTGCCAATTGTGAAGGGATCTTTGAGAAGACTCAAGTTGAAGGATATCGATCCTTTGGAGATGGCAAGACAATTGACCATCAGAGAGTTTGCCTTTTATAGTCGTATCACCGAACTGGAGTTCTTGGATAAAATTTGGGGTGAAAAATACGGCAAGATGGGATCTTCTGCTAATATCAAATATTTCATCCAATATGCCAATAAGTTGACAAATTTTGTCTCTTTTATGATTGTGAAACACAAAGATGCCAAAAAGAGAGCAGATACAATTGTCTATTTCCTTGCGGTTTGTGAGAAATGTTTACAGTTGAAGAATTATTCTTCATTGACAGCTGTGATCAGTGCTCTCTCGTCTTCTCCAATTGCAAGATTGAAGAAGTCCTGGGCTTTTGTCCCTAAGAACTATCTCGAAACTTACAACAGATTGGATAAGTTGATGTCCATTGATAGGAATTATAACGAGTACAGAGATTTGTTGAAGTTTGTCAAAGAAGATGAACCTTGTATCCCATTTTTGGGAATTTATTTGACAGATTTGACATTTGTGTCACAACTGATCTCGGATAACGTTGATCGTAACAAGGATATGATCAATTTCTACAAAAGGTACAAGATTTATCATACAATATCTGAATCTTTGAAGTATGAGAAAGTTCCTTATAATCTACAAATTGTGCATGAGATTCAAAGTTTCCTAGACAACTGGTTCCTTGTTAGTCCAGATGTCAACGATCAACATAGAATCTCTCTTGCACTTGAACCAAGAGTCCTGCCCCTGGTTAAATAGTTCTAATCTCTTGTTAACTATGTGATTTTCGCACTTGAATTTTTTTTTTAAAAACCAAAATTTTCAACCGTCTAAAAATTTGACAAGATGAATGTGCAAGATAGAAGACGTCTTTTAGGTCCAGCTTCAGCCAAACCTCTTATATTTGATTATCAGTCTGTTGACAAGAGTGAAAAATTGGAGAACACCAATAAGATCAGTAAATTTTCCATAGAAAATGGTTTAATTTCTAATGCCAATGGCTCATCGTACGTCGAAAAAGAGGATAAGACGATTATTTTAACGACTATAAATGGACCAAGACCCATCAAAGGATCGTTCATTGACCAACTGAGTTTATCAGTAGAATGCAGATTTGCCTCTTTTTTACAACAACCCAGTAATCTTCTCAATAGTGTCGATTCTAACATTCCCACAAATCATAACGGCAAGTTGAATCTCAGTAAAGTTGAAAATAGAATCTCATCTTTTGTGCATACATGTTTTTTGAGTTGTATATTACTTGACCATTATCCTAAATCCAGCATTGAAATCTTCATCAAGGTATTAAACATCAGTTCTAATACCTCCTTGTTATCCCTAACCAAAGACATCATTCATAGCGTTAGTTTGGCTTTGGTGGATGCAGAAATTGAACTTTGTGATATAATATCATGTGGGAATGTACTGTATCAAGACAAAGAGGTAATATTAGATCCTAAATACGTCCTGTCACAGAGCTTGGAACTGTTGGTGGCTTTTATGAATTATAAAGATCAAATTGTAGGTGTATGGTTTGATGGAAATCAGCTGGTTGAAGAAGAAGAAAATTTGGTTAATAAATGTAAAGAAATGAGTGTTAAAGTACGTGCCAATTTAAACGCTTACTTGTTAGAGCATTCTATCTAATTTCATCTATGACTTTTTTGATTGAAATCACTTTTGTAGCAAGTTGTTGAATTGTTTCTGAAGTTTGAATGGAATTGATGTTGATCGGAATACCAATGCTTTGACTTAAAAACTTTGTAAATTCTTGCAAATCTTTGATGTCATTCTTTGTATCTTTGAACTGTTGATATTTGGATATTTTGTTTCTTAATTGTTCGATCTCATTCACAAAGTCCTGATTAGGTTGATTGGGGATTTCAATCTTTTTAATTCTCAACTCAAATGGTTCACTGATAAAAGCCACATTGTGTCCTTCATCGTTGTAAAGTCTTAGTTCATAAACTCCAGGTTCAAAATATAAATATTTCTTTGTAAATCTAACTTCACCTTCGTCTTCATGAGCTTCAAGGATCAGATCATTACTCTTTTCTTTATATCCATCGATTTGTAAACCTATCCAGTGATTTTTGGAAGAAATGATTGTCTTCAACTTGGATTTATGGGTGTTCAACACTTTATAAATGGCCAACCAAGCTTTGTTTGTGGCAAGCAGAGATTTCCAATGGATTTTGAACTCATCTCCAACGTAATAATACTTGATTCCAGTTTCTAAATCTTGTTTGATGTCCAAGAATTCAAGAATACCTTCATCTTCTTCTATCTCCTCTGTAATGGCACTGTCATGAACTTGATCACTTTTCACAATTGTCAATTGTGATAAAGAATTACTTCTGATCACTTTGATATATTTTTCAGTTTGAGATTCACTGCTCATTCTTCTACGGATGAAATCATTCACCACTTTAGATGTGTCATCTATGATCTTATCAACGTTACCATTGACGATTTCAAATCTGGTTTGAACAGGTTTTGGGATGAACAATTGATTGATGGATTTTGAAACTCCGGATTTATGTTTGATGACAGTTTCTCCATAGATGTTGATCATGTGTTGTTTCTCTATGAAATTGATGAGAATAAAAGTACTCACGAGCCAAATGATGGCCAAGATGAGAAATCTAAAAGAGTTGAAAAGAATGGCAAAGCCAAAGACAGTCATGATGGAAGAAAATCTTTCTGGTTGGTTCAAATAACGATAGATTCCAGATCTCGATAAAGAATTGATCACATATTTAGCTCTCGACAGTTCAGAAACCAAGAAGAAATCTCCATAGAACCAACCAAATTTCCCGATGGATTTGATGATGCTCAAATTGATCAAATATTGAGATCCCACCAAGATTACAAAGACCAAGATACGGAATTGGACCCAATAGTTGTTCTGGAACAAACGATGGTTGAGCAAATAGTTCAACCCTAAACTGAAGACAGAACTGTACTTCAAAAGAATGAGGTTGTTATAAAAAATGCACCAATTTTTGAATGCCGTGGTCTCCAAAATTTCACTATCGGATACGTTTTGACTTCTATGGAGATTGGACAAAGTGAAAGATTTGAAATGGCTCTGCAGATATAATAAACCATTGATGACCACATTTGTGGTGATTGTGAAGAACAAGGTGATGCAGAACACAAGAGTTGTGCTCACGGCAGGAGTAGAACCAAGAATGATGAAAAGAGATACAACCACAAGACTCAACCAATCTGAAGCTCTGATGAAGTTGAAATCGTTCAACATGATCAAAGGTTGATCATCTTTGAACACCAGCGCATCTCTATTACGAACTAATTCCACCTCCGAAGTGGCAGATCCATAGATCTTTTCGATATGAGGATCTTCCACCAATTCCAAAAACACAAATTGCATCACATGGCCAAAAATCGACATGAAGAGAACTGTATAACTCTGAGTCATCAATGCAAATCCATAATAACCAGCATATCCAATTGAATACATCGGATGTGGAGCAAGATCGAAGACTCCATCAAAGATCAAATCCAGATTGTTATGGAGTCTGAAAAAGAAATCACCCCAATACCAAGCATAGTCTTTCACTATTTTATGGGCATCCAATTTAACAACAACGTTAAATACAAAGAGACAGATTCCCAAAAACCATCTGACACAAGTGATTTTCCAATGGAGAATGTCGATGGCATTAGAACTACAAGAGATCACAAGAAGCATATAACTGGTGAAGTCATTCATGAGGATCAAATTGACGACGGATCTGAACAGTATCCAAGTTTTGAACTCATCGGGAACATCACTTGAAATTCTGGAGTTGATCTCAGATTGTACGAACCAATTGGTTTTATGATCTTGATACCATTTGAACAACCAATCTTGATTGGATTGACGATGCAATAACCATCCAATGCCGACATTGTAAGCCAATCTCCAAAAAATATACATCAGAACGTACAATGGAGTGAAATTTGGAAGTCTGATAAAGATCAGAACACTCAAAGCCAAAGTTGCAAGGATGACGTAATCTCCCAATGATTTGTCGATACGTGGATCGAATAGAGATTTCACCATGTCATGGGTCTCTGGGATCTGGAAAACCTGTCCATTCAGAGTCTTCCCCAAGGAATACTTGTCGTCTTTTTTGTTGTAATCCATTCAATTGCAAAATTCGAACTTGGATCCGTTCTGAAGATGTGCAGCTGGAAAATTTTGGGTTCTTAAAATGTTGAAAAATGCATGTGATTTTTTCATATGCACAATTATGCAGGGGAGAACAATAGGGGCATAAAAAAAGGGGGAGGGGGGTGTAGATATTAAATGGCATTAGTATACAGTCATTAGTCTTCGTCTGTCGTATCTCTCTCCATGTACACCGGCACAGCAGGTGGTTCTGAAGGTAGAAGGGTCTGTTCTTGTAGTTGCATCAACTGTTTTTCACTCAAATCGTCAAACTGGGGCACTGCAGGCACCGTCACAGGGGCTTGTACATAATCTGCTTCACTGTAATTTGGGGAAGGTTGAGTGGTTACTTGAGTTCTCTCACGTCTGCAAGTTCCCACCACCACCTCTGTGCTCAACGACAAGACATTTTTCAGCCTTTTGAGCCGATCCACATTGAAAATATCGGTGATCTCCAGCTTTATATCTTCGTCATCTTTCACCTGCTCTTGTACTGCACTCTTCTTGAGATTCACCAAAACTTCAACAAAGTACTGGAAGGATACGATGTCACATCCCACAATGGTGGGGAAAACATCTGCAGGAATTCTCACCGAAGAATTGATGTCTGCACAAAAAGTGACCGGATCCACAAAAAGAGGTGCTATAGTTTGTGACAAATCTTTCCTGAAAGACTGTATAGGACCATCAGGACCAAAATCCATTTTACAGATCCGGATCAACGTGATAATCACTCCATGGATGTTCTGGATCCTTTTCACATGCTGAAGACTAACCTTGACAGGGACCAATTCTCCCCTCAAATAACCCAATTTGGGCACTTCGATACTCAACCGAATCCTAGAAGGGTCCAAAGGCAGCCCTTGACTTTGACTAGACTCTGAATCTGCAGTAAGAGTCTTCAGGAGCCGTTTCGGGTACTTGACGATCAACGTCCGCATTTTTGGTTCGGGCAAAACTGCAACGTTCAAAGGTCTTACCACGGTGAGGTTCTTTTCACATTCACGGAACGAATCTTCCCCCACAGAAACTTCGGCTTTTAACTTGTACGATATGGCACCTTTTTCAAAAGCAATACTCGTATAGATATGCCTTTTTGGAAGTTCTGCCACAAATGGGAAAATATGTTGCCCTTTACTGAGCCCGGCAGCCTGTGGACCCGGATAAATCCTAGTCACATGGCTGAACAAGGTTTTTTTCTTGGTGCGTAGCGAACTCGAAAGAGAATTTTTCACTTTAACCGATCCCGAAAGACTTAAATCCACACTCACACTCGGTAAATTCTTGTTCAATATTACAAAGATCTCACCTTTGACTTGATCACCAGGGGCATAGGAACGATGGGGGTCTTCTAAAAGGATATAGAAGTCTGCAAGATCCATGTCTAGACGTCGCAGCAGTTGTCCGAGTCGCCTCGTAGGCATCAAACGATGCACAGCTTTCTTCATCCCGCTTCTTACCTACTACAAAGACTGCTTCGATGGCTTAAGTATGGAAGCGCGGCCGGGGCTTAGAGAAATTGGTGTTTTTGTGCACGACCTTTCAAAAGGGGGTTTATGCAGGAAAAAAAAAAAAGGGGGTGATTGGGATTGAAACGAATCGATTAAAAATGTACAGATATGTAGATGCACTAGTCAAAGACTTTTTTCTTGTTGACTGGGGTTGAATTGGCACCGGTGGCTCTCATTCTGTTACCGAAGGCGCCTCCAACGTTACGATCACCACCACGGTCACCACCACGACCACCGAAACCACCTCTTTGGTTGTTGTTTCTTGGTGTACCTCTATCTTTAGGGGTGGAGAAATCCAACCTGACCAGTCTGCCTTCAAGATATTGTCCGTTCAAGGCTTCCAAAGCAGCTTTGGCCTCATCAACCGATGAAAATTGCACGTATCCAAATCCCTTTGGCTGTTCGGTGTCAGGGTGTGTTGGGATTCTGACACTGATGACAGATCCGTATTCACTGAAAGAGTTGAACAAGTTGTCTCTGTCGGCTTGGAAAGACAAGTTTCCGACAAAAAGAGTGTCGGACGGCAGAGATTGAGAGTCTCCAAATTGTCTAGCACGGTCCAGAGGTCTGTTGGATGGAGTTTGTGGTTTCGAGGTGGACATATCCAAGTTAATTGGTCTACCGTCGATCTCAACACCTTGCATCTCTTTCAAGGCCTTCTCAGCAGACTCCTTGGATTCGAAATCAACGTATCCGTAACCTCTAGATTTACCGGTGGCTCTTTCCATGATGACTCTGGCACCGGTGACACCTCCAACGTGATCGAACTCGGATTTCAACCAAGCATCGTCAATGTTCCATGAAAGTCTACCAACAAACAAAGTAGCTGGTTCAGCATTCTTAGATTTCTTGGCTGGAGTGGTTGGTTCTTCTTCAGCTTTACGTTTCTTTGGTTCTTCAACTTTTTCCTCCTCTTCTTTTTCGGACTCGGATTCAGAGTCAGAAGAATCGGAATCGGACTCTGAATCGGAGTCGGAATCAGAAGAATCAGAATCAGAACCTAAATCAGAGTCTTCCTTCTTTTCTTCTTTCTTTTCCTCCTCTTTTTTCTCTTCTTCATCCTCAGATTCGGAATCAGAACTCGAATCAGAATCAGAACTGGAGTCGGAATCAGAACTTGATTCAGCCTCAACCTCTTTCTTTTCAGCCTTCACTTCCTTCTTGTCCTCCTTCTCTGGTTCAGAGTCACTGGAGTCGGATTCAGAATCAGAACTGGACTCATCGGAGCTGGAATCTGAACTTTTCTCCTCGGTCTCACTCTCAGATGAGCTAGATTCACTTTCACTTTCAGAGTCACTGGACTCGCTAGAGCTGGACTCAACTGGTTTGCTCTTCTTGGATTCCTTCTTGGAAACAACCTTAGAGCTCTTACTGCTCTTTTTTTCCTTCAATGCTGATTTACCCATACTGTTTAAAGTGTTAAAACTCTGCTCTTCTCAGCTTAAATTTTTTTTTTTTATCTGCAGAAAAAAATTTATAAAAATTTTTCAGTAAAAGAAATTTTAGGTCGTGTGCATAAACACAAAGGGTCCCGATAAGGACAACGAAGAGATGGACTTTGAACTAGAGACATAATGGATATGAATGGATGGACACAGAAAATAAGAGGTTCGAAATCATATTTTGCAGCTGAAGAGAGTCGAAAGTTCGAGTTGATCAAATTACCTCTTCTCAAAGCAGTTCTCGAATATCTTCCCTTTTTAGCCCCCACAACTTCACTGCAAGAGGATATATGGGAGAAAGTTGCCATTCATATTCAACAAGAATTTCCTGCTGAAGAATTGAATTATGGCGGATTTTATATGAAGGAGAAATATGAAGAACTCAGTCGTCAATTTCAAAAGAAAAATGACATCGTACTAGGTTCACTACCAAATCCTCACCCCCATGGGTTCAACTCAATAGACCCTGATGCATTTTTCCTACACAAACAAGATTTAGAATCGTATTATTTGTATCAACTCTACAAACTTGTAAGTTTTTGAAAAAAAACTCATATTCTTACTAACAAAAAGTCATTTTATCATGTAGAAGTTGCAGCCATCATATCCAAAGAGAACTTTCTCAAAACAGAAAGACAAAGATATCAAGATAATGGTACTTTAATAGCTATAGACAAAGAAAAAGTTGATAAGAATCATCATAAACATTCAAACGATACAACAGTTCTATTGAAAAAATTGGAATATTTGGAGCAAGAATTACTGAAAAGAGACAAAGTGATCAATCATTTGAATACCGAAAATGGAAAACTTCTGGAATTGGCAGAGTTGAACTTACGTAATCAGAATTGAATCATTTGGCAATGCCATTTCCAGCCTTTGGTGGATAATCATCTTCACCACCTTGACAAGTACACCATTCATTTTTTGGAATTTGGGACATGGCCGTTGGAATGTGGAGTCCACATCCAATCCAAGCTCCACCATCTAGAGTTAGCATTTTAAATCTCAGTTCAAAAATTCACTTACTGCAAGTGGGACAAACTGCTGGTTTACACATTTTATATTATATTGATATATGTACGTTCTTTCTACCAATTGGATCAAATGATTTCACCAATGATTTCAGTTGAAAATGCAGCAAATTCATCGAAAAATACGGCAAAAAAAAGGTAATGAAAAAATAAGCAAATTAGTGACAACCGTGGGGTTCGAACCCACGCCTCCGAAGAGACCAGGACCTTAACCTGACGCCTTAGACCACTCGGCCAGATTGCCTCTATTGCTTGTAGGAGATTATTTTCTTAATGTGATATGCCATAAAACTGAAAATTCAGGTTAAAGTGTTTGAATTGAGATGTTGAAAACTGATTAAATCATCACTACTAGGACTCAAATAGCTGATTGAGTAAACAGAAGAGCTCAAGTGATACCACTTGCAATGCTTCGTAGATTTTATAATTTTCTATTTTTACAACCTTAGCGAAGATAGGCATAACGATTACGAATATAGACGCTATAGATTCTGTATAATCTGGCCCTCATTTTCAGAAAACTACACACCGACTTTCCTACATTCTTGTCATCATCTCAGAATGAGGAAAAGAATTACAAATTCACTTGGCATCACTTGTCGAAGCTCTCCAACAAAATATAAATTAAATATCTGGATTATAAAATTGTGATTGGTACAAATGGATGAAATAACAATTTGATTGCATGATATTCGTAAATAATAATTAGGGCTGTACTAAATCTTATCAACAGTTTTGTGTTGCAACGTTGCCCTATCCGTTTTTTGTTCCAATGCTCACCAAAAAGACCTAGAACGCCCGATTTGGTAAAATTAATGATTAACGGGGAGAATTTTGCAGAATTATACATATTTTTACATGGTGCATAATTAAATAATAATTATTAGATTTGTGATCAGTAGCGAATTTCCAGAAATACGGACTAACTTGTTTTATCTCGACATATGGAATGACTCAAACGGTATAAACCAGGACATAGAAGCAAACAGAAGACAGACGTTGAAAATTGAAGGAAACAGACCATTTTAAAAAAAAAGATTCATTACTTTATCATTAGTATTGAGGTTGCATAAAGTCTACCCAATTGGGACATTATGCTCAATTATGCATACACACAATAGAAAACCTCCACTGCAGGTAATTGGCGAATTTTCCAACCCAGTTTCTACATATATATAAAATAAGGATGCATCGCCATATGGATAAAACGGGCATCGATAATGGACCTTTTCAAGACAGAACGTCTTCAGCGGTCTCAATCGCTCTCCAAATCTGATCGACTCAAGAAATTGGCCCAAAATATAAAGATCAATACATCGTTTGAATCTTCCAAATGGAGATCTCAAAGTGTATCCTCATTACCTGGGACGAAACAAATGAGAAGAATGATGTCTGGTACAAGTACAACTTTTAACCGATCGAGATCCAGTAGCTCAAATGAAGTGATTGCAGGACGATCTGTGAGTGTTGGAAGTGCCAGTGCAACTGCCTCTCCAATTTTCAACACACATCTATTCTCATCTGATATTACATCTGATTATTTCAATTATAGCCGTAGTAAAAATAATACCAGTTTGACCATTGATGACGATGAAAAGGTGGTGGTGGATCCATTGGGAAAGTTACAAGATACAGAAAGTGATGAAGAACTTGCCGATTCTGTGGCTTTTGATATTTTACAGAAAGTAAATGAGGTGGAAATTTGACGATTGATGAAAAACGGACGGCGTTTAGAAATTTATCCCAAAGCTGGTCTTTGTATAGGAATAAAAGTTGTATTTTTTTTTCGTAATCATGTGGTTTACACCTCCACGCGGAAAGATAAAGGTATGGCCCGTTTAAATCTGCGGCCGTTTAAATTTTTTTATTTCAATTCATGTAAGCTGCTGCACTCTTTTAGCGGTCGAGGTGCATAAAATTATTGTTTGAGCCAGAGATCTATTTAGAGTTTATTAGTTCATCTTTGAACTTGATGTACAATTTAGAGATTGAAAAACATGCAGAGGCCAATCCAAATGAGAGGTAAATTCTTCTATCCAATTTGAGATGGAAGACATCTACCGAGTCAAATGAAAAATCGCATAAAAGTCCCAAAAGGGATAACATGACGATTTGTTTCTCCTTGCCAATGGTTTCTAATTCTATATCCAATTGATCTGTGGTCAATGATCTTCTGATTGGAGAAGTTGAGTTAGAATTATCCAATTTCAAATTGCGAATCACTTGCCGAGCTTTGACTCTGACCTGTTGAGTCAATTTGAGACTAGCTTCTTTTTCACTCAATTCTCTATATTTACACCAATTCTGTTTCAAACTTAAAAGTATATCCATATACCATGAATAACATTCATGTTTACCAGCCCATTTACGGAAACCGATATTTGTCAATACCCCCAATTTGTATAACACCAAAGTTTCATCGGTGATACCATAGTACAAATTTACAAATTCTGCCAATCTCGACTCATTCAACCAATTTTCAATCAAATGCTTGATGGAAATTTTTGATTCATTTTTAGACAAAAATTGAATCTCTTTTATTATCAGATCCATCAAATTTCTCACTCTGAAAGGAGTTTTACCAAATCTCAATAACTGTCTATAAAGTGATAATCCATTCATCACCTCTGAAGTTTTGGCCAAATAAACCTTACTTAGAAATCCAATGAGTAAATTTGGTTGTTTCAAAAGTCGTAGTACAAGACCCAATTTTTCGTTTTCATTATAAGATTTGGAGTAAAAAATCGAATAAGACTGTGCATAAACCAGTATTATACGTAAAGAGTAAAGCGCTATTTTGGCAATTTTGTCTTTACCCGTCAAGTCGCCTATAATTTTGAACCAAATGTCGAAATTAGATACTTTAGACGCGTGTTTAGGAGCAAATGAAGGAGTCAGGGGTCTTGAATAATTGCTGGATGCCACAGAGGAAGGCAGTTCAGGGGTTCTTAGATGGCTCATTTTCAATGTCGGTGACTGTAGGAGTTGTTTGTGTGGTTCAGTATCTGCTGGATGGATATAATCTACAAACACTCCCAACAGGGAACTGTTTGTGTATTGAAATGGATCTGTTCCATCCATTATTAAAGTTCTAATAATACAATTATTTAATCAAAAAGTGCTTAAAAACTTGTTAATGAAGCTTCTCTTTCAGCATCAATTGGCCAGTTTTTCACTAAAATTTAAAGGAAGAAAAAAAAAAACACCGATAACAAAATTTTTTTTTTTCACATAGATAAGAAAAAGGGGGTTACAAAAAAGGGGGTTCAATAAAAGGTTTTAATACATATATGTACAAGATTAGGCCAAAAATTTTTGTAACAAGAGACCAGTGGCAACACTAACGTTCAAACTGTCCACCATAGGATCAAGATCCGGTCTTTGAGAAGGTATAGACACCAAAGCATCACTTCTATTCAGAAGATTGGTTCTGATACCCAAACCTTCACTTCCTATAACCAAGATGGTTGGATGATTGTCTAAGTAAAATTTCAACTCGTCTAGAGCAATCCTTTTGCTATTTTTTGTACCCACAACACTCCCGACAAACTTCCATCCTGCTTTTTGTGACTCCTCAAAAAATTTGAGTGGTTTGTTGGTGGATAAGATGGAGAGAAATTCCATGGCACCAGAAGAAGCTTTGGACACTGCAGGGGATAATTTGGCACAGTTTTTCTCGGACAAGACAATGAAGTCTACACCAAGGAAATAAGCTGTACGGATGATCAGACCCACGTTGTGTTGATCTGTGATTTCGTCCAAGTAAATACCAAGGGGATTAGAGGCAGGGCCCACTTTGGATTGAGTCAATGTTTCCACACGACCAAATTCGTTTATACAGAGATCATATTCTGAAGATGTTACTTGGCCCATATTGGTGACTTCTAAAGGTAAAAGAGGTTTTGTTTTGAGGACATAACCGTTATGGATGTTATCGTTGACCAATCTATTGAGAACCTGTTTTCTGGATTCGTTCAATTTCACATCTCTTTCTTTGGCAAAATGGACTATTTCATCATGTCTATCTTTAGGGTTGTGGAAGAGCAATTCACTAAACAGAGCTCTACGACCACTTTTCAAAGCTGCTAAAACAGGGGCTACTCCATAGACGTAGTCATGCAACTGAGAAGGTTTGAGTCCTTCAAGAGGATCCGTATATCTTCTTCTGTACTCTTTTACAGGTTCAGTAGTTTCTTCAGGTGTATACGACTGTTTTTTGTCTCGCAGATGTTTATGGGCATATTTCTTACGAAACCATTCATCTTTCTGCATTCCGTCTCTTTCCCAGGCTTTAGAACGTTTATTGAAGGGGATATTTCTGTCAATATTTGTGATTCTACTCAGAGAAAAGGGTCCTTTGACAGGGGCCACTACTTCTCTTGATTTGGCATGACAGATAGAGAACCTTCTAACGATTTGGGTGTTTGTAAAGTATCTCATCTCTTTCTCTTTTCAAGTCTGAAAAACTGAGTGAAAAATTTAGTGAAAAAAATGCAAAAAGATTGAAAAAGATGCAAAAAGACAAAAAATACAAGAAAAAAAAATCAAAAAAAGACAAAAAACGAAAAAAGACAAAAAGACAAAAAGACAAAATTGATAAATTTTTTCCCTGCAATTTTTCACAATTTTTCACAATTTTAACCGTTTTAATCATTTGAGTCATTTGACTAAAACTTGAAAATGACCCAAAGAGCCGCTACTATTCAAAGAATAACCAACGAAACCAAGATCCAGATCTCATTGAGTCTAGATGCCGGTCCTGTATCTGTCGAAAAATCCATCCTAGATAAACAATACGACCATGCTTCCCAACAGACAGGAACCCAATTCATCTCAGTTAATACCGGTATTGGATTCCTTGATCACATGCTCCATGCCCTCAGCAAACATGCAGGGTGGTCCATCATCATCGAATGTATAGGAGATTTGCATATAGATGATCATCACACAGCAGAAGACGTTGCCATTGCCTTGGGAATCTGTTTCAACAAGGCCTTGGGTCATGTCAGAGGTGTCAAGAGATTTGGATCTGGTTTTGCTCCACTTGATGAACTGCTTTCTAGAGCAGTAGTAGATCTTTCCAATAGACCATATGCAGTGGTGGAACTAGGACTTAAACGTGAAAAGATTGGTGATCTAAGCTGTGAGATGATCCCCCATGTTCTTGAATCATTTGCCCAAGGAGCCAAAGTTACAATGCATGTAGACTGTATCCGTGGGTTCAACGATCACCACAGAGCAGAATCGGCTTTCAAGGCTTTGGCCGTGGCCATCAAAGAAGCCATTTCATCGAACGGAACAGACGACGTTCCAAGTACTAAAGGTGTATTGTTTTAATAAGACTAGTCTATGTACAGGTTTCAGATATCTTTTGAATAACCTTTGAGAAGATTGAAGATGGTGTCTTCGTTGACGTCCACACCTCTTGAAGGCATTTGAAGAGAACCACGTCTTGGTCTTGAGGTCTTGAATTGAACTCCATTGACTCTCACATGAAGAGTTCCATTGGCATTCAACGAGGCAGCCGTCACTTGAACAGGAACCTCTTGTTGTAAAAGATGTTTGGTCTTGTCTTTATTGGCCAAGTTCAACAAGTTCCCTAAAGTAGAGGCAGAAGCCTGGGCAACAAATCCTCCAACTGCCACTTGGAAACTGTCTCCAGAGGCACGGAGTAAACGAGCAGGAACAATACTTCCAGGTCTTTCTACACCGTTGGGAGTCGTACTCAAACGACCTCTGAGTTTATAAGATAACCCTCCTGTGGCCTTCATCACGGGTCTTGTATTGTCGTTTTGCAGGAGTTTGGACAATTCTTTGGACTTGGCGAATTCTTCATCTTTGTTCAACTCAAGAAGGAAATCTGTCACTTCTGAGTCGATCTTTACGTTCTTAAGATCACCTCTACGAATTCTGATGTATTTTTCGGGACTCTTCTCGGCCAAATATCTCAAGAATTCACCGCTTTTTTCTTGTAATTTGTCCAAAACGTCATTTCTGGCAGCTTTAGAAGAATCCAGAGATATGTTCACAATTTCCGACAAGGTGTTTTTAACGAGTTGATCATTTTCTGTCATTCTGGATACTGTTGAACCATGGAAAAGTGGATTTGGAAGTTTTTTATAATGGAATCCAGCACCTCTTGGGGTCAAAGGGATGTTTAATTCACTGAATTTCATCTTTCTGTAGTAATCTCCAGGTGCTCTTTCATATGCAATCATGTTTTCAAGAGTATCAACTTGATCCAACACGATTCTGGTACGTTTACGTAACGGCGGTAAAGCAGATTTGAGACCGTAATCACGGTATTTAAAAGAACCAGTTGGGGTCTCTATTGTTTGGGCGGTAGGAAACAGCTTGGACGTACGGAGTCCTAAAAGCTGATTCGACTTTGCCAACTGTGCAAACTGCGATTTAGCAAGAAGTTGGTTGAGGTATGCATTCGACATTGTCGTTTCAACGTTGAAGAAAAATTTCAATTGAAGAAAAAAAAAATTCAAATGTTCAAAAAGTGAGCACAATATCAATTGTGAAACAAGGTATGAATTGGGGATACAGAGTAGTGGAAAAAGGTGCTATAGAAGTGTTATAGGAGTTTTGTGAAGATCAGGTTCTGTAAAAACTTAACTGAAGAATGCTAATCCCCAAATCCAAAAAAATCGTTCCAAGAAACATATTGTATATAATAAACTATTTTAAAATCACTTCTAGAAGGAAGGAAGAGAAGCTGAGTCTTTTATCTCTTTAAAAAGCGATAGAAGTTCCCAAATAATCCATGTACACTCCATTGAGTTCACCATCATTTTGACCCAATTTATCAATCACATTTGTAAATATCCCAGCTACAGATTCTTCAGTAGTGATGGCACCGGCTTTCTTCATCTCTTCATCACTGGAAAGATTGGCTGCAGATCTAGACATGTCAGTAATGACAAAGCCAGGATGAATTGCTGCAACAGAAATCCCATTTGGTTTAGTCTCATGAGAAATGGCAGTCATCAAATAGTTCAAAGCTGCCTTAGAAATACCATAGGCAGTCATTGGAAGAAAATCGAAATAAGGATAAGCGTTGGAACCCCCAATACTGGTGATGAAAACCAACTTCTTTGCCGAGTGTTCAACTTGCAAATATGGATAAACCAGCTTGAACAAGTCCAATTGGGATAAACAATTGACCTCAAAATGTCTCAAAATATCCTTGTTCTCGGTTTCTGATGGTTTCCCCATGACATCTCCCATCCCGTGGTTCCCAATCACAATATCGAGTTTATCGGTACCAATTTCACCAGAGAGAAGCAGTTTCAACTCATATTTGAATTGTTCATACTTCTCAGAGTCATAGGCCACAAATTGGATGAAATGGACATTTTCATGTTTTTCAACAAATTCTTTGAATTCCGTACTGGTTTCAAGTGATCTTGCAGCGCCAATGACAATACTATCTGGAAAAGTGGCCAGTTCTTTCAAAAGTGCAAACCCAATTCCGCGGTTGGCCCCAGTGATCAAATAAGTAGTAGGCATGTTGTGTAAAGTGTTGTTGTCGAATTTTGTCAATTTTTATAAGCGAGCCGCGGATATAACGATTTGAACAAAGGATTTAAGAGTGATGAAAAGATAAATAGCAAAAGGGCGAATTGAAATATACAAAAGCAAAACGAACTGACTCCAGCAGTTTTTTTTTTAAGCCCAAAGAAGAGTGAGCCATCTCCAACCAGTAAGTTTTTCATAAGGTGGTTCTGGGTTCTCTTCAACATCTTTGAACAAAGCGGCTAAATCGACTTCCGAAGGTCTTAAGAATCTTGTTTTCTTGAAGAATTTCCAGAAGAAGTACAAGACAATGAACAATGGGATGATGAAGTAATCGGTGAAGAAAGAAGAGAATTCAAACATACCATGGATGAAGTTTGTGTAACCACCGGTCAACAAGAAGAGTAAGGAGAAGAATCCAGAGATCCAAGCGTAGATCTCACAATATTTGGCCTTGTGAGGTAACATATCTCTGGAATAACCTTGAGCCTTCATGGCCTTAGACATGGCGATGTGGTTTGCAGAAATCAAGATCCAGTTCAACAAGGTGTTGGAAGAGGTGATGTTTTGGAACCAGGAGAAGACGGTGTTGGCAGCGTCAGAACAAGACATGTAAGCTAATGGCAAGAAAAGAGCAGCAGTGACAAGACCGACCCATGGAACACCTCTTTTGTTGGTTCTAAGGAAGATTCTTGGAGCCTGTCTCTTGACGGCCAAGGCAAACAAAGTTCTAGAAGTTTGGACCAAACCCAAGTTACCGGCAGAAAAGGCAGAAGTCAAGACAACCAGGTTGATGACATGGTCAAGACCCTTGATACCAGCTCTCTTGATCAGAATGACGAATGGAGAAGAGTTAGCGGTACCGGTACCGGTCAGAATTTCTGGATCGTTGTATGGAACCAACATTCCCAAAATCAACACTGTGGCACAGTACAAAAACACAATCCTGAACAAAACTCTCTTGGCAGCTCTGAAAATGGATCTTCTTGGATATTCGGTCTCTCCGGCAAGTGTGGCAACACCTTGTAAACCGGCATAGGCATAAACCACAGAGTTGATGGCAGACCAGAATCCACAGAACTTACCCAAACTACCTTCGAACAAGTACTCGGCAAACAGACCTGGGTCATTCCAGTAGTGGAAACCCAATCTTTCTTGTCCCTTAACACCTCCAAGATCGATACAAAGACCACAGATGATCAAACCAAAGACCAAGGATAATTTAAGGAGACCGAAGAAGAATTCAACTTCACCGTAGAATCTGACAGACCAAGAATTGGTCAGACATTCAACAACAGCCATGATGGTGATCCAAATGGCAGGGTTCAAGTCACTCCAATAGGTGATGACCACAGCAGCAGCAGCCAACTCAGTTGGTAAGATGTTGGAATAGACGGTGATCCAACCGTAGGCAAATCCAATACTTTCATCCATGAAATGTTCGGCTTGTCTAATAGTGGAACCTGTAGCTGGTAACAAACAAGAAGTTTCAGCAATACACAATTGGTTCATACCGATGATAAGACCAATGATGAGATAACATAAAAAGATACCACATGGTCCAGTTTTGGCCAAAGTACCTCCCGAGGACAAGAACAAACCTGTACCAATGACACCGACCAAAGTTAACATCTGGATATGTCTTTGTTTAAGACCTTGCTTTAATCTCAGTCTTTCGTGTTTGAGAAGATATTCTTCGGCCTTGGTATGGTTGGTCATGGCCAACTCCAAGGAATCCAAGTCCTGGACCTCAGCGACGTCAACATCGACTGGGCTTTTGTTGTAAGCTAACTTTTCGTCGCTTTTGGAAGACGAGCTCATTTCTGATGACAATTTCCACTGGATCTCCACGTTTTTTTATACACATTTTCTTATCGAGCTTATCGAAATCCTTATCGAAAGATAAGGAAAGGGCAAGGGGCAAACGAAGGGGCAAAAAATATTTCTTATCTCAGATTTGGTTGCCTTTGCCTAGACTAAATTGGGCAACAATGCAAGTTTATGCATGGTTTTCCGCACTCAGAAAGCTTATTGCAAATGTTCGTTAGCCCCTGGCCGTTTCTTTGTATTGGTGATAAGCTTTTACAAGCCTTTTTTGGCCAAGATTATACACTTGGCAAAAGTAGAAGGACAAAAGTGTTTATCCAGCATCAAAGGGTCTTCTACAAAACTCTTTAGACGTGGAGATCAGAACAACGTGATTTTCATATCCTGTACAGATTCATGCATCTTTGCATTATCGTTTGCTTATCTCCTCTGTTGTTGGGCATCCATCTGATTTATGCGGCAAAGTCTCGAATTGAGATTCCCAATTAAGAAATTCCTATTATTCTCATTTCAAATCGGGTGCTTAAACCCATGTATGGAGAACAGAATCAGTTTGGACGTAATAAACAAGGGGGAATGATTCGAATCAAAGGGCATTACAATTTTCGACAAATTTGATAAAAACTGGAAAGAAAAAGAGATAAGCATTATACACTCTAAAAGACAGTAAAAATGGGGAAGCAGAAAATGCCATTTGAAAACTTTGCTCAAGTTACCAACATTATCCCTCAACCTTATCACATTTGTCGCTTGTTTGAATGGAATGAATGTGATTCGTACGGCAATGCCTTTCGCAAATAACAAAAGATAACGATTCAGATAAAAAGAAATTTGAAGGCATTCTTTCAAAAAATTATGCAGGATTTGGACAAAATATCTTGAAAAAATGTGTTATCGAATATGCACGGTAAATAGTGATCAATTATCCGGGTGAGAAAGTGTGGTGGTGGAACGTCCAAGAAAGGGGTGATATAACTCCAATAGCCATAAGTTGCTGATGTTATTTGATTCTGAAAACTTGCCTTTTGTTTTTTCAAGTTACAAATTGTCGAAACCCGTCTTTTGTTTATGCCAAGTCCCCGAGAACTTTCTTATGCACGTATCCCCGGAGATCTTTTGAAGGGGCACGCCTGTAACTCATCGGGCAAGAAAACAAATTGAAAACTTCGGCTGAAAAATTGAGCAAATTATCGATAATCGAGGGGTTAGCCTTTAACGCTGTTGGCCATTACTTCCGGCAGAGGTAGTTGATAAACCCGGCTAACGGCGATTGGACCCTTACTATGATGTTTTTTTGCCTATCAGTTAGAATTTGGATGCTGATTTCTATGTGCCATTATTGGTTAATTTTATCAAGATCAAAATTTGAGATCCACTGAGCGGCATGAATACTTTTTACGATATCCTTAAGCGACATTTTGAATTCGGCAAAAATTACTTTCTAGAAATAAGAGTTTTTTCTTTAATTTTTTCACTCATAAGTGACTAATAATGACTTTATGCTGATCAAGGTTAAACTCCTCATGTTTCAACTGTTCTCCTTTATTTAATTGTAGAATAAGACTTTTAACAGTGATGTTAAACAAAAAGTCGTGTATAATCTGCCAATATTTTGTACAAAAATTCAACTGAAAAGCAAAAAAAGCGAAATGGAGTATCAATCAACCAGCGTTGAATCAATTCCTACTACTATTCTGCAAGACAACACAGCTTCTGTCCTTCTTATGGGACTAAGACGTTGTGGAAAGTCCTCAATTTGTAAAGTGGTCTTCCATAACATGCAACCTTTAGACACTTTATACTTAGAAAGTACATCGACACCAACGACAGAACATTTTAAATCTTTGATCAATTTAGCAGTCATGGAATTACCAGGACAATTGAATTTTTTTGAACCTTCCAGCATTTATGATTCAGAAAAGTTGTTTTCTTCTGTGGGACTGTTGGTCTACGTCATAGATTCTCAGGATGAATATTTGAATGCCCTCACAAATTTATCAATGATAATTGAATATGCATATAAAATCAATCCAAATATTCATATCGAAGTGCTTATTCATAAGATAGATGGATTAAGTGAAGATTTCCGTATGGATACCCAAAGAGATATCATGCAAAGAGTTGGGGATGAACTATTGGACCTTGGTTTAGAAGGTGTACAAGTTTCTTTCCATTTGACTTCAATTTTTGATCACTCGATTTATGAACTGTTTTCAAGAATTATTCAAAAATTGATATTTGAACTTCCAGCTTTAGAAAATCTTTTGGATTTATTGGTACAATATAACAAGTTTGAAAAGATCTTTTTATTCGATATCAATTCAAAGATCTATGTGGCGACAGATTCTTCTCCTGTAGATATTCAAACCTATGAAGTTTGTGCAGAATTTATAGATGTTGCCATTGATTTGGATGGATTATACGAGAAAAATCCTAGTAGTGAAAGACCTGTTAAATGTGTTTCGAGGTTACAAAATGGATTAATTCTTTATTTGCATCAAATGATTCGTGGTTTACTGTTGGTACTGGTACTAAGAGAAGATGATATTCAAGGTTTAGATCAGAAAGAACTGGATGAAAAAATCAAAAGACAAATTGCAGTCATCGATCATAACGTTGGTATCTGTAGAAAAACTTTGGAAGAGATGTGGAAGAATCAAAGGTTGAAATAATTATAATTGTCTAAATAATTCCATCATCACTTTCCAACGTGGTGATGTAGATTGGTAGAGGCATATGCTATAAAAAACCATCATAAAAATGGCAGCAGATGCTGAAAGGGTATAAATCGCTATAGATCTTTGAGTTAGTCATTCATGTTCAATCTTTTAATACATAATTCACTCACATCGTCTTCAATGCAAATCGTGAAACATAATTATCTCCAAACATTTTCCAAATCATAACCCGACTTTTCGAAATGAGATCTACGTCTTTGATCAATATTGAAATGATCCAAAGCAATGAAATCACGAAAATGTCCACCACAAAAGATTTCCATTTCATCTTCACTACCCCAGAGATTTCAATTTCTATTTAAATCCTTGCATAACAAGCGGGGGCCTATCAGCTGTTGCATTTGAAACTCAAAATTTCCTATTTCGGTAATGTTATTAGTTGCATATGAAAAATGTAAAAAAGGGGGTGTTTTTTCAGAAATTGAAAGCGTCCATGTCGAATTCTAAAGACAGAGGGGGCAGGACAAATTGTTTACCTGATCCTAATTTCAATTCTTCGGTTAATATGTTCAGTGGTGTATCGGGTCTTGTAGGTGTCTGTGTCTCAAATGTCCAGTTGTGGACAATGTATAGCGCTAGTAAATCACAACCCATTCGGTTATAAACCTTTGAGATCTTTGTAATGAAGTCGTATTCTTTTTCTGATACTGCTTTGTTTCTCAAAGTATGATAGAGGACAATGAGAACAGGATCGTATTCCAAAAACGACTTCTTATCGGACGTTGTAGTTTGCCCATCTTCTTCCACCAAACATCTCACCATTTCAACCTCTTGGCCCATGACATGGTGTATATAACTTTTCAACCATCTATTGTTGGACTCTATAGCTTGGGGCATCAAATAATCCGTCAACAACAGTCTGAAAACAGGTCCTGTATCTGTTCCCTCGTAACAACGGGCAACTCCAATTGCCAATTCAAGATCGTTCAATTGTCTACGTAACACATTGACACAATCTTTGAGAGAGTCGGCAAGCAAGAAAAAATTGGCAGCATCCATATAACGATGTTTACTCAATAGTGCGAATGCATTCTTAAGAGCTGCTGTTCTCCATCGTTTTTCTTTGAAATCATTGCCCAAAAATTTGATCATCTTCTGTTGTTCTGGATGTCCCAGTGAAGTTCTCCATAATCCAATTAAGATCTGTTTCTTCTGTAGAGCCAAGTAAAAAATAGAGCATCTAGAAGGATCTTTCCTACCACAAGTCTCTGACCAGTTCATGAATTCGTTTCTGGCTATTTTTTCGAATTGTTCAACCAACTTCTCTTGAGAAAGCCAATAGACCAATCCGTAATTCTTAGCCACCAGCCAGGTCAGTTGAGAATGTGCTGCCTCATTCACTATTTGGAACAAAAGATCCTTGTTTTCACTATGAAGTGCAAAGTTGACGTCTCTCATCGAAATAGGACTTTGGAAACCTGGTTTCGATAGATTCAACTGGTAAAGTTTCATACCGAGATAAAACCGAAGACCATTACTGTCCAATACATTACGATACTTTGCATCACAATCACAGGCAATTTCAACCACAGAGGTTAAAGTGATTTGCTGATGTCGAGTCAAAAACGGCAACTTGACCGATTTCAATCTTTCAGACAAATCTTGGGCCAATTGTCTATCAAAAGATGGTTCTTTTGATTCATTCAAAGAAAACAACATTTTCTTCAGACTCTTTGTGTCCTCTTTCTTCTTCACAAATCCACCAGATTTGAGAAACTTGATGACAAACTCATCGAAATGAAATGTCAAATTTGGAAGAATGTCTTTCCACAGATCACCTTCAGGGTCCAAATCTATATCACGGAGATTTTGGTACAATACAGAGAATATCAAATTGACGGCTTCGAATTTCTCCAAGAAGAGAGATTGAATGACAAATTGAGGATGAAACAATGGAAGAGGTCCATTAACGACATGTCCAAGTGCAAGAATATCATTGTAGACAAGTTGCAGAGCACCCAAAACTTTTCTTGATAATTCTTCTTTGTTCATGTCAAGATGCTTGTCCACTACGTATAGCTGATTACCGCATCCAATCAGTAAAGTTCCATCTGAGAGCCATGTGGAATCTCCTATTGCATGTGTGGTCATATTGGAGATGTCAATAGATCTGATGGCTGCATAAGATGGAGTTTCATTGGTGTAATCGTATCGAAGTTGGGAGTACAATCTGACTTCTTCTTGAAATCCAATTGCCAATATGGATACATTGTTGGAAAACATCCAATCGAGGTCTCTTATTGGGCATTCAAAGGACTCTTGGTACTCCAAAAACCCAGTTTTGGTGTCCCATATGGTCAAATTGAACCTTGAAGAATCAACCACAGCTATTTTACTCACCGAAGATCCTTTTATCACAGCAGGTTCCGTTACATGTGTAACGGTATAACTTTTGACCAACCATCTAATTCCTTGTTCAGCATCTAGTGCCGATGAATAGATGGTCAAGTTACCTTCTACATCAACGACGGAAAGCACATCACGTTCGTTTGAAGACTTGATATCGTACTTATACTCGATATCGTTGTCTCCACGAATCTTGTGCTCCCATCCTACAGGGTCTACAGCAGATACCAATTGGAGTTTGTCTGATTGTGCAAGACTTTCAACGGCTGTTGTGGTGATTGCAAACGTGTCCAAATTGATTTCCCAAGCTTCTGTCATATCTTTGAAAACGGCAACCAGATGGAACACAGTTGCACTCTTCTCAGGTAACAAAAAGAAGGCTAGAGGGGTTGTTGTGGAAGAGATTGGAGATTGGGCTGCAATCACAGCTCTGTTATCAACGAGAGATGACAATCGACAGTCCCATAGTACAAAAGAGTTCTCCACTAAAGTTACTACGAAGGCTTCGTTCAAGACAACAGCATCCGTTACTGGAGCCAATGTCTCGATCATAGCCCGTCTACTCAAAGTGACACTTTGATCAGCTCTTTTACGAGACTTTCTCAAATGGATCGGAACCCACAATTGGGACTCGCCAAATCGAGTCAAGGATAAAAGTGCACTTCCATCTGATGCTCTTCGCAAGTTTTGAATCGATTTATCATGACCAGAATACTTATGCCATAAAGAACCAATCTTTGTGACTCGTTCCTGCTTTTGAACGAACAAATCACTCTCGTCTTCTTCATGGGCATCAGAACCACTCAAACAGTTCAAAATCTCCAGAAAATCGAGATCAACATGTCTAATATTCCCCTTTTCAGCATCAAGTATCATCCAAGAAATGTACTGTTCAAATGAGTCCGTTTTGGAAATGTAGTCCCGTTCAAGGACAAAGTTTTGAAACCAAATGAAATGAGGATCTTTGGGGAAAGTTTCCGGAAATAATTGCACAGAAGACAGATCAATACGACTGACTTTGGCAGCTTGTGGAGGATTTGAACTCAAATTGTCGATCGAGTACAAAGAAACTTTCCCCTTCTTGTCTATTTCCAAACATAGTTCTACATCTCTATCTAACCAACTTTGGAGTCGTGGATTGGTAGAAGTGTTCACGATTGAATGGAGTAAATGAGTGTCTAGAAAAGTGACGAAGCAATTTTTTGACACCGTCAAAGAACCGTTCAATTGAGAAACATGACGTCCGTCTATTTCGAACGAGGCAAAGAACCGAACTACATGGTCCAAAGAGAAAGTATATAAGATGTTCACAGGATGATCCGGTTCGACTTGTTTCCAACGGATCATGGTTATGAACTGGGGATGTTTCAGATAACTCAAGTCGAATTCTGCATCTTCGATTCCAAAAGTGAGTCTACGCCAAATCTTTACGAGTTTGTCATATTTCCCACATGACAGTATGAAAGCCATATCAGGAGAAAACTTGATCATATGAACAGGAAAAGGTTGTTTCTTAAACCATAGTTGTTTGGAGGTCAATTTTTTTTCAGATGAATGCTTATTGGAATAGTAAAATCTCCATAAGGTGATACAATTTGAGCCCAGAACCAATTCAGATGCAGTTTCTGTGTCAAATACAGATTCTGAAGAGCCAATATCGTTATCTGTGAACAATTTAGAGCTACAATTCTCGGAAAAATGTATACAGTTAATAACAGACTTTTCGGGACATTCGACATCGAGTTCTAAATCCCAACTAATGTTCAACATCGAAGTGTCTTTGGAGTTGGAATAGTAACAAAAATCTGAGTAATTGTGGACTGTGGGCTTATAAATGAACAATTGGGATCCCACAGCAACTGCTATTTTACCGTTATGTCTATTAATATCACAACATTTGGCATCCGATGGTAGATAAATGGTTTGAAGTATACCTGAACCGGTTATGACAATGAGATTATTACCTGAACAATACAGGAGAATTGAAAGGTTATGCCAAGATACAAATGCAAATGAGTTTGGACATGATGAAGGTCGTCCTGGAAGACAATTTATTGTCATTTTGAAACGTTTGAATATGGTTTTGAATAGATGAAGTTTATGATGGATGGGTTATCTCCGCCTGATTTTTGAGTTTTCCGCCTGAGCCCCGCCAGTAACCTGCCTTAGCCCCGCCAAAAATTGATAAATTGGGCGGGGAAAAAAAAAAGAAGGAATTCAAAATTCTCTCATCACCAAATGGTTGCAAGGTAAGTGTAAATAATGACCCCCTTAACTTTGTCTAACAACAGTTGTAAAGATCAACTCAAGCAGGTAGCTATCTGTTTACAAAGATCTCCATGTGTTTTGATCGAAAGACATAGACCCAAAGAATGTATAGAAAATCCAGAGCTCAATAGACATTTACCAGAGCTCTGTCGTGCTCAACTTAAGACCTTTTTGGAATGTAAACGTGGTATTATTGACCCTAAAAAACGTATCCGTGGAAATGGCGCATTAAGTACCGGGAAATATGATGAACAATACGAAAAATTATCCACTGGACAATTCGATCCCTTTGAAGAAGTACGGAAGTTGGAACATTTGGACAGTAGAATCGAAAAATAACCTGTATATATAAATATCTATCTATTTAATCTATTCACACTTTATGGCATCTATAAGATCTGTAAGAGTTGATTCAGTGACATTTGGAGCATTGAAAACGACCCTGAAAAAGTCTCCTTTGTCTTGTGACTTATCAGGATTCGGAGCATAGTCCACCAAGAATTTACCGGATCTTTTGAGTCTTTCTGAGATTGTTCTTGTGATGATGGTGTTCTGCTCGGCAGTGTTCATCTTGTAGTAAAAACAAACTTGAAGACATGGTGGAGTCAACACCAAAGTGAAAGAAGGATCTGAAGAGATGAGGTTCAGAAATGAATTGGCCATTTCATGGGCATGATCCACTCTTGCAGCAAATCCTTCAATTCCATAGTACAACCAAGAAATATAAAACTTGAGAGCATCAGATCTTCTTCCACATCCCATAGTTCCATCTGCCAAATCATAACTCTCTTCACCATTCTCGTTATGGAAGAGATAAGGAGCGTCTAAAGAGTTGGCTTGAAAGATGCGGACATCTGGAACAAGCAAGAAGGAACAAGTGTTGGGTACTCCGAGCATTTTGTGTGGATTTGTAGTGATCGAATCTGCAAGTTCACAACCTTTGAGGTTTGTTTTATGTCTTTCACTGAAACATACATTCCCACCCCAAGACCCATCGATGTGAAACCAACAGTGGTATTTCTTGGCCAAAGAGGCTATCTCATTGAAAGGATCAAATGATCCAAACACTGTAGTACCTGCTGTGGCATTTATGTATAAAGGTATGTAATTTTTGTCTTTGGCTCTTGTGATTTGACGTTCTAAATCTTCCACGTCCATTTCACCTTTGAGGTTGACAGATACTTTAAAAACACTGTCAGAACCTAGTCCTAGTAAGATACAAGCCTTTTCAATGCTGTAATGGGAATGAACAGAGGTGAAAACTGCAAATTTCAAAGTTCCTTTGAACTTTGTCTCCGGGTATTTGGCACTCCTTGCCAATTGTAAAGAAGTGACATTACTCCAGGAACCACCACTAAAAGTTAAACCTCCAGCATGTTGATTCACAAATCCAAACATTTCGGCATATTTATGGCTTATATATTTTTCAATTATGGTCAAAGCCGGTGAAACGTTAAAGACATGGGCATTGGTGTTCAATACGCTTAACACGAGATCTGAGATCACTCCTACGGGATTCGTCGAGGCATAGAGTTTATCTAGAAACCCTGGATGCCATGTATTGACAGAATTATCCAAAATGTCTTTGATACTCTTTAAAAGACTCGATTTATCTCCTTTTACGTAATCATATTGGTTCAAATCCAATTTTTGTTCTACAGAAAGCGGAGTGAAAGAACGAGTTACAACACCATTTTTCGATTCTGCATCTTGTACAAATTCAACCACCTCTTTACAAACAACTTCCAATAATGATCTAAGCTCTTCTGAAGGCTTTTCAACTTCAATTTTCCTCTCAATTGTCATTTTTGTACAAAGCTCATCGCATGGAATGAAAAATTTCGGATTTGACAAAAAGTGAGCAATTTACAGAAAATAGCAAAAAAATTCATAAGAGCAAATTACGAATTTTGAACCACATATTGAAAAGACTCGGAGATGAGCTCTGAAGAAGAAGAGATTATGGAAGGCAACAGTTCCCAATTCGACTCGTTGGGTGTTCGAATGATGGAACAGGATTCATTAGAAAGAAATTTGGCCGAAAAAGTGGATCTGGTATTGCTCAATAAAGAAGATGAACTGGATCAGAAGAGATTGGAAAAGACCAGAGATAAATGCAGCAAAGTTATGAAAAGAATAGAACTTTTGAAGACCAAAAGGGATAATCCACGGAGTAAGATATCTGAAAAACAGTCTGCCATACAAGATATAGAATGGATAGAACAAAACGAACTTCTTCCCTTGGAAAGAGACCTCAAGGACATAAGGGCCAGGATGAAAGAAAGAAAGGAAAAAGCACGACAAGTCACAGAAGAAGGTTCAGTAAATCAACTTCCTTCTGAATCCAGGCAAGAATTCTTGATACGGACCGGGAAAGTGACTGCTTTTGGAAGTTCAAGTGGTTTTACAGGCGGTGAAGGGATCCAAAACCATCAAAACCTTCTCATCCCTGGAATTGGTTCCAAGACTTCTATGAAGCAAGATGAAGACTATATAGATGATGCCATTGAAGAAGATGAAGAGTTCCTCGAAGAACAAGAACAAGAGGAAGATATTCGTAACGTAGACGATGGAGATGAGCAGTTCTATCAACGACGGCTTTCATCTTGGATTTCTAAACGGTCTGGATTGAGGAATGTTGAGAGACCAGATTTAGATACCCAAATGGATGCTCCGGAGTGGCAGAAACCTCATCCCACTGTAGAAGATGCCGTACTCAATACAGAGTTCAAATTGCCAGGTGATATATATCCTTCTCTCTTTGACTATCAAAAGACAGGAGTGCAGTGGCTTTGGGAGTTGTACTCTCAGAGAACAGGGGGGATAGTGGGGGATGAGATGGGACTCGGGAAAACGATCCAGGTGATTGCCTTTTTGGCTGGTTTGCATTATTCCGGACTTCTCACAAAACCGGTTTTGATCGTCTGTCCTGCTACTGTGTTGAGACAATGGTGTAACGAGTTCCATACATGGTGGCCACCTCTTAGAACAGTGATTCTACATTCTATTGGTACTGGAATGAATCCTAAAAACAGGGCCAATGAAGAATATTTAAACCAGTTACTCGAATTGGAAGATTTCGACGAATCCAAAGCTTCTAAAGCTGCCACTGCTTCACAGGCCCAAGCCAAACAAGTGATAGACCACATTTTCAACAATGGTCATGTTTTGATCACCACATATGTTGGTTTACGTATATATTCTCGTCATTTGGTCAACAAGAAATGGGGATATGTAGTGTTGGATGAAGGACACAAGATCAGAAATCCTAACTCTGACATCACTTTGACCTGTAAACAGTTGAAAACACCTCATAGACTCATTCTTTCTGGAACTCCGATCCAGAACAATCTTGTGGAACTATGGAGTTTATTCGACTTTGTGTTTCCAGGAAGACTTGGAACCCTACCTGTTTTTCAACTGCAATTTTCTGTTCCTATCAACATCGGAGGTTATGCCAATGCTACCAATGTACAAGTCCAAACTGGTTATAAATGTGCAGTTGTTCTTCGAGATCTCATCTCTCCATATCTTTTAAGACGTGTCAAAGCTGATGTTGCTCGAGATCTCCCCAAGAAACATGAGATGGTGTTGTTTTGTAAGTTGACCAAACAACAACATGCCATCTATGAACTGTTCTTGAAAAGTGATGACATGTCAAAGGTGTTGGAAGGTAGAAGACATGTCTTGTTTGGAGTGGATTATCTCAGAAAATTGTGTAACCATCCCGATCTCGTACAACCCAAAAAGACCGATTATGGGGATTACAGAAGATCCGGTAAGATGCAAGTGGTGAAGGCTTTGGTAGAGATGTGGAAAAAAGAAGGACGTAAGATGCTTATTTTCAGTCAGACAAGGCAGATGCTCGATATATTGGAGAAATTCATGAAAGGAATGTCTAGAGATTTGAAAATTGCATACCTTCGGATGGACGGTAGTACACCTATTGCTGCTAGACAGGCTCTTGTTGACAAGTTCAACACTGATCCGGAATACGATGTGTTTCTTTTGACGACAAGAGTTGGTGGTCTAGGTGTTAATCTTACAGGTGCAAGCCGAGTGATCATTTATGATCCAGATTGGAACCCCAGTGTTGACGTTCAAGCCAGAGAAAGAGCTTGGAGATTGGGACAGAAGAAAGACGTCACCATATATAGGCTCATGGTTGCATCTTCGATCGAGGAGAAGATTTATCACCGTCAAATTTTCAAACAGTTTCTCACTAACAAGATACTTAAGGATCCCAAACAACGTCGTTTCTTCAAGATGACAGATTTACATGATCTTTTCTCTTTGGGAGATCCAGAAGAACAAGGAACAGAAACTGGTGATATGTTTAGAGGAACAGAGGTGAACTTTGGTGGGACGAGAGATCGGAGATCGAAATTGCTCAATCAAGAGACAAAAACACAAGAGGATGACGATTTTGAAGTTGTTACAGGTATAGGAGGAGTGTCGTCTATTCTGCAATTCCAAGGAGATGATCTGCCCAAAAATGATGGTATCATGGATACTCTTTTATCGAATGGAGTTCACAGTGCTTTACAACACGACTCGATTATGGAGAGTTCGAGACCTGAACAAGTTTTGATAGAAAGAGAGGCAGCCAAGGTGGCAAATGAAGCAGTGGAAAAGTTGAGACTGTCCAGAAAAGATATTAGAAGACTGAAAATAGGAACCCCCACATATACAGGAAGATTTGGATCTGCTGGTCGTATTGGTGGGAAACAATCATCTGCCAATATTTTACAAAACATGAGAGAAAAAAGAGCTCTAGAGTCGGAACTGGGTCCCTCTAAACGTCTCAAACCAATTAATTCTGAACCTGAAATTTTAGACCAAACCAAATTGGTGGAACAACTACGTCAATACATAAGCACAAGGGAAACTGCCACATCGGCAGAAGTGGTACAACATTTGAATCTCAAATTTTCAAACCAAAAAGATGTTCAGATAGTACGTGCCATGCTCAAATCAATCTGTGATTGGATCCCTGAATCCAAATCATGGAAACTACGTCATGAATTCAAAGACTAACCCCCTTTTGCATTCTTGGTCGTGTGCATAATTCCAATATATTCTTAGTCGTGCGCAAACGCCCAATTTATCCCTTTTCTAAAAATTTTCAACGCGCTTTCAAATTCACAAAGCTTTTGAAATGTCTCTCAAGCTTCCAAGTGCTCCAAACAGTGGACTTTTCAAGAATGGATACCAAACTTATAGTGCCAATGACGGCGCCGTAGTGAGAAATATCCAACTGTGTAAAGAAATCAGTCAAATGTGTCGGACATCACTCGGACCATGCGGTCGTAATAAGATCATCGTGAACCATTTGGGTAAGATATTCATCACAAATGATGCCGCTACAATGCTCAATCAGTTAGAAGTCGTCCATCCAGCAGTGAAGATCCTCTGCATGGCTGCAAATCAGCAAGAACAAGAGATGGGAGACGCCACAAACCTCGTCATGGTGTTGGCAGGAGAATTGCTCCAAGCCAGTGAAAAATTACTCAATCTTGGTCTCCAACCCGTAGAAGTGATCCAGGGATATCGCCAAGCAGAGAAGTATGCCCAAGAAGAATTGGACAAGTTGCTGGAGCCCGAAACTTTCCACGATTTGTCGGACAAGACCAAATTGGCTCTGTTCTTAAGACCTGTGTTGGCAGCCAAACAGTACGGTTCGGAACAAGTATTGGGAGATCTTCTTGCCGAAGCTGTTCAACTCGTGGCCTCTCCAAGCTCTTTCAATGTTGATTCCGTTCGTGTTGTCAAGGTAATGGGTGGTTCTTTGGACGACTCGTTTGTCGTCAAAGGTATGGTTTTCCCTCGTGAGGCAGAAGGCCATGTTAAAAAGACCTCAAAATCTAAAGTGGCAGTGTTCACTTGCCCTGTAGACATCTCTGCCACAGAGACAAAGGGAACAGTACTCCTCCATAACGCCGGTGAGATGCTCGACTTCTCCAAAGGTGAAGAATTACAACTTTCACAGATGGTTGACGAAATTTCCGGAGCAGGTGTCAAAGTGGTTGTATGTGGAGCTGGAGTTGGGGAATTGGCTCTTCATTATCTCAATAGAGCCAACATCTTGGTGTTGAAAGTGCCGTCAAAGTTTGATCTCAGAAGAATCTGCCGTGTCTGTGGAGCCACTCCATTGGCTCGTTTAGGGGCTCCGACTCCTGAAGAATGTGGAGAGATCGATTATGTTGAATCCCGTGAGATTGGAGGAGATAGAGTGACTGTTTTCGGTCAAAACCAGCTGAAGACTCGTACTGCCACTGTGGTGGTACGTGGACTGACACAGAACCATCTCGATGACGTTGAAAGAGCCATTGATGATGGAGTCAGTGCTGTCAAAGGATTGTTAAAAGATGCCAGAGTGGTGCCTGGAGCAGGTGCCACAGAGACCGAATTGGTTGCAAGAGTCACTTTGTACGGAGAAAAGACTCCTGGTCTCTTACAATTACCCATCAAGACATTTGGATCTGCTCTTGAGATATTACCTCTGACCTTGGCCGAAACTGCAGGACTTGATGCTCAAGAGATTCTTTCGAAGTTGTATGCGGCTCATGCTCAAGGTCAAGTCTCTGTTGGTGTTGATGTTGAAGGAGATGTTTGTGATGTCAAGGAAAAAGGGGTGTTTGATCTTCTCGTTGCAAAGAAGAATGCCGTTCTGTTGGCCTGTGAAGCTGCTTGTACAGTGTTGAGTGTCGATCAGATCATCATGGCCAAGCGTCTGGGTGGCCCTGTCATGCCTCAACAAAAACCTGGAAACTGGGATCAAGCTGATTAAATAGAAGTCAATTGAATCATCTTGTCATCGAAGCTGAGCAAATTATCAATTAATTAATCTAATACGAGCAAAATACGAATTCCAATTCTCGCTTAAAAAAAAAAAAAAAAAAGTCAAATCTAAAATTTGATTCACGAGCCGCGTGGTTGTAAAAGAACGAATAGAGCAGGTTTTGTGAACCGTAGACACTTTAAATTTTGGATATGGCTATATTTTCGAAGAAGAAAAAACAATCGCCAAGTTCGAAGAACTTCAATTCCGATTCAGATGCTCAGCATTCTCCTGCAGAATCGACTCCGCGGTCCCAATTCACAAGTCCTTTCAACGGCCAAACGCCTCAAATTCAAAATTCTAGGTCTCCATACAGCGCATATGCTTCGCCGCGTCTGAACTATTATCCAAATTCGCCTCAGAGGCAGCCCCAGGCTCCTAATTATCAACCTTTTAGTCCTCCTCTTCAACAGGCACAGTCTCCACAACGATTCCAGTATAACAGATACCAAAATCCAGGTCAATTTGTTCCAAGTACACCTCCAAATCAACCGCAATCTTCTTTAAATGGTGTAAATCACACTCAAAATGGTCCAAATCCACTGCAACCTTCTCGAGATCAACCTCAAAAACCATTTTCACAGCCTTATAGACCTCAACCACAAATCCATACACCTTCTTCAGGTGCATGGACTCGTAAAAAACTATATAATTCTCCCTTTCCTCGGTACAGACACACTCTGTCAGCCACCACAGCTGATAACGGATGTATGTTCATCATGGGAGGACTCCGAGACAACAACGTTTATGGAGATATTTGGCTGGTTTCCCCATTGGGCAACTCTCAAGGTGATTATCCGTATCTTGGACGTCCCATTGAGACCTCAGAAGGAGTTCCAGCTCCAAGAGTTTGTCACAATTCCATTCTCATAGGTAATGCCTTCATTGTGTTTGGTGGTGACACCATTGCCGTTGATCTTGATGGTGTCTTGGATAGTAATTTGTACTTTTTCAACATCAACTCCATGAAATGGACCACTCCTTCACCAAATGGGCCTAAACCAAGTGGTAGATATGGCCATACGTTGACCGTAGTGACGTTTCAAAACTCTAGAGATCTGGAGGATTCTTGGTCGTCGTATCTCTATCTCTTTGGAGGTCAATTGGACGACGAGAGGTTCAACGACATGTGGTGCTTTGATTTGAGTAATTTCCGTAAACCAACGACTCAATGGAGACAGATCTATAGACATGATCCATCTTCTCAATCACAACCTCCTCCGATTGCAAACCATTCCATGGTGGTTTATAACGGTCGAATTTATGTGTATGGAGGTTCTACAACCTCTGGAGTCTCAAATCAATTGTACTGTTTCGATCCTGTTGATGAGACTTGGGCTGTGTGTCAATACACTTCTCAACCTTCTGAACCTGTAGAAGAACATTCCAGTGTCTTGGTGGATCATTATTTGGTCAGTTATGGTGGTAAAAACAGTGCTGGTTCTCCTGTAGATGATTTCGTACTGATCGATTTGAACACTTTCCAAGTACATTCTTTGAAAAAACCTGATCTTTCTTCCGGTCCAGGTTCTCGTGCTGGTCATTCTTTGACTTATGATGTTCGTAATAACAAATTACTCGTAATGGGTGGAGATCAGTTATTGGTTGGAAGAAACTCCTCAAGAGATGATGTGGTGGGGAACAAAGAAGAGATCATGTCTGATTTACGTAGATTCTCTTCTATTGATCCTCTGTCTTTGGAATACGAAACTACCTACGTTTATGAGTTTGATCTTTCGAAATTCGCAGATCTCGTCCAATCAGCCCATGTAAGAGCTAAACCTGTTGAATTGGAAGAACTGTATATTCCTCCCATCACAGAATCTAGAAATTCATCTGTTTCCACTCTGGGTGTGGAAACTGCTCAAAAAGTGAATATTGCACAAGGTACCACGGTGAAGAGACTCGATAGTATAAATGTCCATAAAAATAGACGTGTGAAGAGCCAAGGAAGTTTTGGATCTCAAGCACACAGTAGAACTGCGTCTGAAACCGAACAACCAGACCAAGTCTATTCTGTTTCTTCTACCGATGAAAGTAAAACACAGAGCAGTGCTACCATGGATAGCTTTTTGGACAGTTATAAAAGAGTCGATAACAGTGCTGTTAGTGATGATGTCACTCCTCAAGTTGTGCAGCAAGAATTTGAGGAAGAATCCACACCTCGTGTCATGGCAGAGGCCGGTGTTTTTGGTCCTGAGGCTTCATCGGGTGCAAGAAGCACAAACGAAGAATTATCTGAGCTCTATGAACGTCTCAATGCTTTGAAATCTTCTTTGAATACCAAGATGGCCCATGCAAACGATAAGATAGTCAGCCTTGAAGCTTCTAATGCTCTGAAAGATCGTGAGATTGCTCTGTTGAGAGCCGAATTGTCTGCATCGCTGGCAAAGAGCGGTGATTTCGATCTGTTGAAAGAATCTCACGAGATCAAAGAACGTAAACTTTCTCAATATGAGACATCGTTATCAGAAAAAGTTTCCCAACTCCTGCAATTTAAAACTCTCCTCACAAGGCAACATGAACTTTGGAAAACGAAGCTGCAGACTTATCAGGAAAGGGAATTGGAATATCAACGGCAAGTTGCAGATCTCCAACTGGAGATTGAAATTTTGAAGAATGAAAATGATCGTTTGAAACAGAGACCACAGTCTGAGTCGACACAAGTAGATGATGGAGAATTTGACACCTCGATTAACCAGTTATCGGAAAATTTGGAGAAATTGATTGCCAATTTCGAAGACACACTCGGATCCAGTCAAGTGTAATATATTAAATGTAATTATAACTAATCAACGATCATTGGGTTAAGTTTATTGGCCTCTGTAGCTCCTCCATCTTTCTCATCTTTCTCCAACAGAGCCACGACTTCATCAATCTTCTTACGGGCCCATGGGAATGCCGGATTGATCAAGAAAGGTCTCAAATCAAATCTGTTATCATCTGGAGAATACAGTTCTGCATGATAACTAGGAGTACTGACTGTCTGTTTATGACGGTTGGCAGCATAGAACCAAAAGAATCTCTTAACTTTGTCAGCAACTACTCTTGGAGGGTGATCCCATTCATGGAGTAAACGGATAAACATGGAATAAGGACCCAATTTGGCAATCTTACGGAGTCTACCAAAAGTTGATAACTCATTGTAGGTCATTCCCATGTCGATTTCGTCGGATTGAACGTAATCTTTCGTGATCGGTTCGAGTTCCGCAGTTGGTGTAGCATCCAAGAACTCACGTAAGATGGGTAATTTGAAATAAGTCTCACCCCAGGCAATGAAACTTTTGAGATCTGTCTTGGAGATGCCTCCAATGGGATTGACATCAGCAGAAGAACAATCGTACTTTGTCAAATAACCTCTGAGTTGTTCATCTACATTTGCCGAACCCAAAACCAACAACCCACCATTTCTTCCCCTGGTCCATGGAATTAACTGGGCAAAGAGATACAGAAGAACCATCCGGAGTCTCAGTTGAATGTTTTGAAGGGCAAGATTTTCGGTTTGAGTACCACCAAAGAGTTTGAAGATCGGTCTACGACCAGTGGCAGTTTCAAAGATGGCGATGATCAGTGATACTGCACCATCGATGTTGACATCTGTATGATGGGCACCGATGTCGGCAGCAAATTTCAAAGCACGATCTCGAGTTTCACTGGAAGAGTTTGTCGATCCCATGAAACAAGTGGAGAAGAACTTATCGGCAACGTCTTTGGGATCAACAGGAGTCCAATTTGGGTCATTGGCCAATCTTCTTGCATCGGCAAGAACTTGTTCATTACCCAGTTCTACGGCATTTACGACTAATACACACATACTATGGATGATAAGAGCCGTGGCACAAGAGTCTATACCACCAGAAAGAGGTAAGAAGTAACCAGCAGTTCCACAACGACGGAGATAATCCCATAACCAACAAGCAGGACCAAAAGCGATCTCTTCTTCAGGTTTGAAAACGTGTAAGGGGAAAGGTTTAGTAGGAGAGATACGGAGATAATCAGCCACTGGAGGAGCCAATTGAATAGGAACATGTACTCTTTGGTACTTCGGAGACTCTATGGATTGCAGTCCATGAGAAGGAGCATATCTATAGGCACGGACTTGCTCCAAATCGACGGTCAGACAGACGACTTCGACGTCGTCCAAAGAGAACTGAGAACCTTGAGCCACTACTTCACCATTGACCAAGATCATGGCACACCCATCGTAGTAAAGTCTATCACCATCACAACCACGTTGGTTGGCATAGAGATAGACACCACCACAACGAGCAGTCAGATTACGGATCAATTGAGCTCTGAGGTTGAGTTTACGGAGTTCGTGGTGAGAACCAGAAGAATTAGCCACGATTTCTACACCGGCTAGAGCCATATCTATATGAGGAGAATGAGGGGTGAACAATTCTTCACAAGTTTCACAACCAATTGCAGTGTCAAGGGTGGAAATGACCAGATCTCCGATGGGGACTGTGTGTTGGTTGGTGATCTTTTGAATTTCCGGGGGTAAAACATAATCTTCCACATGTTGAGTTTTAAGCCATGGGATAAAGTACCGATTTTCTCTATAATTACCATCATTTGCAAGAAATAATTTTGGTCTGATGAGTAAAATCTTACCGTCAAGAGACAAAATTCTACAATTGAACCGTCTATTCTGGTGTAAAACAGGCATTCCTATGTCCAATATAATGCCATGGGTACGTTCATCTGTTAAGATACTGGCGTACATCTCCCATGAATGTAAAAAAGTGTCATTTTCAAGAAAATGATCCAAACATCCGTAACCGGGGACTTCTAATTCAGGACCTACACGGAGTTTTGCCCCTTGTTTTTTAGATTCCAAGATACTAGCAAGGATTCTATCGCGGTTTCCTTCGAAGTCAAGAGCCCATTGATTGAGATTACAAGTTGCAAGAGTGATATAATGACCCATGTTGAATGAAACAAGGCTTTGATGGTGATCAAGAAATGGGAAAAAAAGGGAAAAATGAGAAAAATTTGGGAAAAATTTTGGAAATTTTGATAAAAAAGATTGGAAAAAGACAAAGGGGTGATTGGAGAAGTAGTGAATTGAAAGGATCAAAAGATAAATATGAATACAATGTCTGTTTCAACTGTTGAAGATTGGTAAATTGTATTGACATTTCAAAATTTGTACAATTTTGTTTGTCAAATTGACAATTTAACTTTTATATAATTTGAAAGGGGGTTTTCCAGTTGACAGTTCAAAGATTCAAATGATTCTTCCATGATTTGGATCTAATTCATAGCCAAAAGTTCTTGCCAAAGCATAGATCTTGACCATGACAACTTCTCTTACCAATTTCAACAATCCTACACCTTTATTTTTCTGTTCTGGATCGCCATTAATACGATGGACATCGGTCAAGTTGACGGGAAGAGAATTCTCATTCACGTTTAATGAGATGAACAAAGCAATTGGAACCAACCAAACTAACAATCCGAAAAAGGAGGCGATTTCTGCAAATTGAGGAATATGAGGAGGTTTATAATCAGATCTCAATCTCTCTTCAATTGAAGGAATGTAGGGATGGCTAAAATATTGGAACCAACAATAATGATTGATCAATACTAAAGCACATGAAGCCATGAATGTGGTGGATGTGAGACTTATATATGGGAAATGACGCAAGTTCTGTAAATAGACCCAGTATGTGAAAAGAGAAAGTGCCACAAGTTTGAACGAAAATCCATCCAATATCCAAAGAAGAACGTATATGATTGAGATGGAATAAATTGCTCTACGGAGTAATCTTTTGGTGAATTCTGTGTTATCTTCAATGACCTCGGAAAGATAGAAAAGTCCAGATGCCATCAGTAATGTCACAGATACAAATCCACATACTATACCGACGTATGAAATCAATTGAATTAACATGCTGAAAGACACGATTTGATTTTGAGTTTGATTTTCAATTTTTGGATTTTTATTTTTCGAAAAAAAAATTCAAGTTCAAAAAAGGGATGAAGGGTGAAAAAGGGGGGAAAGTCAGGAAAAGTTGGAATGAAAAGGGAGAAAGTGATTAAAATAACAAACTTTATGATCAATTTGAGTATAATTTCCACAACTGAGACGACTCAAAACTCTTTTTCTTAAATTTTGTAACTAATAATTCACCTCTTCACTATTTTATATTTCATATATCTACAATTTAATAGAAGAGGTTAAACTCATTCTTTGTCATGTTGAATTATTCATCTATATAGACCTAATACAAGAGTCTGATCAGGATTTTGTTCGGAGTGTTTTCCAACAGCTCGTAAATCTTATGGATATCTGCAGTGTTGACATCAGAAATATCGGCCATCAAATATGCAACATCACCACGGGAATCAGAAAATTGTTTCTCAATGTTGTAATTACCCAAAATGTTGTTAACAGTTTTCAACACACCAGGAACATTTTGATGGATGTACAAAACACGGACAGAGTTTTGTTGATCCAAATCCAAAGCACGTAAGCTGACTTCTGGGAAATTGACAGCTCCGACGGAGACACCTTCATTCAAGTAATTTGTAAGAGAAGTACCCACTTCAACACCAATGGCACTTTGAGCCTCTTCAGTGGAACCTCCAATATGAGGACTGAGAATAACATTACGCAAAGAACACAACTCTTGACCCCAAGTGTTAAGTTCATTGTTGAACAAACCAGCTCCATTCTTTGGAGGTTCATTTGGATACACATCCAAAGCAGCACCAGCCACTTTTCCAGACTTCATCAGAGCCACAAGCAGAGGAATATCAACAACTGTTCCTCTACTGGCATTGATAAGATACAGACCATTCTTCATGGCTTCGAATTGAAGAACAGAAATCATATTTTTGGTGTCTGGAGTCTCTGGGACATGGAGAGTGATGAAATCAGCAGATGCCAAGAGCTCGTTCAACGAACCAACCTGTTTGGCAGTTCCCAATGACATGATCATCATCACATCATAATAAATCACATTCATACCCATTGCCTCAGCCAAAACAGAAAGTTGGGCTCCAATATGTCCATAACCTACGATACCCAAAGTTTTACCACGGATTTCCCAACATTTGGCAGAAACTTTGTTCCAAGTTCCTGAATGCATTTCTATGGAACGATCTCCTAATTGACGGGCCAAAGTGATAATTTCTGCAATGACAAGTTCGGCAACTGAACGAGAGTTGGAAAATGGAGAATTGAAAACAGAAACACCACGACTGGCTGCATACTCAAGATCCACTTGGTTAGTTCCAATACAGAAACACCCAATCACCACCAAGTTTTTGGCATGTTTGAGAATTTTTTCGCTAAGTTTGGTCTTGGAACGAATACCAATGGCATGGACTTGTGAAATCTTTTCAATGAGTTGATCTTCTGGTAATGAAGTCTTATAGAATTCAACTTGATAACCTTGTTGGTTGAAGATGTCAATGGCTGTTTGATTCACGTTTTCCAAAAGAAGAATCTTGATATCTCCAGTGGAATAAGGTTTCAAAGTCTTTGGAGGTTTGGAAGTTGAATAAGCCCTTGGACGAGCAAATTGCATGTAAGAAGAAGAAGGAGAGGTTGAAACCACGTTTGAAGGAGAACTGGAGACAACAGCATTCTTGAAGCTTTCACTCAAATTCTTGATTTGTTGTGGAGAAGCCATTTTTGTATATTTGACGATTTCAATCCGTTTCTCGATTCTTACTTTATAAGTGAAAAATTTCTCTTACGACGAGTCACGTGATAACACGTTTTTTTTTTGAGTCATCAATTTTTTTTTTGACGATTTTGACTCCTGCATTTTGTAATTTCTGTTTGCAGAGACACGAGTCATCGAAACGAGTCATGTTTTTGAACCCTGCATTTAAAATCATCTCATTTTCCCCCATTTTATATTGATCACTTTATCACTTCTCGAGATATCATTCCGTTCCACGTAGTCTAATAAAGTAATTGCCACATGATCTGAACAATCTTCTTGTATAAAATGTCCACACATTTGTAATTTTCCTGTTTCTTGGTCAAAAAATTGGTTTTGGAAGACGCATAATTGATATTTACCTTGCATTTGTCCAATCATTAAGTATTTGTCAAGATTGTCATGTCCTGATAAAATCAAAAGTTTGGCTATTGAAGATTTGACCAGTACAAAGTTTGAAGATAAATTTTGAAACCAATCTTTCCAATGTGGTTGTGTTTTATAAAGGTCCATTATCCAAGTATAACCCCCTTTTGATTCTTTTAGATATGAAGGTACAGATATCTGTGCAGAACTTTCATTGTTTAACAAATGAGTTTCAAGATGCCATTTGATGGCAGTTTCTAAACTGGTGAAATTTTTTGGTGTCTTGTCCAAATATGAAATCATGGCATTCAAAGATTGAACTGCAGCTTCTTCCACTATATCTAACATTGTAAGACCTTTTACAAAAGGAGAGATATCTTCGTCAATGACGTTATCAGTAATCAGTTTAGTAAGAATTGAACCTCCTAATGAATGTCCAACCAAAAATAAACTAGGTTCTATACCATTTTGTACGAATTCTTGTCTTGAAATGAACTCTTTGAGTACATTGGCAAAATCGTCACGTAGGGTGTCTATGGAAAAGTCATTTACATCAGAATTCAATAGTCCTGTTTGTGAATGTCCTCTCATGTCGAAACAAAACACTCCAGGTATTTCTTTGTCTTGAGATTTCAACTTTGTCGCATTCTTTTGTTCAAATTTCTTCACCAAAGAACTCGTCAATTTGGCAAATGTCAATCCGGATGATCCAGCCCCATGATGACAGATAAAAATAATTGGGTTATTGTTTTCGTTATATGGCTTTTTATAGTATGTATTGAATTTCAAACCGTTGATATCATATACGTCGTTAAAGTCGAAATAGGCATCCCAAGATGGTAATTTCATGGGGTTTGAAGTTGATTCAGTTTCAATTTCCAGCTCAATTTCAAGATTTTCCAGTCCATCTTCCACTTCCTCAGAAAAATCCAATCCCAATTGAGCCTCCAGTCTCTTCAATCTCTTTTGAAATAAACTTTTCTGGAACTCTGACATGTTCTCGTCTTGGATTCTGTAGCAGAGCAAATTACAATTTTTCACCTCATATTCACAAAAAAAAAAAAAAAGAATTCAAAAACTCGTAAATTGCTCACTAACCCCCCAAATGGTCAAAACTACAATCGAATTCAAATCAGCGAAATACATTATTACAATTAAACAAAAGATCAAGTTGACTTACCAAACTTCAAGCTGTTCTTGATGTACTGGGCCAAAGTTTCTTCTTCTTTTTCTTCGACAATAAGTTCGTCATTACTCTGTTGATCACCCAATTTGTTATTTCTCAAGAAGAAAGCACTGATAATCATAGGAACACAGAAACAAAGCAGCACGGTGATCAAAATCTTTTGAATATATCTGTAAGCTTCAACCATACCCTCTCTTTCAGGAGTACCCCATGGATAGTCAATGATAAACGTATATGGAGAGCCATAGGCAGCAGTAGCGATGGTGGTATCCCCAATGGTCTCGACCAACTTTTTGTATAACAATTGGGTCCAAATGGCACCACTGACAGAAGAACCAACAGCAGAACCAACTCTATAAACTGTATAACCCAAAGAAGTAACAACTGCCATGTACTCGTGGTTGGTACAAGATTGTAAAGAGACTGTCAATGGATAGGTGAAAAAAGTGGTACCAAAACCCATTAAACATAAACCTCCAATGATACCAGAATGAGCACTTTCGGAACTTCTGAAATGAACCAAAATACCCAAGGCAACCATCCAACAACAACAACCAAAGATGATAAAAGGTTTAAGTCTTTGAACACGGACGATGAGTAATCCAAATGGAATTGCACAAACGACCGAGACAAAAGAAGCCAAAGAAGTGATTCTGGTGGCAGATTTCACACTCTCGTTGACGGCAACCATCAAAACGGTATACAAATAACCACTTTCAACGGCAAAGATGAAATCGAAAAGGAAGCAAATGAGTAAAGCAGACCAAATACCTCTGTCTTTTAACAAATGAGGAGGGGCAATTGAATGTTTGGTCTTGGATTCCCAGAAAATCCAAACAGGTATCAAAACAATACCAACGACAAGAGGAGCAATGATGTTTCCCTTTTGCCAAGTCGATTTAACACCCCCTGCAATGGTCAAAGGAACCAAAATACAACCCAAGAAAGTGGCCATCAATAAAATACCAATGATGTCCAATCTCCAGAAAAGATACTTCAAGAAATTGACAAGACCCAATTCTTGGAATTTGGTCTTACGCAACTTGAATTGAGTCCATTCTTCTGTCTTTCCAGCAGCCCATCTCATATAAACCATACATAACAACATTGGGATACACAGTAATGGGTAAATGTAGGCCCACATTCCAATACCTTTGGACCAATGCATACCAACGGCATCAGTAACGTTACCACTGATCCAGGTATTGATGATGAAGGGGAAAGATGGAACAAATGCATAGAAAAGACGCCATTTCAAAGGAGAAATATCACACAAGATGAACAAAACTTGTAAGATTGAACCGGCATAACCAATTGTATAAAAAACATCACCGGCACAATACCTTTGAACGTCGTACAGTTGAGATTCAATGATTGTACCAACGACATAGAACAAAATTGCAACGATGAAAAGTTCAAGTCTACCAAACACATCGGATAATCTGGCAAAAATAGGTTGACACAGAGCACCTGCCACAGCGGTAATGACACCAACAGTACTCAACAAGGAATGTTCGGAATATGAAGCTGTAGCATAACCGGTATAGATATATCTGGTTTGACCATCCAAACCATAGGCATAACCCACCAAAAATGAAGCAAACAAGACAATCACTTTCTGCCACCATTTAGTCCATTGCTTGGCCAAAATTTCAGCTTTTTGAACACCAATGGATTTTTCTTCGGTGATGGCTTTCTCCACAATTACCTCAACAGGTTTCTCATTTGAAGCATCACTGTGTGAATCACTTTTCACAGTATCAGACATTTCAATTTTTTTTTTTGCAACCATTTGCGGAACGAGATGAGACATTTAAATACAACCATCTTTAACAATAGAACAAACTTCTTTTGTCAACTAGGTGAATTTTTCGGAGCCATAGAAAGATGCAGAATTTATGCACGGCATTCGAGAAATATGCAGGAGTTCATGCGGGAATTTATTTTTAAACGTTGGCAAAAAACTTTTATTGGCAGGTTGGTAATAATTGGAGAAGAGGAGTTGCAGAATAGTGCCAAGACTTGAACAAAAGGGCTCTGATTTTATTGTTCTTAAACAATTAAACGCAATTAAAAGTTCTGATCCTAAAGTTATGCAATTGCATTATTGATGGATTTCCGTCAAGTTCTCCATGACAAGAAGCGGTTTACACTTTTTTTTCTTGATTTTTTGACAACTCTTGAAAGAAAGAAAAAAAAATAAAACTCTATTTTCTTAATCAGAAACGATCAGCAAAATTAAGATCGTGCAGATAAGAAGATTAGGGTGTCCCGAGAATTTCGGACATGGGATTTGTTTTGGAATTGATGAAAATGGAAATTAAAGATGTTAGATCTAGAGAAATAAGCTCGGCACTGGTATGTTGGCGTAGAACTCCGATGCATAACATTCTTTGGGAAACCTTTATTGCATTACTTCTTCCCCCCTTTTTAGTTAAAACTTAGTTCTCTTCTGCAATATTTCATATGAAAAAAAGAAAAGTTTTTATGCAGCAGGAAAAATTTTCCCTCTAATTTTTTTATCAGATGGGATCAATTTTGACGAATTGAGCAAGTAAACCCGTAAACCCGTAAACCCTAGCTACTTGAAATGGACCATTTGTCCACTTCTTATTGGCCAATTGAGACTAACACCATTTTTTTTAATGTCTTCCCCGCCTCGCTTTATAACATAAACCTTGCAACTCATGGCGAATTTTGAACGCGTAGACACGACCTTTTTTTTCCCCAATTGAATGAATTTTTCCATAAAGCGATGAGATGAGATGATGAAAGATCTAAGTCGAGAACTTGGATACATGCAAGAAGCTCTCAAAGTTTCGGAATCTGCATTATTGGTGAATGAGGTGCCTATAGGGTGTGTTTTTGTTTATAAAGATGAGATAATAGCTTCAGGTTTCAACCATACCAATATTTCACTTTGCGGTATCGAACATGCCGAATTTGTAGCCATAGAGAAGATCTTTACAAAATACCGACACATGACAAATGAGGAAATTATTGATCAAATCTTCAGTCATTGCGAACTCTATGTATCTGTAGAACCTTGTATAATGTGTGCATCTGCTCTTCGACAATTAAGAATACCAAAAGTTGTATTCGGTGCTTGTAATGATAGATTCGGAGGAAATGGAACAGTTGTGAGTTGTCATAAAGGCTTCCCATCACATACCAAATTTCCTCCTGAATACATATCATACCCAGGTCTATTACAAGAAGAAGCCATTTTACTTCTTAGAAAGTTTTACGTTCAACTGAACGACAAGGCCCCAGTGCCTAAACTGAAAAAACATCGAATGTTAGTCGAGGACGAATTTCCTGAAATTGTGTATGAAAACTACATCACCAGACAACAATTTATAGAGTTTTATGGAGAAGAACGACTCCATTTGTTCGACAAGAGTACAAAGAAACGTAAATTAATAAATTAAGAGGTTGCCAACATACTTGCAGACATCAAGTCTTGTTCTTCTTCATCATCTTGTTCTTCTTCATTATCCTGTTTCAGTTTCAGTCTTTCTTCATGTCCTTGAACCAATTTGTCATAATCTTCTTTGAGTTGTACATCTTTATCTTGAATGTCTTGATGTTTGAAGTATTCAGAATCAGACGTTAGTTTTAATTTCAAATCGGGTTCACCGAGACCGTTCTTCATCTCTTCAAGAGGTTCCCAACTTTGTAAAACTGATGAGTAAAAATTCAAGTTGAGTTCTGATAAACGAGCCAAATTGACATCGATTTCTTGTGTCTTGACAGGTTCGAATTGTTCGTAGTACTCATTCAACAAACTTCTTTCAAATTTATGGAACACATCCAAAGCAGTTTCGGTCTCCTTTTCTAATCTCTGGATCTTGGCATTCAACTTCAAAATCTTACCATTCAACGTATTGGCACTGTTATATCCAACATCAGTACCGGTTAAAGTTTCTAATTTACGACTAAGATATTTAAGAGTCAGTTCTGCAGTGGAACCCGATCCTGTATGCAATAAAGATTGTTTTTCAGCCTCAGCTTTTGCCAAATAACTGTTCAAAGCTTCATAATCCAACAATTTAGAATCTTTGAACCTAATCGTAGTTTTCAACTGGATTATATAATGTTCCAAATCTTCGATCGAGGTCAAATATTCACAATCAATCTTCTCCGTCAATTCATCACTACATGACAGAAGACGATGAAGATTCCCAGAAAGAGATTTGAAATTTTGGATCAACAGAGTATCAAGATCATTACTAGTTTCTTCCAAATTGGCATTGACCAATCTGTTCAACTTCAGAAATTCATCACCAAATTTGCCAAAATTAGATGCAATCTCATGTTGTTTCTTCAAAACTTTACCATAAACTCTTTCCACTCTTGATAAATTTTCTTGTAATTTATTGGCTTTGGTCAAAATTTCTCCAAATTCAACACTTCCTTCTGTACTCGTTGTTGGTCTTTTGAATGCATTCATGATATAATCGGAGATCTTATCATTGTCAGAATTCTGAACTTTCACGTTTTGTTTGTAAGTGTTCCAATAGTCTGAATTTTCCAAAAATACGTGATAAATCTTTGACTTTTTGAGTTCTTTGTGTTTGGAGACCCTGTTGAGAAAAGTGTTCAAAGAAACGGCTCTTTTGGCAGTGAATTGATCTGAAAATCTGTCTCCTTTGATGTATTCGAGTCGATTTTTGTTTGGTAAAGGTGGTACAATCACCGTGGGGAAGTCATTCATCAAACATTGGTACAAAAAATTGAAATCCGAGAACCTTCTACGGATTTGAAATTCGGTTTTCGTGAACAATGGATTGTTGGAGGTTGTTTTTATGAGATATGATATGTAATTGTTCAGTCCATCATGTTCTTTAACAGGCAGGGTTACTGTAGAATGAATATAATAATCCAAAGGTTCAATATTGGTGTCACTAGTAACTTCTTCTTCAGGTATGATGTCATTTGTAGTTTCAATTTGGTGTGGTTCCAGATCGTCTCTGTCCCATTGAACAGAGGTAAATTCGTCAGTCATAAGTTATATATCCAATTTCAATGTTAATATCGATGTATTGGATCTCAATTCTCTTTTATACAACTTTTTTATGTTACAAATTGCTTGTCAGGTCAATTTATTCGTTTTGATCAAGAAACATCATTACACCACAAAAATGGTGTAATGAGGTATGGAAAAAGGGGGTTAGCACCATGTGAATACAGGAGCTTTACTGTTGACGTTTTGTACCCTTTCCACAATAACTCTCTTTGTAGCTGGAGTCAGATCGTTTAAAAGAGGAGTGGTTTCTGAAAAACTCCTTTCAAACTCTTCCTCATCGATATCGCCTTGTAATAAATGATCCCATGTGTCTTGATAAGTGGATTGAATAGGGGTTTCCATCAGTGAAGTCATAACACTGACAGGCAAAACCAAAGGTACGTCCATTTCGTCATCCCAAACCATCATTTGACTACGTCTCACCAAATCTAAGGGTCCCAGAGTTTTATCTTTTAAGATTTCAACAACATTAAAAGCCTGACCTTTCATGACGGCCCATTGACGTCTCCATAACCGTTCTTTAAAATCTTCATCCCTAGCAAACACCTCCCGGAAAAGTACACCGGCCTCTTCCCACCACAGTTGAGAAGTCAACAACGGTAAATAATGCTCACGGGACTTTTCGCTAAAAGGTTGGCCAATCACAGAAACAGGAAGATAGAGCCATCCATAAGGGAAAGATCTCCATTCATCTGGATGTTTCCAAGGCCAAGAAAGCCCCGAGTCAATGGCACCAATATGTACCTTCGGTTTCAACCCATCAACAGATGGAATCCATGAAACTTTGATCATCCAATTATCCAGTCCTCTATCGGTGTTTCTCATGATGTAATCCAAAATGACCAATTTTTCCAATTCTTCTCTGAATTGTGTAAGAGTTTCTTTGTTCCATTCGAATTCAGGATGTCCAGCACCTTCTGAAGAATTTCCCCCAAACATTTTCCATGATCTTGTCCCTGGTAAAGGATGTTCTTTGAAAAATTCATCCGCTTGTGAATAACCATGTAAGAACAACTGTAAAGACCCAACTTTTTTGGGCCATGGTTTACCCATGACCTTCATCTTAATCCTATCAAATAGTCTATAGTAGAAAGTTGGAGACGACAAGAAAACTGTGTCCGTATAAGGTACGATATAACTTTCAAGTTGTCTGTCTAAAAGAGAGGCAGCAGACTCACAGATGTATCCCAAATTGGGGATGAGACAGCTGCGGCCAAAAAAACATGGAAATAAGTTTCTATGGATGAATTTAGACCACTTAGGAGAAAGAGGACCATAAGGTTCTTCATCTTTTGGTTTGAAAACTCCAACGATATCACCGGAACCGTTGAAGACGAAATAGGACCCTGAAGAACCAGCAGAAATCCGTTCTGGATACCTGTTTTTATTCTCTATAGCATCCACTACACTGTCCACCACCATTTCAAATGCCATTGGTGTTGTAGGACCCGATCTTCCAAACCCTTCAGCTAGATTCTGAACCGAGGGATACCCTGGAACAGATTTGAACACAGAGTACAGTATTTCATTCGGACGACTCTCCAGATCTGCCACAGTACTTACTGCCCATTTAGGTAGCATTCTACGTGTCCATTGATTAATTTGCTCTAGTGTAGCCAACGTAGATTGAGATTTCTTATACCTCATCGTCCTACCCTTGGGCTGATTCATGGCTAAATCTCCACGTAATGGAGTCGAAATAACTTCTCCTTCGGGAACCCCACTCTCCTCTGCATCTACAACAACCCTATATCCATCACTACTACCATAACTCATTCTCAATCCTCAAAACTATCGAAAAACCTCGAAACAACCTTGTACAAAACAGTCGTGCACACAAACCCAATTTAGACAAGTGCAAAAATTTTTAACAGCGGCTTTTCAGCAAAAGCACTGCATTGAAATAGGTTGACAAAGAGAACTAAAAAGTCTAAAGAGGACTTGAATTACAGACCAGAACTTACCTATAACACTCCTGAACATACCCGAAAACTTCTGCTGTCATGAGAGCCAGTCAATCGCCGGACACAGCCGCTCTTCAATTGGACGATCCGTCGATCGTTTTACCGGAATCCACACCTACTTCAAGTGCAGCAAGTGCTGCACATTCAGCTCTGAAGAATGCTGACGCCATCACCAAGTTCCTAGAATCAGCTGCTGCTGCTGCTGCACAAGAACCTCCTCTGGCAGCCCCAGTCCAAGCCCCCGATGTAGAAGAAATCTATGTCATGAAGAAAGATTTGATCTATCAATACACACCTGAACAACTATGGGCTCTCAAAGAGTCTCCACTTGTTTCATCGGACTCCTTAAATCTTCCTGGTGAGGACTTTTGGCGTCTTCGGTCAAGCCTAAACTACAAAACTCGTTATGACGGTTATAACCAGGGTAAATTCGACAAGAAAAAAGGTGCCAGAAAGCATAAACCACGTAAAAAGGAGAAGAAAGATGATGCTCCTGATTGGATGATCCAAAATGATGAACCTGTAGGTTCTTCGGCCATGGATTTTGAGAAATGGAAGCTGAAAATGAGACTCGAAGAGAGACGCCAGAACGGTGAAGACGTTGAGAACTTGGAAGAAGAACCTCTGGCCCCAGAACCACTGAAAAATGCCATCGATTCGTTCTTCAGCCAGTATCTGGAGCCTGTTTCCGCTCCCAAATCAGAGCTGGGACCAAAGACGGACCATGCCGGATCACGTTTCAGCTCTTTCTTCGGTCCGGGACAAGCTCCTGCTCCTGTATCGGCTCCTGCTCCTACTGGTTCCAAGTTCCAAGAGTTACTCCAGCATGCTAGACCACAACAACCTTCTCCAGGACCTCAACAGGAGCCTTCTCCTAACCAAAAACTGGCTTCTTCTCTTCTTTCAGCCATCGGAGCTGCCACTAAAGAGCCTCAACAGAAGAACGATGCCTTTTTCCAGTCACTTTTGAAGAAATCTGAACCCCAACAACCCCAACAACCTCAACAACAACAGCAACAGCAGCCACTCCCTCCTTTCATGAATGGTCCTCCTCCTCCATGGATGCAACAACCTCCTCCATGGATGATGAATGGACCTCCTCCTGGTCTCAATCCTATGATGCCTCCTCCTCCTCCTGGCTTTATGATGTACCAACGTCCTGGCCAAGTCCAAATGCCTCCTGGACAGCAACCTGGTCAGCCTCTTCCTGGACAACCACTTCCAGGTCAATCCCAGCAACAGGGCCAGCGCCAACCTCAACTTCCTCCTTTCATGACACCTCAATAAAAGGGTCGTGTAGGAACAAAACCCCAAAACGGAAAGAAATAGTGCACAAAAACCCAATTCCAAAAATGGAGAAGTAGTGCGCAAAACACAATTCCAAAAACGGAATAAGTAGTGCACAAACACACTTTTCCAAAACGGAATAAAGTCGTGCAGAAAACACTTTTCCAAAACGGAATAAAGTCGTGCATACAAAACCAACCTCCCCAAAAGAACAACAGATGCCTACAGTTATCAAGCTAATTAATTCTATTGATTACAGTCTAGAACCCTCCTGGACCTCCTGGACCTCCCGGGCCACCTGGACCACCTGGACCTCCTCCCATGTCTCCGCAAATCTCCTCCATCAAACAACAAGCACATAATGCTGCAAGGCTATATCGTTAGTACAACTTTGTCACTCTTTCTTTTCCACACTCACCATCCTCCGTAGCATCCACAGTAACCAGGTCCCTCGTTTCTAGGTGGCTGTTGTTGATACATAGGTTGTTGCTGTTGGTAATATCCACCCTGTTGTTGTGGGTATCCTTGTTGTTGATAACCCTGTTGCGGATAACCTTGTTGCTGATAACCTTGCTGGTAACCTCCTTGGTTCTGTTGATAATACTAAAGTTAGTTAAAAACTCAATTATCCCTCTTCCTCACTCACACTCATCTTCGTTGTCAAACTGAACTTCGAAATCCAAATTCGCAAATTTCATCTTCGAGAAAGTCGTGGACAAAAGTCTAAAAAATATTAGAAGAAGTCGTGCACGATGATACCAAAAAAACGATACACTTTTTTTTCCAAAATTTTCAACTTTTTTGAACTCACAAGCCGATGAATTCAGTGAGAAGTTTCCACACCAGTGCATCAGTGGCCTTGAGAAGACCATGGAAAACATATAAAGATGGAACTTTGTTTTACGGGTCCACAAAAACAGGGTCAAAAAGACATCCATTAACCACAAAAGATGGTAATAAAAACTTCTATAAAGGTACCCGCTCTTCGGGAATAGGACGTCATACAAAACATGGAGGTTATGTCATAAATTGGGATAAAGTAAGAACATTTGTAGTACCTGAAGGTCTTTCATCGTGTACTTTGAAACCATATGTAAGTTCCAATGTCCCTGAATTACGCCAATCGTTTAAAGGTTTCAACGGTCCTCAAGATCCACAACTTTTCATGACAAAGATTAAAGAATACATTGCCAATGGTAAAGTGGATTCCCAAATCTCTAAAGAATATGTAGAAAGAGGTTAATCAATATGTATATAGTTTACGAATCAATCATCTCATCATCATCATCATCACTATCTATCACCACAGGTTCAGTCTCCACCGTTTCTTCTTTGGCATTTTCATTCAACAATTCAACTTGAGAATGTCCACTTGTATATGCCAAAATTCCTTGTCCTTGTCCTTCTTGGAGCTGGATTTTCTTTCCTTCTACAAGCTCACGTACTTTATAACGTTGTGGAACAACATCTGATAAGAAATATAATGCTTGATTATTCTTTATGACGTTATGGAAATCTTCATACTGTACTTTCTTTCTATTGGATCTACGCGTTTCAATTGATGCTTTGGAAGTTATATCTTGGATAAAAAGTTCGGTGGCTCTTGTTATTAGATGTGTAGCTGCTCCACTTATCCCATTGTACTCTGGATCCAACTTGATTATCTTTTTAATACGACTTTGTGGAAGATCACTACTCATTATTGAAGTTGATCGATGGTTTTTTTATTTTATTTTATTTCAAAAGTATAATTTTTTCAAGATTTTGATTGAATTTTTCAAAATCGCGTTAAAAATTCAAACGGTAGAAACTCCAAGTTCAACAAATTTCGTTGAAAATCAACATTAAAATGACTTCCATAGCCGATGAAAGACTCGAGAGAATGCCATGGGTCGAGAAATAGTAAGTGATCATCTCAATTCATGTACTTTACTGACAAAAGTCGTCCTAAAATGCTAGATGAAGTCTCTTCACAAGAGAACACCGTCCAAATATTAAAGAAGAATTTACAAACGGCTAATCTTCCACACATGTTATTTTATGGCCCACCGGGAACCGGTAAGACTTCAACCATATTGGCACTTGCTAAACAGTTATACGGACCCAATCTTATCAAGACAAGAGTACTCGAACTCAATGCTTCTGATGAGCGTGGTATTTCCATAGTGAGGGACAAAATCAAAAATTTTGCACGTTTGACAACTTCAAATCCCACCAAAGATGATTTAGATCACTATCCATGTCCTCCTTATAAGTTGATCATCTTAGACGAGGCAGATTCCATGACTTCCGATGCTCAATCTGCATTGAGAAGAACAATGGAGACTTATTCCAACGTTACCAGATTTTGTTTGGTTTGTAATTACATCACCCGTATAATTGATCCTTTGGCTTCTAGATGCTCGAAATTCAGATTCAAGTTATTGGAAACACAACTGAGTTTTGATAGACTCAAATTCGTTGCCAAACAAGAAAACGTTGTGTTCCAACAAGGAAGTGAAGATAAAGTTTTAAAAGAGATCATGAAAATCTCAAATGGAGATTTGAGAAAAGCCATCACTTTCTTACAAAGTGCCAGTAGATTGCATTCTTTGACTAAGGATGTGGATAATGACGTGGATATGGATGCTGCCATTGATTTACAAGGTATAAGAGAAATTGCAGGCTTATTACCAAAGGAACTGACATTTGAATTGTTAAAAGTGATCCAAACAAAAGATTTGAACCAAATTCATAACCATCTCACCAATAACATCTTTTTAGAAGGTTATAACGGTGCTATTCTTATAGACACACTCCATGAAAAATTACTCATTGATGATTCAGAAGACAGTATTGCACTTCGTTTGAGCACACTGCAAAAAATTGCAATCTCTAAGATCATCTTCGATGCAGATTTCAAGTTGGTCAATGGGACAGAAGAGGCTTTACAAATTTTGAACATGGTTTTAAAAATTTCACAAGTTTTATAGTCTATTTAACCCAATTGTTTCTTGATAAAGTTATTGAAACTGTTTTGTTAGTAGATTGACTAACTGAAAAATATACTCACATCCATTTGGCTCCCTTTTTGGCATAAGATTTCATGTGCAGTTTATCCGTGTGACCTTCGACAAAAGTTTGTACTTTGGCCTGTGAGTTATTCAGAGGATTTGCAAGCTTCTTGTTGAAATATGGAGTTGGACTCATGTGGTAGTTGTGTTCGAGTCGTTTAGAAATTTCTAGCTTATACCCAAATTGAATTGGTTTGACTGACCTATCTTTTGGTTCATCAGGTACTCTCTAAAAGTTAACCATATATTTTTCTTTTGATTCTACTTACCATTTCCTTCTATTCAATTGTTCTATCTCCAAATTCCATGCATAGAAAAAAACTCAAACTATTTCCTAATCGGGACAAAATTTCAGGTACCCCCTTTTTTCATAATTTTGAGGGGTGTAAGATTTGTTCGACCAATTTGACAGTTTTGGTACAAGTTCCATACGAAGATTGAAATCCACTTCCACCGATTCCATAGTTATGAACCACATTAGTCAAAGTCGGATCACGTTCTATTCTGACTCCACCTTTACGTCCTGGTCTGAATCCAACCATATGTCTCACTACACGGATTTCAGAAGGGTTGCCGAATTTAGGATCGATTAAAGCTGGACAATACTTCAAGGCCCTCTCTTTAAACCTTTCTGCCAATTCCAAATCAGGTTCCAGTGTATAATCGGCAGGATAACTGCTACCCCCAATAATTGTACCCCCTTCTTTTCTAGGCATCAAATAGACTCTTTCATAAGGATACTTTTTATCAAGGATATTGACATTAACATATTGAGGGATACTATTTTCGACTAAGAGAACTTGTCCCTTAATACTGACCAGTTTTTTGTCTTCCACACCCCCTAGAGTACGAGAAGATAATCCTGTACAGTTCACAACACAGTCTGCATACAAACCAGAACTGTGCAACTCAAAAGCTTCCTCAATATGGTCCAAAGTCTTTCTTCTGTAAACAACACCATTATCGACACATTTGCCCAATAAATAAGCCAAATAAACCGAAGTGTTGATCACCACTCCGAGATACGAAAATCCAAAACCAACTCCCGGAGGCAACTTGTCTTCGGAAATCACCTCAAATTCATCCACAAACGTGGAAAACCAAGGTAAAGTCACATTCTCACCCATCTGTTGAAACTTCTCCTCGGAGACATAGTTGCAATGAGTGGTCAAGAGAATACCAGCTTTGGGCTCAGTTTTCAGTAGTTGAACAAATTTTCTGTACGCCGGCTTATCAAACTCTTGCATTTCAAGATCTTCAGGTGTCGCAAATGAGTGCCAGTTGGCTCCTGCATGGTTCGAACAAAAGTACGGATCATATCCATCGTAACTGAACTTCTTCGCCAAAATCGTCACTTCATATCCCTTTTCGGAAAGCATATAAGCAGTGGTTAACCCGGTGACCCCAGCTCCCACTACAACAACCCTAGACATCTCTAACCTTCAATAAACCTTCTTTATAAAATGATCCGATTATGCATCGGAAGATCTTATCGAGAAAGGTCGTGTGCATGAGACTGAAAAATTATCCGTACTGTCAATTTTAAGCGGTATTAACTCGAGGAGAGCAGTTAGAACTGGCATTTCCAAGAGATTTGAACCTTCTAAAACAAGTTAGAGATGTCTTGGCAGGATCAATTTTATACCTCTCCTGAAAACAGGAAAAAAATCCTGCGATTTGACGATTTTGAGACCATCGATTGGGTGGATGACACCGTCATTGAGAACAAACGACAGTTGACAGCTGCCAAAGTACATAATGCATCTATTTCTCTGTACCCAAAGCTTCAACAGCTCTTGTACTCTCTAGAAAGTTGGCTTGTACTAACTCTGATGGGGGTTCTTATAGGACTTATTGCAGCTTCTTTGAACATCATAACGGAATGGTTGAACAACATTAAATTTGGCCATTGTTCTAATTCGTTCTATTTGAACAAGGCATTCTGTTGTTGGGGTGAAGAAGAATCTAAATGCTCCAATTGGAGCTCCTGGACTTCGTTTGGACTCTTCAATTACGTCATATTTGTCTCCATCTCTATCCTCTTTGCATTTTGTTCGGCATTCATAGTTAAACACTATGCACCTCCAGCTGCAGGTTCAGGAATCTCGGAGATCAAAGTAATAGTATCTGGGTTCAACATCGAAGGATTCTTGAGTTGGTCGGTGCTTCTGATCAAGAGTTTGGGCTTACCTTTAGCCATTCTGTCAGGTCTTTCAGTGGGAAAAGAAGGTCCAAGTGTTCACTATGCAGTCTGTGTTGGTAACTGTGTTTCCAAATTATTGGAAAGATTCCGTAGATCCCATTCAAATGCCAGACATTTTCTCACATCTGCTTCTGCTGCTGGAGTTGCCGTGGCCTTTGGAAGTCCCATTGGAGGTGTTTTGTTCTCCATCGAGGAGATTTCCAATGTTTTCCAACTCAGCACGATGTTGAGATCGTATTTCTGCTGTTTAGTAGCCACCAGTGTTCTCAGTGCAGTGAACCCATTCCGTACTGGACAGTTAGTCATGTTCGAAGTCCGATACGACCAGAATTGGCACTTCTTCGAGGTTCCATTTTTCATGCTTTTGGGTGCCTTTGGGGGTGTCTATGGAATATTGGTGAGTAAATTCAACGTCAAATGGGTCTCTTTGAGACAGAAGTATCTCAAAAACTTTGCAATTAGAGAAGTTGTCATCTTGGCTTCTTTAACTGCCTTGATCAGTTATTTCTGTGAATTCTTGAGATTGGACATGACAGAATCTATGGAAATCTTGTTCCACGAATGCACCGAAACTGATCACAGGTTATGTGATTTTGAACATGGTCAGTTCAAGTTGTTTGCAACTCTTATCTATGCCACAATCATGAGAATGGTATTGGTAGTCATTTCATATGGTTGTAAAGTTCCATGTGGAATTTTCGTTCCTTCTATGGCTTGTGGAGCCACTTTTGGTAGAGCCATTGGCATCGTATTGTGGAAATTGTACAGCCATAACCCTCAATCGTGGTACTTTGCATCTTGTACAGATTCTGAGAGGTGTATAATACCGGGGACCTATGCATTTTTGGGTGCTGGTGCAGCTCTTAGTGGGATCACTCATTTGACAGTAGCAGTCGTGGTTATCATGTTTGAACTCACTGGTGCTTTGCATTACATCATCCCCACCATGATAGCCGTTGCCGTCACCAAAAATATCAACGATAAATGGGGGAAAGGAGGTATTGCTGATCAAATGATCAAGTTCAACGGCATTCCATATATCGATGCCAAAGAAGAACATACTTTCCATAACAAGAGTAACAAAGATGCCATGACACATCGATTGGCAGTACTACCCATTGGTGTGGTCTCTTATAGACAACTTGAACACATCTTGAAAGAAACCAATTATGAAACATATCCAGTGGTGGACAAATTGGACAATGCGGTTCTTTTGGGGTACATTTCCAGACTACATTTGATAGAAGGAATCAAGTCCAAGCAACATGCCATCTCTGGAAACATTCCAGATGATGCTCTATGTGTTTTTGCATCGAATGACAAATTAAATCAACTCGATGTATCTTGTACCAACCCAGACACTTTAGAATCGATTGATTTCGAATCTTTGGTCAATTTTGCCCCATTGACCGTTGATATCAATGGATCTTTAGAAATTACTTTGAACATATTCCACAAAATAGGACCCAAAGTGATTTTCGTCACAGAAGCAGGTATTTTGGCAGGTCTTCTCACCCGTAAAGATATCATCAAATATGAAATTTATTTGCATGAAATAGTACATGGAGAACCTGTCGATTCATCTTTTGAAGATTACGTTTGGGATAAGATCAGAGTCGTCGGAGACTATATACAACGGAAAATTGGCAACAAATATCGTCATCTTTCCAACGGTCAATAAAATGTACATTAGATTTTTTATAACCCCCCAAAATAATCACCCCCTTTTCAATAGACGTCAAGATAAAAATTTAGTTTTGGTTCACTGCAAATGTGTTTGAAACATTTTGTATGTTTGTTTTAGTCAGGAGGCTTTGATAAGGACATGAATTAAACTCGTTACTTGTTTTAGTGTGGTATTGGTATTGAACTGTAATGTCTTGGTACTTTGGTGGATATAAGAAATAAAAGGTTTTGTTATGTCAGTCAAACTTCTATATTAATGATTCTCATTGACCTGGAGGTGAATTGGTGAAAAGGAGCTCAAATCTAAAGTTGTTTAAACCCAAAGTTGTTCAGAACCAAAATGTTTAAACTCAAAAGTTATCCAAACTCAATAGTGGTTTAAACTTATAATTAAAGGATTGAAGTCCATTCTTTATTCAACAAAGAATTCAGAGTTTTAAAGATTAATAAACCAATCAAAAGACTTGAAAACACCATTTCTCCTAGAATAAACTTGATCGAACAAAGTCACACAGTTTTACCAAGTCATTATAAAGTGCACTATAAAAGGGATAACAGATTCGAAAACATGTTCATTTGAACAGGTTTAACTCAACAAAAACTCGTCAAAAGAATATCTAAACAACGGCCTTACCCCCTTTTTTCATCTACAAATATTGACGAATGTTTATAAATATGTACACATGACTAACCAACGACCAAAGTCTCTTCATCGGAAAACTCGTACTCTGGGATTTCCAAGTTCAATGGAGCAGGACCTCTTCTGATTCTACCGGAGATGTCGTAGTGAGAACCGTGACATGGACAGAACCATCCACCAAAGTCACCAGCTTCACCAATTGGCACACAACCCAAATGTGTGCAGATACCCAACATGATCAACCATTCAGGGTTCTTGACTCTGTCACTGTCATTTTGAGGATCTCTCAAGGCACTGATGTCAACAGCATTGGCCTCCTCGATCTCAGAAGCAGTTCTGTGTCTGATGAAAACTGGTTTACCTTGCCATTTGACGATAACGTTTTTACCTTCTGGAATGGCACTCAACTTCACCTCCACTTTGGCCATGGCCAACACATCTGCAGAAGCCGACATAGTTTCCAAAAAGGCCTCTACAGTGGATTTGGCACCTGCTGCAGATAACAATCCAAATGATCCAACAGTGAAATATGTGAAAACTCTGCTATTGTCATCTTCGTGACCTCTCTTGTTCAAGTAGTGTGAAAAATCTGGAGAATCGTAATCAGACTTCATCAAAGAAGCCGACGATGATAACTGTCTCACACAAGCAGCTCTACGAACAGCTCCAGCTTGTAAACTTCTAAATCCAAATCTAGACAACATATCTTCTTTTCCTTCCGCTGATGTTTCAACTTTTCAACTTTTTTTTTTTTTCTCTTCTCGATTTGTGTGCGTTTATTATTTGAAAGAATTTGATTGGCTAAAAAAAATCTGCTTTCGGATTGGTCTGTAATTTCGTAAAATGCTGTGGTGCTTACCTAATCATGAACCCCTCGGAGAGTTGAACGGCTTGGTCGAGTTTGGTGATGAGTTGAAGAGGAGAGGTATAGTTGTAGAGACAAAGTTCGTTGAAGCATGTGTGGGCCATTGGGAGTCTGTTAGGAGAACCTCTGAGAAGTGTGATTTTGAGGTTAAGTGCTTGTACTCCTGTTGCCGGTAGTCTGTCGCTACCGGAGATGAACTGTAGTAATTTCTTTTGTTGGAGACGATCGAGACTCGAAACATGGTTCCAGAACCAAGTGACAAGCTCGCTTTCTTCGTTCAAACCTCCTTGGTATTTGGCAACTGCTTTCAAAATTGCAACGTCCAAAAATGCAACCCCTGAGTCGTCTCCTATCAAGATCAACTCAATTTCATCACTGTTGAACAACGACAAGGCATTTCCTCCAATTACAGTGTTGAACCCATCTTTAAAAGATCTTAGTTGTCCAGCAACTACATCTCCCAAAAAGAAATTGACGTATCTATGGACATATTCTGCCCTATTTTGTACTCCTACTCTGATGGTGGATCCACCAGGTACTAACTCTTTTTCGAATACGGCACCAAATAAATCTTTGTAAGTCACGGCAAAATACAACTCCAAACTGTCAAAATCATAATCTTGGTCCAATTGTAACAACTGCAACAAACTCTTCCCACTCTGTGGATACAACTCTTTATAGTCGTCTAGAGTTGCACTTCTGTTACCGATTAATTTCTTGTACAAGATCTTTGGGAATTTGAGATCCAAGATGGTGGAATTGTAGATTGCCAATCCTAAAACCACCCCAACCAAATAATACATCTCACTGTTGTCAACCCCGGATACACTGAACCATCCTAAATTCGACTCTGAATTGTAGACAAATAACCCATTCAGTGGATTGAACAACTCTTTACTCAACAACATGAACCATTCTTTCTTCAACCCACCAGCATCTACACCTGGTTCATCCACAAATTCCACTCTCAAACTCTTCTTCAAATCTCCTGCATGTTGCATGATCGATCTTACCGAGTCATGTGAGACATGATCACGTCTCACACGGAGCCGGAAATACACATCTACAGGTACTTTACGATGTATAGAACTGATAAAAGCCTCTTCTGCTTTCCTCTCCATCTGTCTACGGGCCTCGTATTCCAACACGGAGATCTTGGCTCCCAACGACATCATGAATGGATACTGACAGAACATGAACGACAGCTTCATCTTTGTGGACAACGGTGACATGGGAGATCCAATTCCAAACAGACTCGTCCTAGTCACACTGTGCAAGTATTCAACCACCGACTCCAAAGAAGGTTCTCCAGATGCAGTGGCAGATTCTCTTCTTCCCATAGAACAATGCTGCCAGGCATCAAAATCTTGTTTCACATTCACATAATCCACCATTGTGTTATAAAAAAAAGACACGGCAATTCTCTTGGATCGAAGTTTGGTGTTGGTTGCAAACAACATGGCTGCCACTCTGCCAGCAGAGCGGAGATGCCAGTCGTTTCCGTACTGGGAGAGCTTGATCTTTTGATGACTACTCAAAGGTTTACTCCTGTTGAAAGGCATCACGTCTTTATAATCGCTACGATCATCTTCTTCTGTCAAATGAGAAGCATTCTTCTTCTGCATCAATTGGGCCACACAACGACCCAAATGGAAAGAGACGTACAAATTGATCAACTCCACCTCACGGCTGAACTGTTCAACATCCAATCTAGCCCATACATGACACATCATGGCTTTACTCTTCTTATCGCTGTTGGCCAAGAATCCAATCACCCTTTTGAGAACCTCGTACGACAGTTGTCGAATCTCTTCTGGATACAGCTTTGTTTGCACCACTGAGTTTGCCAAGCTGGGGATTTCCAAGAGTATTAGGAGCCAATTGGCTTCTCCACTACAGAAATGACCTTCTGGTCTTGCCAAAAGTGAACTTGCAGCGTTTAAAAGTTGCATGTACGGCTTTTGAGTGGGTAATCTTTGGACCAACGAATAGAACTTGTGGATTTCTTTGTAATCCAATTGACCATTTCTGTGTCTTCTGAAGGCAGTATTGAGCAGAACAACACTTCCAAAACAATCGATTAAGTACTGGTTCAAGGCTTTGAATCCATCTGGGTTCAACTTGTATTCGTTCAAAAGTTGTTTCAAGCGGCTAAAACTCAATAGAACCTCACATTTATGGGTCACTGGAGACAGCAGAAACGTCACAGTACGACAAACAGAGCATTTTATCTTTGTAGCCCCCATGGGATAAGTGATGAGAGTTCCACAGCAGCGGCATGAATCAACTATGGATTCAGGACTGGGAGGTGAAATATCGCCGCATAAAACAGCAGGATCTGTGGTGGACACCTTGGGCAGCAGCTTCTTCGTCAATTTGGATAACCATGTTGGTTTTGCATCGACTTCTGCCTGTAATGCCATCTACTCTTTTGACTGTTTTTGAAGGGCTTTTTTTGTACCTTTCAAAAAAAAAAAAAACGGTTTCTAGATTTGGCGCTGTTTCCCAATTAGGAAGTCGGAGGTGCAGAAAGGGGGTGATTGGGGAGACATGAGATGAGACGGGAGATGACGACGTTTTCTGGGCCAGAGGTGCTAGTGAGTTTGCGAATATCATGATCCGGGTGAGTCAATGGAGTGATGAGATCTTCGATATGTGCTTGTAAATAATCGTTCAGTTCAACGTCTCTTTGGGCCAACCAGAGTAGAATCCAAGTAGTTTGATAAAAAATGGTGGGAATGGGCTGTGGTTTTGTGATTTCCACCATCATTGAGTCGAAATCATCATTTTCAAACTTTTCCGTATCCTTTGGAACAGAATCTTTGGAATCTTTGTACAGAGACACCAATCGACGGAGGATGACGTAATCCTCGTCTAGGCACATCTTTTGGATCAAAAGAGCAGGTCTCATCTTTAAACTTTGCGATAAGATACCAGAAAGAAGACTTATCCACAGAGTGATGTCTTCTTCTTCTTTAAAAGCATCTATGATCACTTTGCAAAGGTTTTTCAAATAACTATCTGGGAAGAAAGAGTTCATGCTCTGTTTGAACCAATTGCTTCTTACAAATATGATTCTCTCAGAAACCCATCTTGCCAAGATCGATCTGTAATAACGAAACTTGTCACTGATCAATTTCTTCAAAAGAGTCTTGAATCCAACAAGAGACATTTCATGGGTATAATTGAGATACGCAAAGCACAGACAGAGACGTTTTTCGTAATCACCAGGGTATTCTCCTAGAGTTGAAAGGAGATGGAGCATTGTCTGGGTCGGATACATCTGTTCAGGGAAATCAGGAGCAGCAAGCATCATGTAGACAATGAGTTGAACAAAGTCTTTGTCCTCATCAAATGACTTCATATGGACTAGGATTGCAATGCCCATAAACACTATTCTACGCCATTGGAATGCAACAATGTCTCCCTTTTGTACAGGTAAGGCCACTTTGAAGTACCGGTAGACTATAGGTCCATGGAAAGAGTAATTATACTTATAAAGAGTCAACATTGGAGAACCTACCAGTTCTGAGTCTTTGGTCGTGAAGGAGATCCATGTTTCGACCAAATCTGGTTCCTTTTGACGAATTTTCAACCAAATCACCACCTCTGTGAAACCTTCTAAAAGTGATATCTGAGGATCCAAGATCCAAGAATCACCAAGACATGAAAGCAGCCGAACAAGACTTGTATAGACCTCTTGAAAAATGTTGGCATTTAGTTCTTTGAAGTTTGTGTTTAAGAGTTGTGACTTGATCTTTGATGTTATCAGACACAAGTTTGCCCAATTTGCAACTAGTTGATCCAAAATTTCGGGACATTTATCATCTGAAACATCTCCAAAGTTGATGATATCGTTATTATAGTGTGATTTGGTAGTTTTGAGTAGAGTAGGAATGAGTTCAAGTAGTTCTATATATGAATGGTTTTGATAAGTGGTATCTATTGATTCTTTTGTGTAATTCACTTTTCTGAAATCAATTAGCATTCTGTATCTTGGATCATTATTTAGACATGTTCTTGATCTTTTAGGTTTGTAACGGTCGTTTAAGAAAGTTTTGAAATCTGACTGAATGTTAGAGCAATTTGAGTTTGGTGTTACTTACTAGTTGATATGCTGGAGGTTTTTCATTCATCTGTTTGAGGTAAGAATGAGTTAGTATGAAACAAACTTGGATCTTAATTATGGAATATTAAGTATGGAAATTAACTATGGAAATTAAGTATGGAAATTAACTATGGGAAATTAACTATGGACAATTAATTATAACGAATTGACTATAAGAAATTAACTACAGAATATAAACTATGGAATATAAACTATGGACTATAATCATGGAATATAATCATGGACTATAATCATGGAATATAAACTATGCCAATGTATAAACTATGGATTATAATTTATGACAATTAACTACAAAAATAACTATGGAAAATCATAAAGGGATACATAAATACTATTTAAACTCTGGTTGAGACCACCAAGCCACCACGGCTCCAAATAAACTTCCTAACACCCATTTATCTCTCGAACTTATCTCAGCTTCCTCACTTGCCTCAACTTTTACTCTAATTGGTTCTAATTTAACCTCCAGGGTTTGAACCGGTTTTTTAACAAAAACTTGTTTCGGTTGAGTCTCTTTAACTTTAGGTTGAACAGTTGTGGAGAATTTTTTCTTTTCAAACTTTTGGTCTAATTCTTTTTTAAAAGTCTTGAGCTGTTTTTTAACCTCGGATTTCAGTATTGTATTGGTGGACATTTGTCTCGATTCAATCTGGATTGCCTTTGACTGTTCAAATTGTGATAATCTTTGAATTAATTCATGTTTTTTACCACTGATTTTTAAACCTTTGGACCGACATTCAGTTTTCAAAGCTTGAAGATTCATCGAATTGAACTTCGAAAGTCCATTACTCAATAAAGTTGAATTTTTTTGAGCTGTTTGATGAACATTTCTTGTTGAAGTTTTACTAGCGGGTTTGAATGCCTGAGATTGGGATGAGAAGTTTTTGATGTCTATTTTGGGTAAAGCTGGTTTGGTTTCCACAGCCAGACGGTATGCCGTTCTCAACGATGGCAAAGATCTAGCAGCTCTAAGTGACATGTTACTTTTACAAGAATTAATTTAGAGATTTATGTACTAGACAAGAGGCTGGATCAGGGGGAAAAATAAGGGATAAAAATTTCCTAATTGGGATAAATGAAAACATTCAATTAGAAATTGGCAAATTGAAAAAAAGGAGATCACGTGGATAGCACGTGACCATCCGTTTCACCCCTTTCAACAAGACAAAAGGAGATCTATATAGATAAATACCGGAATAATAAATAGCTCAGTACTGTCTGGCAGCTTCTTGACAAGCCTTCAACTGATGCAAATAGTAGTCACAGATCTGGAAATTTCCATTGTTTTCTTCCAAACATCTTGTGAAATTTCTGGCATCGGCATCACAACCTCTGGCAGTCTCTTGAACGGATTGTTGGGTTTGAACCTGATCCACTGGAGCAGGAGCGGAAGATCCACCAAACAAACCAGTGAGACCTGCACCAATGGTATGACCAACGGCAGAACCAACGGCAACACCGGCAGCAGTGGAGGCCATTTGGGAGAACAAACCCGGTTGTTGGGATTGCAGAGGAGCACGGCTTTGAGCAGGCAGAGGAGCTCTAGCAGGTATGGCTGCTGTAGAGGCAGATCTCAGTTGTGTAGGAGCTCTCGAGGCTGGAGCTGGACGACGTGACGATTGACGAGGCATTCTTTAAAGATTCAATCAAGCGCTTCAACGTGCTTAAATATGGAAATTTTTTTCTTAAAGCGCGGCGAAAATTTTTAGTTCTAGAAAAGCCGAGATTGGGTTGGAAAAGGGGTGGATAAATTGGGATTGGAAGTAGATATGGATTTCTGGACAACTGGATAATAATCCGGTGAACAACAGTGATGTATCAGCCAATTTACCACTCTCCAAGTAAATTCATTCTTCGTCAAATTGCTTTTCCGACCTTCCGATCTTTTCCTCTCCTCCCCTCCGCCACCGCCTCCGCTCGTCCCAAAAGGGAAGTAGGCACCGCCCCAATTGTCCCCCCGCTTCCCCAGAAAAAAAATAATCGTTAAAAAGAGAAATGTCATTTGTTGAAGTTGCAGCGAGGACTAGAGGTTGTACAAAGTGAATCCATCTTCTAGATGTCCATGCTTAAACTCTGTAGAAACGTACCACGGCATGTGCGTAGTTTCACGTGTTCTACTGCTCTGTTCAAAGCCCAAACAGTGCCTCATGGAGCCGCCCCTCAATCCGGCTTTGGGTTCAATCCTGATCCGAATGTGCCAGATATGAAGGGCAGTATTTTGATTGAGAGTCCAATGGGACCATATGAAGACTTTGCACACGAAGCGCCGTTGATGGAACACTGGGATCTTGCCAATCGGGACCATCCTGATTACCCCGTGAGGAAATCGAAATTACGTCATTTCACGTTGAATTTTGGACCCCAACATCCAGCTGCACATGGCGTGTTGAGGTTGATCTTGGAATTAGAAGGTGAAGAGATCATTCGGGCAGATCCACATGTCGGTCTTTTACACCGTGGAACCGAAAAATTGATAGAGACAAAGACGTATATGCAAGCCTTACCTTATTTCGACCGTTTGGATTATGTATCGATGATGACCAATGAATTGGTGTTTGCCTTGGCCACCGAAAAACTTCTTAACATCGAAGTTCCGGAACGGGCCAAGTACATCAGAACCATGTTTGGAGAAATCACCCGTGTTTTGAACCATTTGATGTCTGTCTTATCACACGCCATGGACGTTGGAGCCTTGACCCCATTTCTTTGGGGATTTGAAGAACGTGAGAAGTTGATGGAGTTTTATGAACGTGTGAGTGGAGCCCGTATGCATGCCGCCTATGTGAGACCAGGAGGAGTTTCTCAAGATCTTCCTCCAGGTCTTTTGGACGATATCTATATGTGGGCCACTCAATTCGGTGATAGAATCGACGAGGTGGAAGAATTGCTCACGGATAACCGTATTTGGAAACAGAGAACTGTTGATATTGGGATCGTCACTGCCGAAGATGCATTGAGTTTGTCTCTTTCTGGTGTCATGTTAAGAGGATCCGGAATCCCGTACGATATCCGTAAAGCACAACCTTATGATGCCTATGACAAGATGGAATTCGACGTTCCCGTTGGTACCAAAGGAGACTGTTACGATCGTTATTTGATTCGTATGGCCGAATTTAGACAATCTCTACGTATAATTGAACAGTGTATCAATCAGATGCCTCCTGGTCCGGTAAAGACGGAGAATGCCAAGATTTCCCCACCTTCCAGAGGTGCCATGAAGGAAGACATGGAACAGTTGATCCATCATTTCTTGTTGTTCTCTAAAGGATATGCAGTGCCTCCTGGGGACACTTACACTGTGATCGAACTGCCAAAGGGAGAAATGGGTGTTTATTTGGTGAGTGATGGCAGTGAGAAGCCATATAGATGTAAGATCAGAGCTCCAGGGTTTGCCCATTTAGGGGCTTTTGATCACATCGCAAGAGGTCATTTATTACCCGATGCCGTCGCCATCATCGGAACCATGGACTTGGTCTTTGGAGAAGTGGACCGTTGATCTATTTATTCATTTATTTATTATATATTTATCTCTCTTATTTATTCATCCACTTTTGTAGTCGTTTGTAAAAAGTGAGCGAAAAATGGAATTTGAAATGATCAAATTTGATGATATGGATTCCAACACGTCTTCACCAGTTGGATCCCGAGCCAGTACACCATTTGGAAGAATTCCATCTGTGACGTCATTTTTTTATCATCAACGTAGTTCTGAACCTGTTTTTTATTCTGATTCTTTGGCAAGAGAAAGTGATGTTACGGCTTCATCTATCAATATCACGCAACAGGCAGAATACAAAGGATTTGTGGGATATGTGATAAGTGGGATAATGGTTTGTTTATGGATATGTTGGTCTTTACTTCCTGATTCTCAACTCGAATTTTTGGGCATCTATTATTACCCTTCGAGATGGTGGGCCATTGCAATTCCATGTTTCATACTAGTTTCGATGGCTTATACATATGTACTGTTGGCATTATACAACATTGAAGTTAAAACGTTAAAATTAAATGATATCAGAACAATAGTAGATGATACAGGTGTTGTTGTTACAGATCATTTACACAAATCTACAAACGGTATTTGGGATGTGGGCTTATCAAAAGTCAACAAAGAACTATATAAATAATACATATATTATTGCATAATCATATTGCATAAAACCCCCCAGCAAGATATTTATTTGACAACAAACAGATTTTAAAAAACCACATGCCAACAGATACACAAAGTGAAATGCAGGGCCCCCGCATTGAAATGTGCGCACCCCCTCCGAAATGCGGGGGGTTAAAAAGGCCGGGATTGGAATTGAATTCAATTGAAAAGTTACAACTTTTGGAAAAACTTACAAGACATAGTTGGTATAATTCACAAGAAGTGTACACGGATACAATTTTTTACGATTCAATTGACATAACAGCCTATGTTGATCAAATTTTTATATAGTCGGACTCCTACAAAAAGTTATTGTTCCGGAGACTACGTGATCTCGGTCGAAAGTAAAGCGGAGAAATCGTTTAGCAATCGATGACACAATTCCCACTTCCCCACTCTCCTCCCCACGCCTACTCCACTTTTACAATAAAATTTAACCGCATCTCATGCACTACTTTTTCACCACATCATGATCGAATTGTGATGCCGTTGCTTTTTGTATAAATACATGCATATGCCATAAAATAAAATTAATTAATGACTAGTGTACAGACTCATATCCATCCTAAACAACCACTGAAAAGATACATATGTTCGTTCTGTGCAAGAACTTTTTCACGTTCAGAACACAAACTCAGACATGAAAGATCTCATACAAAGGAGAAACCTTTTGATTGTAAAATTTGTTCCAGTCTGTTTGTCAGAAGAGATTTGTTACAGAGACATTGTCGTACTGTTCATGGAGTTGTGATGAAACCTGGTAATTCACAATCTTTACATGACCAACCCCAACCACAACCACAACCACCACTACAACCAACTCCTGCTCCTCCTCATCTCCAACAACAACAAAATTTATCGGACTCCTTTGAACCTCTTGCGCATGAAATTAACCCGAAGACGGAACAAAGCGCCGCATTACAAAAATCCGAATCCTCTGAATCCTCAACTACCAGCTTGAGCGAAAAAAATATCATCTCGTTGTTAACGTTGTGCAAAAAATTCAACTATTTGACAATTCCGTATGAATTGGATCATTCAATTTGTAACTATTTCTTGACCTACGGAACCAGATGCCATAACATTTTGACATTGATCAAATTTGACCGTATTTTAAATTTGAACGAAAATGACGAATTGTTGTTCATAATCTTGTGTGTTGGAGCCAATGAGAATAACGATTTGAACGATTCCATCAAATTGTTCAACAAAAGTTGGTCTATAATTAATGACAAAATTAACAACCATAAAATCGACTACAACAGTGAAAATATCGATGAATTTGTTGAAAACGTGATCATGTTGAGTTATATATATCTCAACTATTTCGATAACTATTTTGATCAAGACACACTTTCTCATAACATTACAGTGGAAATCGATGTTTTGTTTGAGTATTTGAACAGTGTGATCATCACTCAAATTTTAAACGATGGAAGACATATGAACAATGGCATGTCTTTAAATGTCGATGAATTGAGTTCTCTTCAATTCCCAGTGAAACTCAACTATTGGCATGCTCATGTTCTATCTCTGCAATATTTCTTCATCTATAACAAACCACCGAGTATTTTACACACTTTCTTATTGAACAAACAACTACCGGTGGAAGATGGTGTTGAACATAACCTTACACTTGCCTCTGTCTTGAAAAATTTGACTGTTACGGCATCATTGTACAATAAAAATCATGATTTAGCAGGTTCTAAATTGTTTAAAAAGATGACTTTAACCGATAACATCATCATCAGTAGTTTGATGAATGAATTATCAATAATGAGACAAAAATATCATCGTGTTAATGTGAACTATGCCCTGTCGACTACAACATTCTTCGACGATAACAAGAACTTCCTCCATAATTCGATCATTTTGGCAAATAAATCTTTTAATTTTGCCAACGAAGATGATGAAGCCCAACTGGCAGTACTGATTCAACTGCTGCAACTGCTGAATCCTCAAAACAACCACCATAATCAATACAATCCAAATCTGTTGATTGGTCTTTTAAACGATGGTATCGATAACTTGACAGTTTTCTCAAAAAACGATCATTCAGGTAATTGGACCGTCAGTAATCGCACCATCAACAATTTACCCTACATCCAATTTTTGAACATGCTCATCATGTGCAAACGTAAAATGATGATAAATTGTCCTTTGAAATTCATCGATCTAATTGGAAGTTATGTGTTTTTACCAAAAGATCAATCGAATTGGGTACTTTTAAATTTGACTTTAAAAGAGTTCAACAACGAGAATAATTCCAACAAATTCGATAGCTCCGGAGAAATTTCATCGAAACCTTTTGAATTGAAGAACTTTATCGATTTGAGTAATCTCTCGGGCTCAGATTTGACTGTTGATCAGATCTCCGTCAACGTCAATGCATACATCAATTGCCTATACCCATCGTCATTCATAATCAACAATAATTTAGGTATTGCTACTTTACCGGTTTTATACCTTGCATTGAACAACGTGAACAACAGTTTGGTGAATTTCAAATGCTTTTTAAGTCTACCTTCAAACAAATTGTTAACTGTTGGATTCATAGTGGAAAGTTTTTTAACCTTGATCAGAATTCTAGTCAATTATAGGTATCGTTTGTTCAACATGAAATCGCAATCAGCATCAAATGGAGGAGCTTATAACAGCAACGACATGCTCATCACATCTCCGGAAGGTTTTTTAGAGAATTCGATTTTATCTGTGATCTTGTACTTTATGGATCAATGTGGATCAAATGTGTTATCGAAGTTGAAAAAACCAGTGGAAAGGACAAGAAACAAGAGGAGTAACAGTATAAGTATTGGTGAATTCGATCATAATAATGAAAGGTTGAAAGAAAGTTTGTTGGATAAGTTTGTGGATGATCCAAAGTTACCTCCTGAATATCCACCGTTGGTGAAGATTTTGAGTAATGATTTCAAGTATTACTATTATTTGAAAAATCTTGAAAAGGGATTGATCAATTGGTTGAATGTTTTCATCATTGATCCTGCCATAATTGCCGATGAAAATCTCGAACACTTGATGAGATATAAAAACTTTATCAGTGGATTACAAAAAAGTTTGAATCAAATCTATGAAAAGTTGGATTTGACCAAAGAACCCGAGCCTGTTCTGACCATGGCTACTTCACCGGATTTGAGACCTAGAGCCAATCATGAACTTGATTATCAACAACAACAATTACAACAACAGAGTTTCACAGGATTACTCTCAACTCCTAATAATCATACATCGACGGGAGACTTGATGAATTTACAACATAAACAAAGACAGATGTTGAACATTCGTAACTTCAACTCTCAACTGCCCAAAATTATACTCCCACCAATTCAACCACTGGATAGTAATGGATTAGGTACCGGTTTTCAATTTCAACCAACTACGGATAACATGAAACAGTAATTCAAGTGTTATTATTTTTAAGTACTTCTATCAACGATGCATATATATTATTCAATTCGTTCAAATCTTCGACACTCTCAGGTTTTAAAGTGAACACCATTTGCCTAAAACTCAGTGATTTAACAACACTTATTGGTAACTTGTTCTCCGTTAGAAATCTCATCACATCTTTATGAAATTTGATCTGTGTGTAAGGGGATAAATCGAATTCAGATAGAAGATGCTGTGGGAGATTTGAAAGTGAACTCGTGGAAGAGATACCAGAATTGGTATTCAAAGGATCATCAGATATATCCATTATTTGTTTTCTAGGATTAGGACTTTCTTTAGTTATTTTATGCGTCTTGAGATGTTCTTTCAACTTCTTGGGAGAACCTTTATCAGATTTCAATCTCTTCACAACCTTATTACAATTGATACAAATAGCCAAATTAGAATCTGCTATGTCTTGAATAAACCATGACCATACCCATGATTTCTTTTTAGCCCCCAATTTAGATCCAGGTTTGATTATTCTTCTTCTCAGAGATTCCGGGGAAGAATCCACCGGATTTAAAGATGGCTTTATCGTGGAATTTCTCACAGAAGATTTCGGTACTGATACTATATTATGGTATGTCCCAAGGGCTTGTGTAAGTGTGGCATCGATATGATCGTGAGGAATATCCTTAGCTATGTACTCCATCAATATTGTGTAGATGATGCAATAGTAAATTTTTCCCTCGGTTTAGGAGTAATGTCACGTGACTCGGCTAAGCATCAGCTAAATTATGTACTTTAGCCGGGTTTCAAAAACCGATTAACTCTTTTGTAATCTTCATCTTTTTGTGACGTTATACTGGTTTGAGTTTCTCAGTTTCCCAATTCTTTTGTCATTCTTCTCCTCAAAAATTTTACCCCTGATTTTGACGCAGGTACCGATCGAAGAAGATGGCTACAAAGATGAGCTTTAGGCAACAGATGCAGGGATTCCCTGTATGGCAGATTGCCATCGTGTGTTTGATAAGATTTGGAGAGCCAATTGCATTCACATCTTTATTCCCGTATGTCTATTTTATGGTTCGTGATTTCCACATCACCGACAACGAGGCCGATATCGCCAAATATGTGGGATACTTGAGTTCTTCGTTTGCCTTTTGTCAATTCTTGTCTTCAGTTCATTGGGGACATCTTGCAGATGTAATTGGTAGGAAGAAAGTGTTACTCTGTGGGTTAATTTCTACGGCATGTGCTCTTTTGATCTTTGGATTTTCTCAAAGTTATATGACGGCATTGTTAGCACGGTCGATGATGGGAATTTTCAACGGAAATGTTCTGGTTATAAGAACAGTTCTAGGGGAGATTGCTGTTCAGAAAAGACATCAAGCTATAGCATTTTCCACTTTACCTTTGCTTTGGCAAGTTGGATGCATTTTAGGTCCATTTATTGGGGGTCTGTTGACTAGTGTGGAAAAAGTGAAGTCGTTGTTTCAAACAAATCCTGATAATGGATTCAGTCAAACTTATCCGTATGCACTTTCCAACATTGTAGTTTCCACTGGGTTGATTGTATGTGCCATTGTGTGTTATTTCTTCTTTGAAGAGACACATGAACAATTCCGGTTCAAAAGGGATACAGGGGTGGAAATAGGAGATCATTTCATACGTAAATTTGGTTTTAGACCTCCTTTAAGGCCTTGGAATGACCCAACGAGTCATAGAAGTTCTTTAGATCGTAGACCAAGTGAGATCTCGCCATTGTTGAGAGAATCTCCAACTGGTGATATTGAAGATGCCTTGTCGATTGAAAGTTCTCAATCTGACTCCTCTGTGGAATCAGTTGGACCTCTTTCTAGAAGACAATCATTGCTGTTAATTCGCACCTACAGTAAAAAGACAAATAATTTGGATCATGAACATCATCGAACAAACGGGTATGAATGGGGGGTGTTATTAGAACCCCAAGTATTCTATGCCATTTTCTCCAATTTTTTGTTATCTTTAACAAACATTGTAGTAGAGGAGTTTCTTCCGGTGTTTTTGGCATACAAGACGGAGAGAGAAGATGACTCTGATCCTAACTCTGCTCTCAAGTCCAAATTCCCTCTCAAATTAGTTGGAGGATTAAATTTCGATCCTTCGGAAGTTGGAGATTTGTTATCGTTGACGGGAACTTTCGGGGTTTTCTTGGTACTGTTTGTCTATCCATATGTCGATAGAAATTATCCCCCTGTGAAGTCTTTTCGATTTTTCATCTTGATGACTCCATTGGTGTATTTTGCCATTCCTTTACTTGTCTATACATTACCACCGAACACCCCTAATATTTACTATACAAAAGTTTGTTTATACGTGGTGACATTTTTCAAAGTGCTCTCTAACTCGATATGTTTTCCACAAATCATGTTATTGATCCATCGAGCTTCACCTGCAAAACATCGTCTGTTTATCAATGGGACTACAATCAGTGTCACAGCCTTTGCAAGATGTTTAGGACCTTTGATTTGGGGGTATATAATGAGTTGGTCAGATGCACATGAAGTTGGATGGTTAACCTGGTGGTCTCTTTCATTTGTGGCCATGTTTTCTCTGTTACCTTCCTTCTTATTAACAGAACGAACCGATGATGATATATAGAATATATAATGTAGAACTACAGAAAAAAAAACACACAATCAAACTTGATTCACATTCAATCAGTTATTCCAACTCCTTCATCTCTCAAACACCATTTCAATCATACAAATCTCTCTCAAATTCAAACAACCTTTAGGTCAATCTATAAAACCAACCCCCCTAACCCCCTTTCCCAATTAGGAAATATTTTATTTAAATCCACGATCAAAATTTTGTGTAGATTGCTACAATTACGTCAAAATATTAGCAGAACATTGATTTAAAAGCAACCTAAAAGTTTAAATAAAGGTTAATAAATAAAAGTTTTAAATTATAATTGAAACACAAGCATTCAACCACATTCATTCCAAACACATTCATTCCAAACACATTGACAAACCAATACATTGCTCAAGTTTTTGATCTATTTTGTTTTAACCCTTTTCGGAAATCCCTTTTTAAAATTGTTTATAAACAAGCGCAACACCAGCGATAAACAAAAAAATTGTCGTATAAAGCACTACAAAACAGTTTTAATCGAAAACAAATAATGACCAGTGTTAAGAAATTGACAAAGAAGAATTTGGTGGAATTGGCCACTGAATTAGGAATCAGTAATCAACTTTCTGAAAAAACTGATTTGAAACAGGATTATGTCGAGAAAATTGAGAATTTTCTCAAATCTGATCCATCTGTTGAATCGGTTATTTACAGATATGTACAACTGCTGAAGGCTAGATCTCCAACTAAGAAAACTGCTAATGTCTCCACCGTTGAAACTTCATCTGATGAAGAAGTTGAGGCTGAGAAAGTTCAAGAAATCGTTGATGAAGTCATCGAAGACGGCGTCAATGTTTTACAACAAATTTCCGGGAAAACCAAACTGGCCTATGGATCTATTGTTTCTACTGTATCCGATTCTTATTCCGAATCTTTAGACTATGTTTTAGACAAAAGTGACTCTTTACGTGACTTGGCAAGTACTCCTTTGTCTCTCGTTACAATTGAAACAGTTGCAGAATTTTCTTATTTGTATCATCATTATATTGATATAACCACAATTGGGAAATCTAAATGTATCTCCAAATTTGTGAAAGGTAACTTACCAAAGCAAGCTTTGAACTTTCCAATTTTAGATTTATCCAAATTCTTGCAATCGAGTTCAATTGCCTTGTTTGTATTATGGACTCTGATTTCTGTGGTATTACCTTTGATCTTTTCCTATTACGTCAATTTCACCAAGACCAAGAAAAGTGGTTACAAATACACTTTTGATCCTTACATCTTCACATTGTCGAAATTCTTATTGGTGCTCATTTCTTTGAAGACTGAAATCACCGTTGGAGAAGTTGGATCCGAATTATCTTATAAGTACTTTGGTGGTTCTTTATCAAAAGCTTTTAATGCTTTTGTCGTTGAAGGACTCTTGGAACTGAGGTTTTTATTCGGTTCCTCCGTCTTGATTGCCAATTTGGTCTTGGCCTCTGTTGCCTTGTACTCAGTACTCGCTTGAACAACAGTGTATTATACTATTAAAGATATTTTTAACCACACCCTTTATATTGTGACAATTTGTTGTATATTAGAACAGATGTATTAGTTTATATGTATTTGATCTCCTTTTCCATCCCATCTATATAAAGTTTGACAATTTCCCAGATTTCTAAAGTCACTTGTTCAATACTTTTATCGTCAACTTGGATCAAATTCCAATGATCTTCTTTATAAAATTTTTTGAATTGTTCTTTAACTTTATCTTGAAATGATTTGATTTCATATCTTTCTTCTCCATATCCTTGTCTGGAAGATATATCTTGATTCAACGTGAAGAATAAAGTAAGATCAGGTTTTGGTAAATTTTTATCTGGATTTAAACACCAATCAAATTCCAAACCTTTGGCACTGGAATACAGAACTCCACTATATACATATCTATCGAGAACCACAATGTGTCCCAGTGACAAATGGGTTATAATATCTTCCAGTAATTCCCATCTATTGGCACTGAAAAGTAAATGTGCAGATTCGTCAGATAGTTGAAATGATTTGTCTACTAAATATGTATTGATCAATTTACCGATCGGCGTTGTTCTATCAGGAAATTTATATAAATGGACCTGTTTCCCCAATTGTTCAAGTCTTGAAACAAGAATTGACGTCTGTGTAGACTTCCCAGTACGATCAAGACCTTCTATCAAGATCAATGCTCCTCTTTTACCCATTTCTTACTTTCAATGTGGTCGCGTAGCGAATTTTCTTTACAAATTCCATATTCTGCTCGGATTACGTAAACTACAGAAAATTGCTGTGGAGTTGGCTATGTTGGCCTTTTAAAAGCCAATGAGTTTTTTTTAGTGCACTGTCGGCCAATTGACCGAAGAAATGATCGACGGTTTCCTTATCACTTGAAATCTGCTGCACCGTACAAGGCACATAGTTACAAAATTATCTCATTGGAGAGGAGTAAAACGTACTAAGATTTTTTATAAACGAGGGATGATTTTTTTTTTCGATCTATACGAAATCTTATCAGTTTGACAGGATCAGTAGCCAGACCAAATATGGTCCATATTCAAACACCGAAACCCTAAGTGCAATGATATTCAAAAATACATCATGGATGGGGTTTGGAATGGTATTTTAGCCCATCAAATTACACCGATTTTAGGTGCATTAGGCGTTTGTTTTGAAACGTCAGATGGAATTAACGCGCGTCAAGTATCAAGTCACGTGCCCAACCTTATTTACCTTTATCTGTTTTAGGAAGAAAACACGTTCTTTTTTAAGATGTTTACATCGCCCATCTCACTTGAAGTAAACACGGAATTTGATCCTTGGAGCTTGGCCAAAACAACCTTGCATGTCTCAGTAATCCCAATATCTACTAATCATCACCTTCAATACTTTTTATAAACGACATACGACCCATACCCAACATTTCAGCAACAGCCCCTAAAAAATTGCCCTTTTAAACCACTTTTTTTCCCTCACTTGATATCCTAAAAATGGAATCGTAAGTTTTTTTTTGTACGATGGATCGACAAAATTTTTTATTGTCTTTATGCAAAATTTTATGCAGGAGATGCTGATTTTTATGTACTGATGAAGTGCAGCTGACAACTAAATTGTGGATATATAAATTGGGCTTGGTTCCTCCTTTTGATGGATATCAATTACAAAGATTCAAATCCATTCAAATATGTTCACCACAAAAAGTCTTACTCATCATCAAATCAGAGCTGCTTCAAGACATATAAGATCTGCCAACAGAATGTCTTCTCTGTTACTGGTGGCATACATTTCTCTGGGATTGGTTATCCCATTTGTATTACCAATGAAGATGACAATTGGAGAGGTGGATGAAAATATCAAAGGTTCTTTTAGTACAAGATCTTACTTCAGAATATAAATATTCTTTGCATGTTGGACTTCTAAAAGTTCTCCATTCACTTCTATTTTCAATCCCATTTTTTTATAATGATTATTAAAAAAAAGGAAGGTTTTTAACCAATGTTTGATGAATTGTGTATTTTGAGGTTATAGTTTTAAAGGAATATGTCATGATAATAATTTTGTAGTTTATGGCGCAAATTTGCCTCTAATCGGAAAAAACAGCTCATAAAGTAGTAGAATAGTTGATTTTGGTTGATGTTGAAATGGACTTTAGTGTATTAGACAAGTATAGATTTGCCGAAGAGTCAAAAAAAGTTAAAGTCAGACGTAATGTCAAATTTAAAAAAACCAGCCACTATTAATGAAAGGCTTCGAGATTTACAACCTTCGTTGAAAGAAGATTTAAAATTGGTCTTTGTAGGTTTTAATCCTGGAGTAGAATCATCTGTCAAACAACATCATTATGCCCATTTCACCAATCTATTTTGGAAACTTTTCAACGAATCCGAGGTTCTTCAAGCTGTTTTAAATCTTGATCTAGAACCACAGCTCATGCAAGATGATTTTATCAAAAAAGTGCTAGTCAAAGAAAAGGGGAAGATTACGAGTATGGCCAAACCGGAACATGATTTTGAGTTGGCCAATTACAAAATAGGCTTTACAGATCTCATATTGAGATGTACAAAGAGTGCACAGGAATTGACAAAAATGGAGAAATTGGAAAATGTGCCACGATTGATCGGCGAATTCAAACTTCTGAAGCCACAGTTCATAGTAATTGTGGGAAAAGGAATATGGGAATGTATAGTGGATTGGCTAAGTCGAGATTTGAAATTGAAGTTCAAATTGAATAAAAACTTTCAATATGGAGAACAAGTCGTCGATGAAGACTCAATTTATAATACCCTCTTAAACCGATGGTGTCAATTGTTAGGTTTGGATGAAGGATATGGTCGTACCTATGTATTTCCAAATACTTCTGGTTTGGTTGCCAGTATGAAGTATCCAGAAAAACTTGCTCTCTGGATCACTCTTGTCAAAGATATCAACGAACTGTCTTCTCAAAGCTACCAAGACCATTTCTAACCCCTTTTGCAGATACAAATTCATTTTTTGCTCACTTCTTGTATCATTTTTTGCTCACTTCTTGTATCAATTTTTTGCTCATTTTTAATCCTGCTCATCAAAAGACGCGTCTTTTGAATTGATCTATGCCTTCCTTACCTGATGCTGTTCCTATTCACAGCAATAAGCTTCCTATAGACTCATCATCCCCAGTGAAAGAGACCAGAGGTACTTCGCCGCCTGAAACTAACCTCATGATGGATGTCCAAGAGTCTCAATACAAACCGAGTTCAAGCGATATGCATTTCTATTATGAGCGATTATTACCCTTCAAAACAATTTTCCAATGGTTAAACCACTCTCCGGCTCCCACCAATGACTTCATCAATAGAGAATTTGCATTTGAATTCTCAAGTGGAGCGTATCTGCGTTATAATTCATGGACCAACCATCAAGAGTTCAAAGCTGCTGTTGTGAAGGCCAATCCAACCAGATTTGAAATTGGAGCCATTTATACGGTTCCTCCGAATCAGAGGAAAGTGGTTTCCAAAACTGTGTTAAGACCTTTGGAGAAAGAGTTGGTTTTCGATATCGATTTGACCGATTATGACGACGTCCGGACCTGTTGTTCCAAAACACAAATCTGTGAAAAATGCTGGAAATTTGTGGATTTGACTATTGAAGTGATGGAACTTGGTTTGAGAGAAGATTTCGGATTCAAACATCTAATTTGGGTCTTTTCAGGTCGTAGAGGTATCCATTGTTGGGTCAGTGATAAACTGGCTAGACAGTTAACAGATCCACAAAGAAGAGCCATTATTGAATATTTTGATATCAGTAAAGAGAAGACTTTACGTAAACCTTTCCATCCAATGCTTCAAAGAAGTTATGAGATCATTTATTCCAAATATACGAAACAGTTTCTCAACGATCAAGGCATTAGAAACGAGTATTTGATCGATAAGATGACGGAATCAGGATTGTTTCCGAAACAAATACTTATGGAGATGAAGAAATTGTTAGATGCAGATCCGGATGCATCTGGAATGGATAAGTTGAACAGTTTAGAAAAAGCCATTCCTCAATCGCATCATTCCAAAACGATCTTGTTGAAGAATTTGAACAATTTTAAGAAAGATTTCATCATGTTTTGTCTTTATCCGAGATTGGATTTAGAAGTTTCTAAGCAGGTGCATCATTTATTGAAATCTCCATTTGCTGTACATCCAGGAACTGGTAATTTATCGGTACCCATTAAAGTGGGATTCAATCCTTTACAACTGTTAAACCTTCGAGACTTGATAAGTGCAAAAGAAGGAGACGAAGAATTTGCTCCTGCTTTGGCAAAATTCGAAGAAGCTGTACTGACTTTCGATCAGTTTGCCAAAGAAATCATGAAAGATGAAGGTGTAAAGAAAAGAGAAGCCGATCCTTTGGAGTTTTAGAAGACAGAACGAAACACCCCTTTCCAAATTAGTCTTATTTAGTGCAAAATACACGACTGTATTTATTTATCCCAATTTCCACGACCGTTTTATTTTTTTCTTTATTTTAAAATCCAAAAATTGAAAAGATCGAAGGCAAATTGGAACAAAAGTAAAGCCAATGGATATTGTTATAGGTATTAAAGTACAAGATCTGGTTATAATTGCCACATCTAAAGCATTTACAAGAGGAATATCTGTGTTAAAAGATAGCGATGATAAAACAAGGGTGTTAAATGACCATAACTTGATGGCGTATACAGGAGAATCAGGAGACACGGTACAATTTGCAGAATACGTTCAAGCAAATGTTCAATTGTACGGAATGAGAGAAGGATACGATTTAGGACCTAATGCAGTGGCAAGTTTTGTAAGAAACGAATTGGCCACTTCAATCAGATCCAGAAAACCTTTTCAAACAAATGTCTTACTCGCTGGCTGGGATACAAAAAATGACAAACCATATTTGAATCAAATTGATTATCTCGGAACAAGAGTTGAATTGCCTTATGCTACACATGGATATGCAGGATTCTATGGATTTTCTTTGTTGGATAGACATTACAGAGAGGATATGAACGTTGATGATGGGTTGAATTTGTTGAAACTTTGTAATGAAGAGTTTTCCAAAAGAATGCCAATTGATTATAAAGGTTTATATGTCAAAATTGTATCCAAAGATGGGGTAAAAGAAGGCCAAAGTCTTTAGATTCATGATTAAATAGCGAAATAAAAAATGCCCAAAAATTTGGAAAAAAAAAAAGTAAAACACCAAAAAAAAAAAAAAAAAAAAGCTCATCTCTTGTATAAAGTACATGTCAAGAACAGAGTTAATAAGGGCTCTTACTACAGAGATATGTCTCAAACTAGGTATACCCAACTCTCCTTATAACGAGGAGAATGAAATGATGTCAAAATTTATGCTCGATTTATACGAAAAATCCACATCTTTAGACGAATTCAAACAGAAATTGGTGTCAATGGGTGCCCCAAAGCTTGTAGAAGATGATAAATTTGTACAAAGTGTTAATAAATTGATTACAGAAAACGGTGGGATGAAAATAATTTATTTCAAAAATGAGCAGAAAAACATTAAAGATGAGCCCTTTATAAAGAATGAGGATGTAAAACCAGATGTTAAAGTTAAAAGAGAACAAGAATTTGATACTAAAGTTCCCAAAAGGACAAAAATTCAACATGATTCACCCAAAATTGGACTCATATGTAGAGGAAAAGTGGTCAGTATTAAAAATTTTGGAGCATTTATCCGTCTTTTAGATCTTCGAAAGCCAACAGATGGACTTTGTCATATCTCAGAACTTTCCCACGAACGTATAAAAGAAGTGTCTAATGTCTTGACTTTGAACCAAGAAGTGTTTGTGAAAATAATCAAAATCGAACAGACAAATAAAGGCCAAAGATTGAGTTTATCGATAAAAGGGATCGATCAAGATACAGGAGAAGAAACCAGAGGTCGTATGTTGTTAGCACCTTCAAAACGTAGACTTACATCTCCTGAAAGATGGGAGATTCGACAACTCATTGCATCTGGAGTGCTAAGTGCTTCAGATTATCCAGAACTCAAAGAAGATGTGAATGCTGCTTTTGAACAAGAACTGTCGACAGACAAAGAGGAAGACGTTGAAATTCAACTACGTAGTAAAGAACCTCTGTTTTTGAAAGGATCAAAAGTTGAAGAGATGAAAAACTTATCAGTTCAACTTGTTCTGAAACCAGAGGGACTGCTTTCAAGGGCAGCAGCCTCAGGTTCAAAATTGATGCAAGAGAGAAAAGAGAAGAAGCTGGAAGAACTGAAGAAGAAACAAGAAACTTCTTCGGTGACAGCCATTGAAAATGAATGGAGAAGACAATTGAAGACTCTGTCTGTGGGTAAGAGAACCGAGATGAGTATTCAAGAACAACGAGAATCTCTTCCTGTTTTTCAAATGAGGTCTCAACTCGTCCAAGCCGTCAGAGATAATCAATTCTTGGTCATTGTGGGTGAGACGGGTTCCGGTAAAACCACTCAAATTACTCAATACCTTGCTGAAGAAGGCCTTGATCAGGACAAGATGATTGCCTGTACTCAGCCTCGTCGTGTGGCTGCCGTCAGTGTGGCTAAACGTGTAGCTGAGGAAGTGGGTTGTAAAGTTGGTGAAGAAGTTGGTTATTTGATTAGATTTGAAGATGTCACAAGCAGAGAGACCAAAATCAAATACATGACCGATGGTATGTTACAAAGAGAAGCTCTTACTGATCCTGACATGTCTAGATATTCGGTGATCATGCTAGACGAGCTGCATGAACGTACAATTCTGACTGACATCTTGTTCTCTTTGCTCAAGAAGGCATGTATCAGAAATCCAAATCTAAAACTCATCGTCACCTCGGCAACTTTAGACCTGGAAAAATTCTCCAAGTTCTTTTTGAATTGTCCCATCATTCGAATCCCTGGTAAGACGTTTCCCGTGGATGTATTTTATACAAGTGAACCGGAATTGGATTACATTTCTGCGACTCTTGACACTGTGATGGAGATCCATACGACTGAATCACAAGGTGATATTTTGGTGTTCTTGACTGGTCAAGAAGAAATAGACACCTGTTGTGAACTGTTGTACGAAAGAACCAAAATCCTAGGAGATGCCATTCCGGAATTGATCATTTTACCTGTGTATTCTGCTCTTCCTTCTGAAATGCAGACGAGGATCTTTGAACCAACACCAAAGGGTAAGAGAAAGGTCATTTTGGCCACAAACATTGCTGAAACTTCCATCACAATCGATGGAATTTACTACGTGGTAGATCCGGGATTCGTCAAGTTGAATGCCTATGATCCTAAAATTGGCATGGATTCATTGATAGTGTCTCCAATTTCACAGGCTCAGGCTGATCAACGTAAAGGTCGTGCCGGTAGAACAGGACCGGGGAAGTGTTATAGATTGTACACACAGTCTGCTTTTCAACACGAAATGATGCCACAACCCATTCCTGAAATCCAGAGACAGAACCTTGCCAATACAATTTTGATGTTAAAGGCAATGGGGATCGATGACTTGCTCAATTTCGACTTTTTAGATCCTCCTCCTGTGAACTCAATCCTTGGATCTTTACAAGAATTGTATTCTTTGGGTGCTCTTGATGATGTGGGGAATTTGACACAACTCGGCCGTGAAATGACCCATTTCCCCATGGCTCCTTCTCTTTCTAAAACTTTGATATCTTCTTTGGATTTTGAATGTACCGATGAAGTGCTCTCGATTGTGGCCATGTTATCGGTACAATCGATTTTTTACAGACCTAAAGAAAAGCTGGCACAACTGGATCAAAGGAAACTGCGGTTCCATCATTCCCAAGGAGACCATCTCACTTTTTTGAACGTCTATCTCCAATGGCAGAACCATGCACATGAATCCAAGAAATGGTGCCAGGATAACTTTATCCACGAGAGATCGATGAAGAGAGCCAAAGATGTCAAAGAACAGCTCTCCAAAATCATGAGACAGTTCAAGCATCGTATTTTGAGCTGTGGGAATGACACCGATAAGATCAGAAAACTGTTTTGTTCGGGATTTTTCCGTAACTCTGCCAAAAAGGATTCAACCAATGCCTGTTACAAGACATTGGTGGAAAATACTTCTGTATACATGCATCCTTCATCTGCTCTTTTCCACAAACAGAGCAATGACTACGTCATATATCATTCGTTACTCTTGACCACAAAAGAGTACATGCATTGTGTTTCCCATGTGGATCCACATTGGTTGGTTCAATTAGCCCCCAATTTCTTCGAAGAGAACAAAGATCCTTCTAAATCTGCCAGAAGATCCGAAAAAATTCAGCCATTGTACAACAGATTTGATCCTGATCAAAGCTGGAGATTGACCAAGTTACGTGAGGCCAAAAAGTTGGCCTTGGAGAGTTTGGACCAGAATTGATCAGAGGGGTGTTGGTCGTGCACATAATCAATTCCACCCCTTTGGGCCAAATTTTTCACCAGCCAAAAGCTTCTTTGGAAATTGTGGCATGTCACAAATCGTCACCAAGTCACTTCCTCAACAGGGGAAAGTCGCAGTCATCGGTGCAGGACTTTCTGGACTCGCTTTCACATATTATCTTTCGAAATTGCGACCAGATTTGCAATTCAAAGTGTTTGAAAAATCTACAAGAGTTGGCGGTTACATCCATACAGCTGAGAAAGATGGCATGATTTATGAAAAGGGACCTAGAACTTTGAGAGGAGCTTCTGATGGGACACTTGTTATGCTAGACTTCTTACTCAAACTGGGTTATAAAGAAGAAGTTTATGCAATCTACAAAAAAAGTCAAGGTAACAGGAGGTATTTACTTTCCAAGGTGAAAAATTCCGAAGATGACTATATGGTTCAAATTCCTGAAGATGGTAAGACGATGTTGAAGTTTTTGATGAGTCCATTGTCAAAGGGTGTTGTCAAAGGTTTATTGAGGGAGCCATTTCAACCTGTGAAGACAGATTCCAATGATGAAAGTATTGGTTCGTTTATAAGTCGTCGATTTGATTCAAAGATCAATGAGAACATTGCAAGTGCCATGGCACATGGTATTTATGGAGGTGATTCCAATAAGTTAAGTTTGCATGCCCTTATGCCGAAATTGGCCCAATTAGAACGGGGATCTTCAATAGTGGGTACGATGATCAAATCTTTAAGACTGCAGAAAGATGAAGATAAAGATGTTCAATTAGATATCAGTGAAGAGTTATTGGACTATGAGAGAAACTTTGGTAAGCCTTTGATTCCATTTCAAAACTTCAAGAAGTATCTTTTAAATTTCCCAATGATCACATTCCGTAACAAAGGATTGTCAATTGTGACAGAAGCTTTACACCTGGAGCTCAAAAAGATGTCTAATGTTCGAATATTGGTCAATAGTGAACTGAAAATTGGTCTTGGTGAAGATATCACTGTTAATGGAGACAAATTTGATCATGTCAGATCGACTATTAGTGCTCACGAATTGGCTCAAAATGTTGACGATCAACCACTTCAAATTTTACTCGAACAACTCAAGTTTGTAGATATGATTGTGGTTAACGTCTTTGTCAAGAACACTCGTCTTTTCAAAGAAGGTTTCGGATACCTTGTTCCTCAATCGGTGAGTCCCTCTAAAGAATTTCTTTTGGGATGCATATTTGATTCCAGCATTGAGAAGAACAGTATTCCTCTACTTGGGAACAATCGTCATTTGGTCAAGTTGATCAATTATCCAAATTTGACTCAAAAGGAGATCAATGGTATGATTAAACTTAAAGATACAAAAGAAGAAGAAAGACTTGTCAAGATGACAATGATGTTTGGTGGTCATTATACGAAAGAAAATCAAGACATTTTATTACAATCCGACAGACATTTGAAAAAAATCGTAAATGATTTGGTTAATGAACAATTCCATTTAGATGCAGAAGATATCATCATTACTAGAATCAAAAATTGTATCCCCCAATACCAAGTTGGCTATTTGGAGTACAAGGCAAAAGTTGAACAAAAATTGAAAGAGTTTGATGGGAATTTAAGTCTAGGAGGAATGTCTTTTAATTCGTTGAATAATATAGGAGTTCCTGGTTGTTATCTAGATGCCATTAAACAGGCAATAGCCTTTAAATAGTCTGTAAATAATGCATTTTTTGTATCCCTTTTTTTTTCCTGCAATCAATCCCCAAAATTGCTTCAAAATGCAAGGGGTGCAATAAATTTCCCAATTGGGCAATGTATGACCTGGGTCCAAAGTGGGGGGACTACTCGGTAACAAAACCTATCACATGCCGGACCTATTGAGGGGTTACATTGGATATATTTAAACCTTTAGCAAAAAGGCTAAAAGGTTAAAGATGTCAAAATCACTGTTTGATGATGATTTGAATTATTTGGCAGATATCTTGATGAACAAATTCCCATATACATGGGAAGATATAGATAGTTCTGTGGCCGTTGCTGGATCTGCTGAACCGGGTTATTCTCCTAGATTTGTCAATAAATATGTCCATGAACACAACAATGATGTTCCATATGCGACATTACATTCTTCTTTTAGAACTTTAAAAGATTTGTTAAAAGTGTCTTTGGAAACATTTGGCAATATGCCTGGTTTGGGTTATAGACCTTTTGATCCCAAAAGGAAGAGATTTGAAGAAAGATATGTATTTGAGACATATGGTCAAACTGCTGAAAGACAGAAGAATTTGGGTGCTGGGATTTTGTACTTGATTGAAAATTGTTCTTTTGCCCAAGGAGTCGATTCGAACAATTTTATACTTACACTTTACAGTTCAAATCGACTTGAATGGGTTTTAAGTGATATATGTTGTCAGTTCTACAACATTTGTAATACTTCTTTGTATGATACCTTGGGGAAAGATACATCTGCTTTTATATTAGATTTCACCAAATCCCCAATTGTGATATGTTCAAAGGACAAATTATCGATTCTTCTTCAGATCAAAAAATCAGGAAAAGTTCCTCAATTGTGTGTGATTGTATCAATGGATGATCTCACATTAACTGAAGACCATTATAAAGTTCTTTTCAGGGATGCAGGATTAGAATTGGTTGATTTTAAAACGGTTGAACTGTTGGGAATAGAACATCCCCGTCTTTATAGATCTGTATCTCCAGATGACTTGTATACGATTTCATTTACATCTGGTACCACAGGAGTTCCAAAGGGAGTAATGATAAAACAGAGTATGGCTGTTGCAGCAATGACTTTTTATTGTGTCACCCGTCAAAAGCTCAACATCAGTGATCAATATGTGGATTACATCTTTTTACCATTGGCTCATATATACGAAAGAATGTGCTATCTTGCAGCATTTGTCAATGGGTACAAACTCGGATTCCCACATGATGGTTTACCGACTTCTTTGATCGATGATATGAAGGTTTTAAAACCCCATACTTTGAACTGTGTTCCAAGGGTTTATTCCAAATTAGAAGGAGCCATAAAGGACAAACTTTCTGATCCAGGATATTCTCTGAGTTTTGCAAGAAAAATGATTGCAGTAAAGATGAAGAAACAGGCTCTGAAAGATGGAGCAGAAGGTCATATTCCTGTGATTGATTCTATCATTTTCAAAAAGATCAAAAGTTCAATTGGATTCGATAACGTTTTATCGATGACCACGGGATCTGCTCCTATCAGTTCAGAAACCACACAATTTCTTAAACTGGCTCTCGATACAGGTTTTGTACAAGGTTATGGTTCCACAGAATCATTTGCAGGTATATGTTTATCAAGGCCATATGACAGAGATCCAGGATCATGTGGTCCAATTGGAGTGACGACTGAATTCAGATTAAAAGATTTACCAGATTTGAACTATGTATCAAAGTCAGGAGAATTTAAAGGTGAACTTTTACTCAGAGGACCCCAAATTTTCCATGGTTATTACAAGATGCCCCAACAGACAGAAGAAGCCTTTGATAAAGATGGTTGGTTTCAGACAGGAGATGTTGCCAAATTAGACGAAAAGGGAAGATTGTACATCATTGACCGAGTGAAAAACTTTTTCAAATTGGCTCAAGGTGAATACATCACTCCAGAGAGGATTGAAAACATTTTTTTATCCCAATGTCCACTCTTGACACAATTATACATCCATGGAGATTCTTTGAGAAGTTATTTAGTTGCCATTGCAGGTGTTGATTTACTTGTTCTACGGAAAATCATCTCACTGAACAATCTTGGAGACTCTTTACAATCTTTGAGCGATGAAGAATTACTCAAAACCATAAATTCAAATCCCAACTATAAAAGAGTCATTATCAATTCTTTACACGCAAACGTTGAACATGAAGGTTTACAAGGATTTGAAAAATTACACAATTTATATTTGGCTATTGAACCTTTAAAGATTCAAGATGAAGTCATCACATCTACAATGAAGATTAAAAGAAACATTGCTAAAAATTTCTTTGCAGATATCTTCAATTCCCTATATGAAGAAGGTAGTCTATATAAAACTTCTAAATTGTAAAAAATATCGGTTAAATGCTTCCCCACTTTTCAACTATATGACCATATAAAAAGTAGAAGTCATACTCTTTTAGAGTTCAAAGATGAATTATAGGAATTCTATTCATACGTCTAACGATAAGATTTATGACATATTGCATAACCAATTACCTTTATCACAAAAAATCGTTGGTAGACTGGATAGAGTACAAAATACCAAAGAAGCTGGGTTTTCATCTATATATCAGAATTTGGCTTGTATCAGGGATCAAAAATTAATAGATAAAATTCATCCTCAAGTTGAAACTTTGTTTGAATTCTTTGAAATGAGTTGTGAATTGTATCCCCAACAGGATTGTCTTGGATGGAGAGAATTTGATGCACATAAAGGTACTTATGACACTGAATTTGTGTTTCAAAGCTATGAAAAGATTAGACAGAGACGTAATGATATAGGTAGCGGTATTCTCAGTATGATGGAGAACAACAAATTCTCCAAAACTATCGATATGAACAACTTGATCATCACTCTATACAGTAAGAACAGATTGGAATCGTTATTGACTGATTTGGCTTGTCTGTCTTTTAGTATAACAAACACATCTTTGTATGACACTCTTGGTCCAAATGCTTCGGAATACATTTTAAATCTTACAGAATCACCTTTAGTGGTTTGTTCAGGTGATAAATTGAAGATTCTTCTTGAATTGAAGACCAAAAACAAATTACCTCATTTGATCAATGTCATTTCGATGGATCCAATCAAAGATTCCAAATTGTATGTGGAGTTTGATCGAGAAGGAATTGAATTGGCTAATTTCAGAGATGTAGAACTACTTGGAGCTACAAATCCATCCCCATTAAAACCACCTAAACCAGATACTATATACACTTTGAGTTTCACTTCTGGTACAACTGGAGTACCTAAAGGTGTTATTCTAACACATTCAATTGCAACGGCATCTGTCACTAACAAATTATTCACTTTACAAAGATTCAAGAAGAACAAAGGGAAACAAAAACACTCTCTTAGTTTTTTACCTTTACTGCACATTTTTGAAAGACTGATGTCGATGTACAGCTTGGTTTTGGGTATAGGAGTTGGATTCCCACAGAACAATGATATTGATTCCTTGATTGAAAATCTCCGGATCTTGAAACCATGTTATTTGGCTTGTGTGCCCAGATTGTATGCCAGAATGGAGAACATCATCAAGAGATTACAACTTGAAAATTCACGAATAGGTTCAAAAGATCTCAAAAGCTTTTTAGGAATGGATAATCTCGAATTTTTATACAGTGCATCAGCTCCTTTGAGCCCCAACACAATGAAGTTTCTTCATGACAATTTGAATGTCAAATTTTGTCAGTTGTATGGTTGTACAGAGACATATGCAGTACTGACAGCAGCTTCTGGAGATGATTATAAAGGAGATTCTGGTCCTCCTGGTACAGGAACTGAAGTCAAATTGAAACTGTATCCTGAACTTGGATATCAAGTTGAGGATTCCAATGGATTGGAAGTGGAAGAAGTTGGAGGAGAATTATGGATGAGAGGACCTCAGATTTTCACAGGTTATTACAAACAAGAAATACTGAGTAAAGAACTGTTAGATGAAGAAGGTTGGTTCCATACTGGAGATATTGCCAAAATTGATAAAAGGGGTAAGATCTATATTGTGGATCGTGTCAAACATTTCTTCAAATTACAACAGGGGGAATTTGTCGTGCCTGAAAAAGTGGAGAATCTGTATCTCTCTGCAAATCCACTATTGACACAACTCTATGTCCATGGAGATCCAAAACAGAATTTTTTAATTGGAGTTGCCGGTATCAATATAGATCATTTGAAAAGATTGATGATGGAACAAAACCATAATGTAGATTTGTTGGTTGAACAAGATGAGAGGAAAATGATTGAAATCTTGAATAAGAGTCCAAATTTGAGAAGATTCATTTTACAAGCAATCAACAACGATAAAGTGAACAAATCATTACAAGGCTTTGAAAAATTACATAACATATTTGTGGATCTCGAACCCCTTAAATTATCCGAAGAACTGATGACACCAACGATGAAATTAAAGAGGAACAATTGTAAAAAAATCTTCTCAACCCACTTAGAAAGACTCTACAAAGAAGGTTCATTGATCCAAAATTCCAAACTTTAGATCTGTATAGCCCATTTCCAATAAAAGGGGTTAGGTCTCGTATCATGCACACGACCTTAACGACTCAGGTACGACTTTTTAAAAAAGAAAAGCGCACGTTTTGAAAAAGACAGATGATAAGATGTTACGAACCTATGATCCTACTACAGTGGGGTTGATAGTGCTAGCGTTGTCATTGGTTAGCATATATGTGATCAATTATACAAAAGTTGTATTTCCAAGGAGAGCTCAGACTCAAAAGAAGAGATTGATAACGAGTTGTATAGTGACTACTCTATTGATATTGGGCAATCTAAACAGCGTCTATAGAACTTTAAACCATTATAAACTTCAATTGATCGATTATTCGAATCTTCCAGATTCATCTCCGATCTCAGTAAGGATTTTAAACCAACCTTATAGTGATTATATCATGAAAGGTTATAGCTTCATCAGTAGAAAAGATTTACCACTTTCCACTAGTTGTCAACAATTACAAGTGAGAGATAGAGTTGCCGTGAGTCCTAAAGTTGAAATCCATGATGATTTGAGACAAATACGTAGACGTATTTATGAACATGCCCTTGACGATTATCCAATGCTGCTGAACTGCTTTTTAGATTCGAGTGATGAAACCGAAGAAGAAATCTTGACAAATAAATGGTGGAGATTTGGTGGTTCAAGTGTTTGGCTTGAAAAATATCAAATCCATTTTATGGTGAGTAGAATCATCTATTCAGAAATCAAGTTGAAATCTGATCCCACAATCAGTATTTTACACGTTCAAGTCTTTGACAAAAATTGGAAAGAATTAAAAGATCATCAACTCGAAGTAGTTGATGAATTTGGTAAAAAACAAATTCTTACATTTCCAAACATTCTTAAGATTCCAATTGATTTACCACCTTCGAATAAATTCTTTCTCATGGGTCCTGAAGATCCAAGAGTTTTGGTGAGAAAGTTTCGTAATCTGAAGGGAGAACTTGATGAAGAACCTGTTGTAATATTTAACATGATAAGTGATACAATCGATAAGAAAAGAGGGATGCATGGATTCAAACCATTTGACAACAACAGATTTGTCTTATTCCGTATCAAAGGTTTGATTCCAAGAAAGAAGGAAAAAAATTGGGTTCCATTTTTTGATGAAGATCCAGATGAAGATGCAGAATCTATCAATTTTATCTATGACATCGATCCTCTCTTGATAGTCAGATGCAGTTTCATCAATGGGTTTTGTGAACGTATTTCTGGACCAAGGTTTAAAGACAACTTGGAAGAAGATAAAGAACTGTTGGAAAGACTCAAGAATCAAACAGGTTCAACTCCACTGCATGTTGGACCTTTAAGAGGTGGTACCAATATGGTACCAATACCTTCATCTCGTCTTCCAAAAGAAGTGACTTTGGACAAAAAATATTGGCTTCTGTTCCCAAGATCTCATATCGATGAATGTGGTTGTCTCAAATTGTTGTACAGACCTCATTTGATGATTGTATCACAAGATAAACGAACTCGGAAATTTGAAATTGAATATGTTTCTTCACTATTAGATTTCAATTTGAACGTTCTACCATGGGATGTTACTCATTCTGTATGCAATGCAGGTAACGGTAAAAGTGTTTTAATACCCAATTCAATTCTGTATTGGGATTTCTTGGATGACGCAAAAGGTGAAGTTTTACAAGATTTTATGGGTATCACAATGTCAGAACTGGATAGCAATGTCATTGTATTACATCTAAGAGGTCTTTGGTTCCATATTATTAACGTTTTAACAACAGGTATAGGTGATTTACAAACAGTGGATACTACAAGAGAAGGAAGTGGGGGTATGGACGTTTCTGCAATCAGATTGGAATTTGATAGTGATGATTTCGATGTACCAGAATTCCAAAGTTCAAGATTAGTCGGTTGTTCAATCGACGATTCAGACTATTATTGTACTTATAAAGCTTCTACGGATAATTGGTACGGACCGGATTTCGATGCAATAAACGGAGATGCATGGTGATAAAACAAGGAAAAAAAAAGCTTATATTCAATTGCATGAACATGGAATAAATCTCTATGTAATCTCGGGTAAACTTTGTTGCGAATGCAATGAGGGGACAGTTTATCATAGCTGTAATCTTTTAATTGGCCAATCTTGAAGTGGCATTATAAAAGATCTGCAGTTTTTTCAGCCATTTGTTTTACCCCAGAAATAAATGTAACATTGCATTTTGAACTCAGGTGCATGCTGTCTTGCATTTGCATAATTTTCCCCTTACAATTTAGAGTTTAAAAAAGTGTCGTGACACTGAGCATATACAGAAAATTGTGGGGTGCTTTAAAATGACATCATAGCAAAGGATTTGGTGAAGGAAAAAACATGAGAGGATCGGATAATATCTGGTGAACTTGCATTTATTTTTCGTTTGGGCAAAAGGCCAAGACAAAATTCATGCGGGTTTTGAAGCTGGCGCCTGGTGATTTCAACAAAATAATTATAGACAAAATCGTACCTACATGAGTATGGAGTAGAACTAAGATGTGGAGCATTTTAAAAGAGGCTTAGTTGCTACGTTAAAAGAAGCTTTATGTCAAGATCGAACCCTAAACTGACACATTTATCCCCTCTTTTTATGTAAACGTCATGTTTTCACTACTAATTCATCGGTTAAACCTGAAGAAGTGGAGTCCGATTTGAGTGCAATAATAACACCCCACTATAATACAACTGAGTAAAATTTTCCATATTTTTTTTTTTTCAATGTTAGGGGAGATTGTGACACTCATGACACTGCATGCATATGCATAAATATGCATTTCCCCGGATATCATGTCACCTCGATGTTTGACCAAAATTGGTGTTTAACAGTATCAAAAGCGGGAAAACCGTGACACTCTTGTTATTTTAAACTTTTTCCGTTACATGACAATGCATACCACTTTTCCCAAAAGTCATGAATATTGGTTGATATAAAAGGAGACTGACCACCCCCTTTGTTAAACACTATAAAGAATTTAATAAAAAATGAGAACTCTGTCGACGAATCCTGTATCGGATTATTATGACAAATGGCCAAAGTTGTATAACATCTATGCCATTGCATCTATTGCCACTCTTGGTGGTCTTATGTTTGGTTTTGATATCTCTTCTGTGTCACCATTTGTGTCCCAAGATGAATATCTTAAATATTTCCACCATCCATCTTCTATTCTGCAAGGAGGTATCACTGCTTCTATGTCTGGTGGTTCATTTGTCGGTTCATTGTTAACACCATACCTTGCTGATCCTTTGGGTCGTCGTGTGTGTTTACAATTGGCTTCTGTCTTTTGGATGATTGGTGCTGCCATTCAATCTTCTTCTCAAAATCAAGCCCAATTGATTTGTGGTCGTTTAATTTCTGGTTTTGGTATTGGTATTGCATCTTCCAGTGCTCCTTCTTATTGTTCAGAAATCTCTCCAAAGAAGGTTAGAGGTACAATTGGATGTATTTTCCAATGGGCTGTCACCTGGGGTATTATGATCAATTTCTTCATTGGATTTGGTTGTTCATATATCAATGGTGTTGGTTCTTTTAGATTGGCTTGGGGTTTACAAATTATTCCAGGTATTATCATGTTCATTGGTGTTGTGTTTTTACCTGAATCTCCACGTTGGTTGGCCAATCATGGAAGATGGGATGAAGCTGAATTCATCGTTGCCCTGGTCAATGCCAAAGGTGATAAGACGGATAGAATTGTTATGATTGAATTGGAAGAGATCAAAGAACAAGTGATCATCGATGAAGAATCCAAATCTGTCACCTATCTGGAATTGTTCAACAAGGACAACTTTAAAAGAACTTTTGTGGGTATTTCTGCTCAAGTTTGGCAACAGATGTGTGGTATGAACGTTATGATGTATTACATCGTCTATATCTTTGATATGGCTGGTTTCCACGGTAATACCAATTTGGTTGCTTCTGCCATTCAATACGTCCTTAATGTTGTTATGACCGTTCCTGCATTGATTGCCATCGATAAAGTTGGTAGAAGACCACTTTTACTCGTTGGTGGTGTCTTTATGTTCATTTGGTTATTCGCCACGGCTGGTCTTTTGGCTACTTATTCCAACCCAGTTTCAAGTGTCGATGGTAATGCCAACATTACAATTTCCATTCCTCTGAAGAACAAACATGCTTCCAATGCAGTCATTGCATGTTCTTATCTCTTTGTCTGTTCTTTCCTGCCAACTTGGGGTCCTGGTATTTGGCTTTATTGTTCTGAAATCTTCCCAACAAGACAAAGAGCTAGAGCCAATGGTATTACCACTGCTACTAATTGGATCTTTAACTTTGCATTGGCCATGTTTGTTCCAAGTGCTTTCAAGAACATTAGTTGGAAGACCTACATCATCTTTGGTGTTTTATGTGTTGCAATGACCATTCAAGTCTTCTTCATGTTCCCAGAAACAAGAGGTAAGACTTTGGAAGAGATTTCTCAAATCTGGGTCGACAACGTTCCACCTTGGAGAAGTGCCAATTATGTTCCAGATATGCCAATCAGTAATTTGGATGAGAAAGAAGATACCCTGCACCATGAAGATGCCTCTTCTGCAGAATCTGTTCCTGCTCAAGAACCAGTTTCAACTGCTGTTTAATTTTTTACGATGTTGTATGGCATTTGCCATTTATAATCAAATGTTACGCTATTAATCTTTTCTAAACCTCATTATTCATTAAACTCTTTATCGTATTGGATTCTGTTTTGGACCATTGAATCTCTAAATTCTTGTTGAAAAACTCATCATTTTGTAAATTGTTCATTGCAACATTTGCATCTGTTATATTTGTAAATGAAACATGTGCTTGGCCTCTCATTTTGACTCCTTTTTTAACCACTATTTCTACAACTTGTCCATAACTCGAAAATAATATGTATAATTGTTGTTTTAAAAAATTCTTGTTCAACTTATCATCCAAATTTTTCACATATATGGTATGACAGGGCACCGGTTCAACTTTGTGTCTCTTTGTATTACTCTGTTTAGCCTCAGATATACGTTTTTGTTTCACCATTTGTGGTACAAATCTGGTTCAAAAATAAGCATTTTTCAATTTTTCAATTTTTTTTTTGCCAATTTTTTTTCCAATTTTTCTTCTCCAAATTTCTTCGGCAACATTTCACAACCAGGAGAAGGAGAAACAATCCCTTTTTCAAGAGATGAGTAGTTATTTAGAAACGGAACAAGGACCACAAGAGGCATCATTGATAGCCCAACATATCCAAGACGAACAAAATGCTGATAAAGATGACCCTGTTTCGGCAAAGATGAAGAGCAGAAAACCGTATACCGAGGAAGAAGTTTTCGCCCTAATTGATCTATATGCCAAATATACGACAAATGGGATGAACATAAAATCTAAATTTCCGAAAAGAGGTCAGAGTAAATCAATGAACAGTGCAATTGCAGAAGAAATGTCTTTGAAATTTCCAAACTCCGTCAAAGTTTTTGACCGGGAGAACATCCGTAAAAAACTCGAAGAAATCAAACTGGAATATCAGGTTTTCAGATTTTTGATTTGGAAAAATGGAGGTTTTGGATGGATTGTGGATGATGGTAGATTTCAAATTGATTTCCGGGATTTGGAGTTTTATAAACGTGAATTCCTCGAAATGGGGGGTCAATTGAGTGCCAAGACCGATACGTTCAAAAAACTCACAAAACATGGTAATTTTTATCTTTTCCACTATCACAAGGTTATTGGACGTAATACACGCACAGAATTACCATTTGAAAGAGAATTGAGTGGATTGACTCCACTGGCAGCTGAGAATGCTTCTGAGATTGAACCTGAGTTGATCCAACATCAAGAATCGCAAACTGCTCTTGCCAATGAGGCCAATCGTAAAAGACATCTCGATCCGGATGAAGACGAACTGGAAGAGGATTATTTGTTGGACGTTGTCACAGATTTGGTCACTGAAAGTCCTGAATTGTTCAAATTTAACGAACTTTGTGATTTAGTGGAGAACTATAGAGTTGTCAGAAGGCTTCTTCTCTCCAGTAAATACGATTATGACTTCAAAAAGAGATGTCTAAGAACGTTCAGCTGATCTTAACCCCCTAAATATTTGTAAAATGCTCACATTCCATGCCAATGAACTTTTTTTCATAAATTGCTCTTTTTCAAAAAAAAAAATGGTCAAATTTTCAGCCATTGCTTTTCGTGACAACGGCGGCTAGTGAAATAGTAATAGAAATGTCATTTTTGTCGTCATTGTTGTGCTGTTTTGGACACGAGGAGACTCCTCCACGCCATCAGTTACATCGTACACCATCTAAAATCCAACAATCTCTTGCTGCGTCCATAGAACCACATCGTTCGTCGTCACCGAAGACGGCACCAAGTCCAACCGCTATTGCACAAAAGGATTCAGACATCTCAAAAGACATCGCAGCAGCAGCAGAAGAGACCACTGATGAGACTGGAACACTTGAAGCTCGTACTTTGGACGGCCACATGGCAGATTCGGAGCCGGACTCCTCGGACATTGACGACTTCAAGGGCCCCGATTTAGACCTCACACTGTTCCAAGAAGGTCAGCGACATGCTTCCACGGGTTGGTTATTAGAAGACCCACTTCCTGAATTGCTGGAAAGGAAATGTTTAGTACTCGATTTAGACGAAACCCTTGTCCATTCGTCGTTCAAATACGTCCGTCAAGCAGATTTCGTCATCCCTGTAGAAATCGAAGGACAAGTCCATAACGTTTATGTCATCAAAAGACCAGGAGTGGACCAATTTTTGAAAAAAGTTGCCGAATGGTACGAAGTGGTTGTCTTCACCCTGTCAGTTTCAAGATATGGTGATCCTCTTTTAGATATCTTGGACAAAGATGGTTGTATCCATCATCGTTTGTTCAGAGATTCTTGTTACAACTATCAAGGAAACTACATCAAAAATCTCAGCCAAATCGGCCGTGATTTGAAGAATTTGATCATCATAGATAACTCTCCTGCAAGTTATATCTTTCATCCACAACATGCCGTGCCCATCAGTTCTTGGTTCTCCGATACTCATGATGTAGAATTGTTGGATATCTTACCTCTTTTGAAAGATTTGAGTGAAATCGATGATGTCACATTGAGTTTGGACATTAATCTTTGACAGCATTTAATATATATATATATTCATAGAGTTTACTTAAAAGCTTGTCCTTGGATATGTTTCTCCCTTTCACTCTTGTAAGGTACTGTTCCCCTTTTGGAATGTCTTCTTGCATTATCTTCTCTTCTCTTAAGAGATTGTAATTCTTCTCTTTTGATCTCTCCGGCTTTCTTAATCACCATTGGGACATGACGATGACGAGAGATTCTTTTGATTTCAGGCATATTACCAAATCTTTCTTTCAATTTCTCGTTATATTCCAAACTGGCTCTTTCACGAGAACTCTTTGCTCCTGATCTTTCAGACAGACGAGATCTCCATAATCTTACATTACCATCATCAGATCCACTCAACAAGTATTTGGAATCCATACTATATTTCACCACAAACACATGTTGCATTCTCTTGGTATGATAAATGTCACGAGAATGTCCCTTTTTCACATCAAAGATACGAATTGTTTTGTCATAAGAACCGGTGACTAATTCTTGTCCAGTTGGAGAGAAATCGACATCCATCACTGCAGCAACATGATCTTTGAAAACGTTTAAACTTCTTTTAAGGTTTCTCATATCCCAATAATAAGCATTATGATCTTCACAAGCAGTGACAAAATTGAACAGTTCAATTGGATTCCATGAGATGGCGTTGTTACGAAGAGATGTACGCACTTTTTGAGTAGCAGAGTTCGTTCTCATATCATAAAGAACAATGCTATTATCAGATCCTGTCGACAGAACAACGTCTGTCTCTGTCATGTTGAATTTAACACTCGTGACGTTATCGGCTCCCCAACTCAAATTGGATATGGGTTTACTCCTTTGCATGTCCCAAAGATTCACCTCTGCTCCTCCAGTGACAAATATAGCTTCTTTACGATGATGATCCACAGTTTTGAACAGATGATCTCCTAACCATGTCTTGACAAGTCCTCGGGTGGAAATTTCTTCGGATAAATTTTGTCCATAGTTGGTTTCGTTGTTAACGTCCCACAATTTGATTGTTTTGTCGTCTCCACACGAAAGCATCTTGGTATCTGGTGTCACCACAAGTCCTGAACACATTCCGTAATGCAGTTTAAATGAATAAGTCTCTTCTCTAGAGGTCAAATTCCAATACTTGATGAAACCTTCACCATCTCCTGTGGCTGTCCTATTCACCACTTTCATGTTCTTAGCAACTGCATACACACCATCACGGTGTCCTTTACCTAGTTGCCCTATAAAAGGTTGTGCAAACATCCTCTCCAACTTTGTCAGCGTCAATGCTTTTGTATATTCTCTTGCCCTCTCAAATGGATGTAAAGCAGGATCTAAATTCCTCGGAAGTGAACTTTCTTGTGTATTTCTCACTGGAACATACGTATCTGATGATCTACTAATAGTTTTGATCTTCATTTTATCTACGTGTCATACAAACTTTTGCCAATACTCAACAGTTTTATTAAAACTTCACCTCTTGAAAACACTTTTGAAAATTTTCTTAATTTTTTTTTTTTTTTTTTTCTGCGATGAGGTGAAAAATTTCATGAGATGGTCGATAAGATTGAGATAAAACTTCGAGAAAGGAGTCCAAAGAGGATTTCAAAATCTTATAGGGAAAGATCACCTGAAAGGGAAAAGAAAGATGAAAATGAAGATGAAAAAAAAGTGGAAGAATCTAGAGGTAGAACATTGAATAAAGATGATTCTAAAGATGAAGATATACAACTGATGATGGGATTTGGAGGGTTTGGGAGCACCAAGAACAAAAAAGTGGCTGGAACCAATGCATATGGAGCTCATAAAAATACCAAAGCCGAATATAGACAGTATATGAACCGTGACAAAGGGTTCAACAGATCTCTTTCTCCTACACTGAGTGAACGGAAGAAGAGCCGTAAATAGATCATTTATTGAGTAAATTTGTATGTTCCAAGTACAATTCTTCGTGGATTTGTCTCAATTGCAGATATTGCTTTGCCATTTCTTCAATTTTGGTTTCTAATTCTGTCACTTTATCGGAAGATTCAAGTGGATTCGTCACAGTTGATTGGACATTGGAAACGTTGATGAATTCCACTTCTGCCTCCTTTGAAGATTCCAAAAATGAGTTGAAATCAAACTCTATAGTTGGAGGTGGATTTATATGGTTGAGAACAGTGTGCTCTGCCAAATCTTGAGCAGATGCAAGTACTCTTTTCAACGGGGGAAATTGGAAATCCGATACAGAATTACTAGTCATTGTACAACAGAGTCCACTAATACCATGAGGAGCAGCTTTAAGAGTTCTCATGTTCTGTTTTGTGACAACGTCACTTACAAAGACATTACCTTTGTCATCTCCTGAACACAAATTGGATCCATCAACACTCAAATCCAAAACTGAGACACGGGATGAATGACAAGAAAAGGTTTCTTTTAAAGTTTTGTCTTGTTCGATTGTGACTAAATTACCAGTTCCTCCGAGTCTTTCTAACACTCTTGTCTGTGGATTCACCACATATAAAGACACTTGTCTAATTTCTCCATTGACCAAACCCAAATAAAGACATCTCTCTGCTGGATCTAAAGTCAAGGCACTAACCGGTAATGGAGCTACAAAAGTAGTTAAAAGTTTTTTGGTGACGAGATCGTAACATCTTACTGTACTGTCTTCTGAACATGTGTATACTTTGATATCATTGGTGATACCTTTGGTGAGTTTAATATCATTTACAGGTAATGTATGATCGGTAAATGTGGCATAAGCTTGTAAATTTCCCTCTTGTGCCAAGAGATCTAAAGTTTTCCAAACAACGACTCTTGAATCTTTGGAACAAGATATAAGGAATTCACTGTTTGACGAGAATTCTAATGATGTAACTTGTTGGAAATGTACATGTTTTACCTGTAGTAAAAGACCCGAACTTAATTCCCATACATATATTTTACCGGTTTTAGAACCACCGACGAGAAGCCAAGGTTTTCTACTATTTGGATGATGGCATGAGGTTAAACAAGAGATTTCTTCAGGAACAGGAACTCGAAGTTCTGGATTTTCCTTTCCTGGGGTATAAACTTGTAAAAGAGCTTTATCAGGACACAGAATCACCAATTTGGAGTTCAAACCATTTAGAAAAGTGTATCCGTTAAAATTTGAAGCACATTGTCTGAAAGCCAGTAAATTTTTAGCAGTATGAATAGATGTGCAATGTGCAACACTGCTGCTGTTTTTTTCGGCGGGATTTCCCTGTGTTATATAGAATATTCCTTCGTCTACAGTCATTGGAAGCTCATCTCGAAATTTTTCACTTGAAAAATTTCAAAAAATTTTCAGTTTTTTGAAAAAAACCCCCTGAAAAATTGAGAACTAGGTTGGAAATTACATCATTAGAACACCTAGAACTGACTAAATGCCATTGAACATACTTGGAACTCTTATTGTAGAAGGCACCGATGGAATTCCCGGTTGGCCATATATCAAAAAATATGCACCGCCCATAATCACACTGATTGCATTGAAGATCTTTTTTGGAGGATCACAAAATACGTGGGATAGAGATTTACACGGGAAAGTTTATCTTGTTACAGGAGCCACATCAGGATTGGGTAGAGCTTTAGTGGAAGAATTACTGAAAAAAGGAGCTCAGTTAATTTTTTTAACTCTGAAAACTTCACCATGGCTTGTCGAATACATCGATGATCTTCGAGTCAAGAGTGGGAACAATTTGATCTATTCTGAACCATGTGATTTGTCGTCTCTTTATGAGGTGAGGAAATTTGCCACAAAATGGTTGGACAATTCTCCACCTAGAAGATTAGACGGAATCATCTGTTTGGCAGGAGAATCTTTACCAAGTGGTTATAGAAGACAAGTCACCACAGAAGGAATTGAGAGACAGATGGTTTTGAATTATTTGGGACATTTCCATCTTTTGACACTTTTGTCACCTTCTCTCCGTGTACAACCTGCAGATAGAGATGTGATGGTGATGTTAACGACATGTAATTCTCAAGCTTTGGGTCAAATAGATTTAAAAGATCTTCTTTGGCAAGAGAAGAAATATCCAATGAGACAACCTTGGAAGGTTTTTGGAACGTCTAAACTTTTACTTTCTATGTTTGGACAAGAGTTTCAAAGGAGAATAGATCTGCAACCTCGTAAAGATGGTATGCCTCCAAAAGTTCGGGTTACGATGGTCAATCCTGGTTTAATGAGATCTCCATCTACAAGAAGGATTCTTAGTTTTGGATCTTTGTTGGGACTTTTTGTGTACTTGTTGACGTATCCGATTTGGTTTATCTTTTTGAAGACATGCGAACAAGGGGCTCAAAGTTATATGTATGTGGTATCGAATCCTGTGTTTCAAGAGATGCGTGGGGGGTTATTTGTGAATAATTGTGGGGTGTATAAACCTGCTAGAAAAGAACTTGGAGATGAAGAATTACAGAAGAAGGTTTATGAATTGACGGAGAAGGAGATTGAGAAGTTGGAGAAACAAAGTCTGTTGGAAAGGAATAGGGGGAAGAAGTTATCGAAAAAAGGGGTAGCATCAAAGGGGGGAAAAAAAGTCAAGGAAGTTCCATTGTTTCCAGAATGAGATGAATCGTGTAATTTGATCATATTAGGTCAAAGTACAATGAATTTAACATTATATTTTATACTTTAATGATCAATTATGATCTTTAAAATAACATTTATGAATAATCATTTTTAAGGTCAATAAGTTAAGATTACTTTTACAATCAGTTCTTTAAGATCAATTATTGATGGTCAATTCCTTTATTATCAATTACTTTACTATCAATTTCTCATATGATCAACTACTTTATTATCAATTACTTTCTTATCAATTTCTTATATGATCTATTATTTTTATCATCAAACTTTTATTATGAATTTTATTATATGATCAATTACTTTATTATCAACTTTATTATCAATTAATTTATTATCAACTTTATTATCAACTTTATTATCAATCTCTAATGAAATAATTTCTATCCTCACCACCTCATGATCTTATCAGTCGTGCGCAAACTCCCAATCATTATCTTATCAGTTTTGCAATCTGCTGATTGGAGCAATTTTTTTTCACCAACAGCATGTCATTTGAGGCCGACGGGTTGTTCCGTAAAAATAGTGCCCCCGTTGCCAAACCTCCTGTATCTTCTCTTTCCAAATTGATCAACGAGAATGGACATCATAATCTGCCAAGTCACATAGTCACCACCGTCTCAATAGACGGTGTATCTCCTTCTGCCTCTCCCCCGTCACATTCTCCAAATTCCGGCTCTGAGAGTCCCACTTTTGGTGTGGAAATTCCTCTGGCAGCTCCTCCCGTTCGTCCACCTGTTTCTCCAAGACTTGTCCGTCTGGCTTCCACCGTCTCTGAACGTTCTTTATCCAGTTCAATCCCATATTCTGCCCCTGGTGGTCGGGCAATTTCGTCTCTGGCCTCGTCTTATATGCCCCAATTGGCAAATGGACAATTCATCAGTTCCACAAACATCTCTTCTCCATCTGTGGCATCTCATGAGATCGAACCAAGATTTGTCATCTCAAAACACAAAGTCGCCCAAGCCCACGCCGAAAAATTGGGCACGTCATTATCAAGATCCTCTTCGCATACCTCCGTGTCGGGATTTTTTGGTAGATCCCGTAAAAGTTCCGCCGTGGATTTGGCTTCTCCTTCGGCAACTTATTCCTTCCAACCTTCTTCTTCCAGCCATGATTATGGACATTCTCCTTCTTCCACCTCCTCTGCAGAATCGATCCATCCTTTATCGACTCGTCATTCTTCAATGGCAGATCTCAAACGGTTTTTCAAGAGAAACAGTGCCTATGGAGTGTCTCCACGTCATTCTCAGTTATCGGCAGGTTTGAAAGGCATGTCTCCTATTCAGAGTAATGCCAATATGAACATCAACGGCATCGTCAATCCTTCAATGGCAAGACGTAACAGTCCTACTGTTTCCACCAGTCAAGTCACAGCTCAACCTTTCACCATGTCCGTAGGTGGTAACACCTCTCAACTTCCATTTTCCAAACGTTACGGTAAATTTGGTGACAATTTAGGAGCAGGAGCTGGTGGTCAGGTCAAATTGGTGAAAAGATTGGTAGATAAAAAAGTGTTTGCAGTGAAAGAATTTAGAGCCAAGTATAACCATGAATCCAAAAGGGATTATACCAAAAAGATCACTGCTGAGTATTGTGTTGGAAGTACTTTAAAACATCCGAATATCATTGAAACGGTGGAAATCTCGTATGAAAATGAACGGGTCTTACAAGTGATGGAGTACTGTGATTATGACTTGTTTGCCATTGTGATGTCCAATAAGATGAGCACGGAAGAAGTGGATTGTTGTTTCAAACAGATCTTAACAGGTATTGGATATTTACATTCCATGGGGTTGGCCCATAGAGATCTCAAGTTGGACAACTGTGTCGTTAGTAAAGATGGAATCGTCAAGATCATCGATTTCGGTTCTGCTGTGGTATTTAGCTATCCTTTCACCCAAACTCTCATCGAGGCCCAAGGAATAGTTGGATCTGATCCTTATTTGGCTCCTGAAGTTTGTGTCTTCAACAAGTACGATCCAAGACCCGTTGATGTGTGGTCTGCAGCCATCATCTATTGTTGTATGGTGCTCAAGAAATTCCCTTGGAAAGTTCCAAAGATGACCGATGCAAGTTTTAAACTGTTTGCCAGCCGCGGTGGACTGTCTTTGAACGATTTGTTAAAACTGACACCTCTGCCTCCTGCATACGACATGGAACTGGTTCTGGAGCTGCTTCCTGAAGAACCTGGTGCAGAACTGCACACCTCGCAATTAACCGGAGTGAAAAGACTCTTGAATGCTTTACCTGAACATTGTAGACCGTTGATCGGCCGAATGGTGGATCTTGCTCCAGCTTGTCGTTGTACCATCGATGAATGCTTCGAAGATGAATGGTTGAAGAGTTTGGAACAATGTGACGTTGTAGATGGTGTTCTTCAACCTCTGAAAAACCATCAACATACCCAAGTAGATCAAAGTGTGGCCCATATAGCCATGTTAGAAAAGAACAAGAGAAAGAAATAATTCCACAAAAAATACATGTCTAATTTAGATACTATATACAGTTCAAGGTTCCACTGCAATTCCCATACTCTTGGCAGTGTTCACCACACTTTTACAAATGTCTTGTAATTCGATTTGGGCATGTCTCGAATCTTCCTTCTTGAGTTTGGCAATTTCGTATACATGTTTAAGAGTTATGGTGGATATAGCAGGTTTACCTTGACCAACTTGAGCAGCTCCTTTCTCTATACCTGCCAGTTTTAAAAGGAGATATCCGGTTGGTGGAGATTTCACCTCAAATGTAAAAGAACGATCAGGTTTGACGGTGATGACTGCTGGAATGGGCACTCCTTGTTCGTATTGAGCAGTTCTGGCATTGAATTCTTTACAAAAATCTATGGCTTTGACACCTTTAGATCCAAGAGCAGGTCCTACTGGTGGAGTTGGCAGAGCTTGACCTGCTCCAACGATCAATTTGACTACAATGTTCTTAGCTGCCGACATGGTGATAAAAAATTTTCAGCCCATTTTTTTTATTAGGCGGAATTTGGAAAAAAATAGGCGGAAGTTGAAAAAATTTGGGCGGGAACATAAAAGAACCTTTGTTAAGCCAATACTCAATTATCAATTAGAAATTAGTATAAAATTCATTTTCATCATTCACATCTGTTTTGATCCTATAACATAATCAGATTCATTTTCAGATTTGTAATTTTAATTCTCAATATTTTCATCCCATCCAACTAATCAACACCCATAAGAACGGCTTAAATAACCCTTAAAGTCATTGAACTCTATTACAATCTGACAAATTAAACTTGAATTTATTTGCTCATAGATTTTCAACCAAAGGTTTAAACAGCAGAAAAATAACTATAAAAACGGCCGAAAACTTAATTGAGCCAAACAGAATGGAAAAGATAATTGAATTCGACAGATTACCCCTTTTCAACAATTTTGGGGCGGCTTCTGCCAATGCCTTTTTGAACGTTACCCCCAATTTGGATATCCCTTTTAATGATGCCTCAAAAGCAGATCTGAATGTCATGGACCAGATCGATGTCTCTATGGCCAAAGATTCCATCTTTGCAAAGGATAATTTACGTATTTTGGATGTGGCCTGTGGGAGTGGACTTCCAACCAAACACATTTTGAACCATATCAAACCTTCTTCTAAACTCGTGGGTGTTGATATCGATGCCAATTCACTAAAACTTTTCAGACAGAAATATCCCGATGTTGAATGTTATCAATACAACTTGGCATCTTCAGATACAGAGAAACCTACAGCTTTGCAACAACCTTTTGACATTATCGTATGTCTGTTGGCCTATCATCATATTGATCAACTCGAAAACTTGACAAACAATTTGTTCGACTTGTTAGTTCCAGGTGGTTACCTCTTAGTGACTGATTTCTTAGCAGATACCCAACGTGAAAGACATCACAAACTGCCAACACCTGCTGAATTTGAAAAACTCTTTGAATCTGCCTCTCAAAAGGCAGTTGGGCCAACTGTCAAATTCAAAGAGTATTGGAAGAAAGAATTGATACTTAACCATGGTTCAGATGAACTGGTTAAAAACTTGAATTCTTTACCATCGAAGATGTTGAATGACGAAATGTGTTACTTGACAGATTTACAGTTTTTACTCGCCATTGCTCAGAAATGATACTGGATGCAATTTATTCTACTTACGACGTTTCGACAGTGACAACAATTGCTCATCGGCTACTCTCTTCTTCCATGTCAACAGCAGATTCTTATGGGTTAGTCTTGTATAGATCAAGAAATAGGCACTCGAATTCTTCAAAACCTCTTTTTCATCGGTACGGTTCACGTACTGATCGTCATAAACACTCCAAGTTCCATCTGGTTGTCTACATTGAGCAATATAATGACCGGAACTGACACTACGTCCTTCATGTACCACCACAGAGATCAACTTGTACTGTGCAGGTTCTTCATCCACCGTATATTTGGTCAAATCCAATATAGAAGGGAAAGAGACACCGGTCTTCAATTTAGAACTTCCTTGTCCGTTGAATCTGAACCTTTTCAAATGTACAGCCAAAGTCTCCGGAGCTCTTTTAATGGTGTTCTGTTTCATGGCATTAGTACGTTGTTCACATTTTTCACAAACATAACCGGAAGAATCTCGTTTATCGGTTTTGATCAATTCTGGAGAGAAGAAATCACCCAAAGAACGTTTGATCGAATACCTTCTACCGGAATCATCACTCTTTCGACCATCTAAATTGAGACTCAAATCATAGAATTCTTGTTCAGTGTTGGAAACATGTCCACAATTCTTACAAGCCACTGCTTGGTGTAAAAGACCACCAAATATGTCATAGACGATGCTTTCGTTGAGTTTATGGCCTTTAGGGACAGAATCTTCTTGGAGACGAGATATAAGAGACATGAAGTACTCATGAGAATCTTCTTGTTGCCATTCAGACATCATACAATTGATATCCAGAAGTCTACGGATCAATTTACGAGGATTGATCATGGTCACTTTACGATTTCCTTGGTTATCCAATTGCCACATCTTGGCCGAAGTGTCTGCAAAAGTTTTAGTGACTGAATTAGAGGCAATGGTAGAAGAATAGACGTTGTTATGGACATCTGTGAGGTAATGTTGCACCAGTGGGACATGGACTAGGGCTTGAATGGCAGCATTCATATAGCATGTTACACCTTGATTGAGAAGTCCAAGAGGTGGACGACGATGCCGGAGTTCTCTCCAGTTCTTGTAGATTCTACCAGAACCATTTGATCCACGGTCCAAAGGGTTTTCATCGATTTGGAAGAACTCATCTGGGTCCGGAGAGGTGGGCGGAGTGGATTCGGCGGACAGGGCCGGGGAAACAGAGAGATGGGCGGAAGAGTTCGAAATTTCGGCGGACGACTCATGCTCAGACTCTTCCTCTACACGTAGATCTTCACGGGTATCATCTGGAGTGATTTCTGAGGCCGAAGTTGACTCACTGGAACTGTCTTCGTCGGCAGTCTGATAATCTCCATCGCTGGAATCAGAAGAAGATTCTTGAGCTGACAGCTCTTTGACTTGTTCTTTCAGTTGTTCATGTTGTAATTTCAACTGTTCGAGTCTTTTAAGACGTTTAGCCTCACGTTTTTCGAGTCTTCTATCGAGTTTAGTCGTGAATTTCTTACCTGTATAGGCAGCCACGGCTTCAGCCATGGATCTTGGTTTTTTGACAGGAGAAATGATGGAATCAGAGACTGTTGGACTTTTTGAAACCACAGGCGTAGAAACTGGCATCTTTGTGGTGAAAGTTTTATAACTAGAAGGTCTCGTTTTCACAAGATCTGGGCTCTTGGCCTTGACGAAATGAATAGGTTCTGAGAGTATGCGATCGATTATGGGTCCGTTGTTAGAGTGGTCAGAAAGCGAGGACATCCGAGTTTTGTATATGTCAAGTCTAACTTCTCAAAAGAATTCAAAACCACAACTTCTTATGGCGGTTACCTTTGTCTCGAAAGGCTGTAGATTTTTACTGATTTGAAATGTGCCCTGATGAGATAGGGCAGGGCATAAAAGGGGAAGATGAGATGTTTGTAGAAAAGATAAAATGGGAGAACGAAATAGTCAAAGTGGTGTCATATAGTTCTACAAAGGTACAGTCTAAGTCTGAATTGGTTTCAATTGATATTGATAGATTTAGATACTATTTTATCTATGATATATCGTGATTTGCCCTTTTGATTGAAAGGGCAGAATTTTTTTTTTTTTTTCAAAATTTGAAAGAAAAAATTGAAAAAAAATTTTGCATTATTTGATTTCCGTTTGCGGGAATTCCAATTTTGGACATCTGCCGATGCCGATGCCGATGCCGACGCCGATGACATGGGATTTAAAAGAGTTAAAGACATTTTCAGGGATTGATAATTGTAGAAAAGTTGAATTTTGTGAAAACTCAGACTTGATATTTTCAACACATAACTCTTTGGCCATCTTGAGTGCAAATTTGGTCCAATTCACTTCATCTATCGTATGCCATGGTGTAAATCCTCTAGCTCCTATACTGGTGGTGGCTCAAAGACTGATGCCTTTAAAATATGTAAATCTCTTAAATGGAACATTGATCAACTCTTTTGTCATCTCTGATCAGCGACATGATTTATTCCTGGACGTTTCAGCTTTATATCATTCACACGATTTCATTTGGGCAGGGTCCAAAGGACAATTGACATGTATTGATCCCAATTATTCTGTACCAATTCAACTCTATGATCCAAAAGTCAAAGGTATTATCAGTGAGATAATGGAATGTAAATATTCACCTTGTATAGCACTAGGAACTTATGAAACAAGAACCGTTTCGTTGTTAGATCCAGATTCTAATCGTACAATTACAAGTACTAAGATTGACCAAGGAAACGGTATAACACAACTTTTGGAATCCTGTAACGGTAGATACATCTATTGCATATCCAGAGGTACCACAAATATTCCCATTCTAGATATAAGAATGGATTTAACTCAAGTAGCTACTCTTTCTGATTGGATAGAACCTCAGCCAAATAGATACCAAAAATTGTATGGTTGTATGCTCCCATCTTCTAAAGGGTTGTTGATTGGTAGTACAGGACAACTAAAGTACTGGCCAGATGCAGAATTAGGTCTTGATTCTTCAGCAGAAACCGTACTCGATCTAAAAATACCGGATCTAGTGTCAAGTGTTACTATGAAAGACACAACGATGGCAATCTCCTATGGCTCAGGAATCTCTATATATAGACTCAATCGTCATTGAACAACAACTGTTTCACTTTTGTACGTAATAACATGGACAATTCTGTGGCAGCCACAGATCCAGCTTCAGCATGGATTTGGGTCATCGACGGCTGCTTGAAAAGCAGAGAAATCTCTTCTCTCACTCGAAGTCTTTGGGAATCATCCATGTCATGATCACTCAGCTGCTCTACATCACTCTTCATATCACTGTCCAACTCACTTCTCATTTCACTGGCATCATCTTCGCTCTCATCACTGTTTTCCATCGAGTTCAACCCAGATCCACTTCTTTCGATCTGTTGGAAAAGTCTTCTGTTACGAGGACGTACAAGCTCTCTGGGTTGTTCAGGAGATGTATTGACCACAACTGCGGGTAACTTGTACAGATTCAATTCTTCTGATAATTTGAGAATTTTATCAACTGCCAATTTTTCATCTTCTTCCGTCTGTTGTGCACTTAGTTCTGATAAATTCCCATTGAACAATCCATTGATGAGAATAGAATCTGTATTGGATTGGAAAAACTGCACTTCTAAAGAGTAATATTTGTCATGATGGACACCGAAATCTTTTAAACGAGAAGTTGGAACATTAGTCACATTGGAGCCCAATTTAGGACTTGTTCCCAAAGGAACAGTACGAAAAGCACCTATTTCTATACGGCCATTAGCAATGGTACGTTCTGGATCTACTACGATGGCTAGATATGGATCTTGGAACTGCTGATTCAATTCCTGAGTTGCCACATCAATTCCACTCAACCAACAGCCATAACCAGGATGCGAATGGTACCAGCCCACTATGTCCTCCTGTCTACCTGTCAGCTTCAAAGTATCTAAGTATTGAACCATGAACTCATAAGCTTCACTCTGGGCATTGACTCGTGTCTCTGTACCTTCTACAGGTAAAGGATAACAGTCCAAAACCACGATACTCCGGTCGAAGATCTTACCAGTGAGCATTCCCATGATTTCGATTGATCCTCCGGATCTGGCATGTGTGGACATCTTAGTCAGAGCCAATGCTGATATATATGCTTTGTTGAAGTAATAAGGGTCCTGTAACCATGGTTTTTGGTTCCTCAACTGCACATCTGATGGCCTCGAATAAAACATCTGTACCAATTCTGGACTCGTCATCCCGGGAAACAGATCATTTGCATGGGTCAAGAGATTCTGTTCTTGCTGGTTCACATATCCTTCATCAGATATACGGAGAGACAGCATTGAAAGGTCCACAAACTTGTCATTCATCTCTTTGGACATCTCTTCATGTATTGAAGCCTCGGCTAAAACTGCCGATTTTACTGGAAAAAAATTTTTATGTATGCATATGTATTAAATAAAAAATAATATTTGGGGGGTTAGTTTTAAGGGATGTTGGCTTTGGTAGGAGCGAAGTAGTGCATATAAGGCAAGGTGAGTTGTGCCTTGTTTCTGTTTTCGCTGTCTACTGAAGAAAAAGAAGTTTTCCGTCCACCAGTTGATGTTGAATGGACTGAGGAACCAAACGATAACTCGTTAAATCTTGACTCGAGTTGGTAATTTGAAATTTCGTTTGGTAAGAAATGAGAGGTGGTGGATGGATCAAAATTTCTTACATTTGTCCAGTCGAGTTGAGCCATTGGTGTATGCATCGGCGGAGGTGCCAAAGTTAGAACTGGTTTTTTTCTGAGACTCAAATCTCTGAATTGGACTCTGATGGTTCTTCCCAGAAGTACAGAATGGTTTTCAGCTTCTAGAGCACCTTGGGCAGATGCTTCGTTATCATATCTGACAAATGCCATTGTATGACTTGCTTTAATGATCAAGTCAAGAGATACAACTTTACCATAAAGTTTAAATCTTTCCAATATCTCTTTGTTGGTGACTTCTCTCGGTAACCCACTGATGTACAAAGCCTTTTTGTCGATGGTCATTTCGGGATCAACATCGTTCCGGTTTTGAACATTTTGAGTCCATTCAACCAACCATCTACCTTTTCTCCTCAAAGTATTGAAGGCTTTTACTGCATCTTCTCGGTATACATATTTACAGAACCATGCAACTTGTTCTCTATCTGTACTAAGGGATAAATCTTGTGAACCTATCAAGTCTGCAATTTCCCCAAACTGTAGCAACTCACTTCTGATTCTTGACTCTGGAATATACTCTCTAGTCCAAGTTGTGATGAAGATGGTTCGATTTATCTTAGCCGCTTCACAACGAATGGTTTGACCTTTAATGCTAACGTTTTGAGCTTTTTTCAAAGCCGCTTTGGCATCTTCAGCAGATAGGTACTGTATAAACGCATAAGGCCTATTCGTAAGATCTCTCAAAAGTTTTATACTATCTAAATTCCCCCATTTAGAAAACATCGAAGTGAGTTCCGCCTTTATAATTTGGTCATCTACAGAACTTGGAAGATTAGCTACATATAAGCTGGCCGAAGGCGGTTTTTTGGATTCCAAATCAGGGGTCATTGAACCCTTTTGAAGTCTTAACGCCGTCTCAGATACCATTTTAAGTCTAAGTCTAACCCCCTTTTGTAAAAGCGCCCTTAAGAAATTTTGGGGGTTATTTTGTGTTTTTCGCGCACGACCAATTTTGGCCAGTATGAGCATTAGAAGCTTTTAAAGGTTATACAGAACTGTTATAAAATACCAGTGTCTCTTAAAGAGTTCTCCAAGATGGTCTCTCTGACTGCAACAAACACAAGCTTGATGTTAGAAGTATCGATTGCCTGTGTGACATGGGGATATAAGTTCAATTGGGCTCTGTTCAACTGTGTAAATCTCCACAAGATGTATTTGGCGGCTTTATTAATGTCACTACCTCCTGTATAATCCGGGAAGAAATTTTCCAAAGGAGAAGAAGCCAACTTCTCTGCAAAAACGTCAATTTTGTTCAAAAATAAAACCACCGAAGTCCTTGTAAACCATCTTGAATTGACGACCGAGTCGAACAATTTTAAAGATTCTTCGAGACGGTTTTGAGTGGATTCTTCTAAAAGGACTTGATCATATTCTGATAGAGCAACACAGAACATGATCAAAGTGACGTTATCAAAACAATGGATCCATTTCTTACGTTCACTTCTTTGTCCTCCAACGTCAAACATGTGAATACGAAGACCTCCCATATAAAAAACTGTTTCAAATATACCAGAAGTTTGTTTTCTGGTTCTCAAAGCATCGGTGACCGAAGGAACATAATCAGGATCACAAATCCTCTCAACACTTTCAAAAAAATATTTGGCAGAATCCATGAGATAGAAATCGTTTCGATGTTCCAGAATCAATTTATCAAGTACAGGATCTTTACAAAGGTTACAAATTTTTGTAGCCAAAGATTGATCGATATGTTCTGAAGCTTCTAAAGGTACAGAAGCATTTGCAATGAAGTCCAAATCCAGCTCTGTCAATTCATCAAGTTCTTCCACAAGTTCAAATTCTTTTAAAGCATTGACAACAGCAATGGCACAATCCAAGACATTTTTATAGACAAACGGTCTTAAATCACGTAATTCTTTCTCTGAAAATCCATCTTGGTGTAAAATCTTGATTTGTTTGATGATCGTGGATTTGCCGCTTTCTCCTGATCCAAGAAGAAGTACTTTTATTTCGGATTTATCATCCGTCTGTGTTCCAAGTTCTTTTGACTGATGATTTTCAGAAGCCGTAGAACCAATAGGAAATGCATCGTTTACTTTGGTTGATGCATCTGATGGTTGATTCTCTTTATCATTAGAAATCTTGGCCTCCTTTGTGGTTTTTGTGGTCCTTTTTGTGGTGTTCTGGGTAGCGGGAGCTGCCTCTTTTGATCCTCCACAACCCATTTTACTTCACTCTTTTGACAGTAAAAACTGGAAATTTCATCAAATTTTCTTTTTTTATTAAAATGCTGCAAAAAAAAAAAATTATATTTAATAATTTGCTAACAATTAAGGGATGAAGCACACTTTACGGACTTGATGTTTATCGAACATTTCATAACCTTTTGCAGCATCTTCAAGAGGAAGAGTACAATCGATGAAATCTGCGAATTCCGGGGCCACTTTCTGGAAAATTTTCAAAGATTCAGGGAAAAGGGCCTGTGCTGGACATCTACCAAATTCTATAGTGACGTTTTTAAGATAACAATCTAAACCCCCAAATGGAATGGCACCATGTTGATAACCCAAAGAGCTGATAAACCCACTACGCCTGACCGCTTTGAATGCAGTTCCTAGAGCTTGTTCCGAACCAACCACTTCAAGAACTGCATCAGGTCCTCTTCCCTCGGTGACGTCATCCATACATTTGGTCAAATCTTCTTTATCAAAGTTCAAAACTTTATCTGCACCGAATTTCTTCAGCATTTCCAATCTTTCAGGAACATTATCCACGGCATAGAGATTCTTAATACCTAGCTGTTTGGCAGAAGAAATGGCACATAATCCGACGGGGCCACATCCTAGTTGTAAAACCGACATCTCTTGGGGGGCTAGAGTACCTTGGAAAAATTTGATGATGTTCTTTATACCGAAATAACCGGTGGTGAAGATATCAGACATTAATAACATTGTGGTGTCATTGATTCCTTCTACCTGTGGTTTATGGAATAAAGTATGATCAGCATATGGAATACGACAATACTCCAGTTGTCCTCCATCTAATTCTGCAGTACCGAAGGGGAAAGATTCAGGACATTTGGAAGTGTACCCATGCTTACAAAACCAACATTCTCCACATTGAATTGTAAATGTAGACAAAACGTCATCTCCAGGTTTGAACAATTGTACCCCTGAACCAACTTTAACAACATCACCTATAAATTCATGGCCCATCACGTGATTCGAGTCTGGTTTAGAAAATTTGACTTTACCCCTATAGGTATGCAATTCTGTCCCACACAAACCTGCAGCTCGGACTTTAATAATGGCATCTCTTGGATCTAAAATCTTTGGAACTGGTTTAGATTCTACAACGATATTTCTTGGTCCTTTGAAAACTGCAGCTTTCATTAACTGTGGAAGTTCGGTCATCACCCTTGTAGCCGGCATCTTGTAATTATTACAAAGAACGCAAAAATTCTGATATAATAAACTATATATACATGAACCCCTCACTCCAATGAAAAGTCATCAATCCCACTATATCAAGCAGCAACTCGGCTCGGCTGTTATCAGACTAATGCAGGTTTTTTTTTACCCCACATTTCAACAGTCTATTGTTCCGAAAAGGGATGAATAAAAAATACAATATATTAAAGCATGATGTATGATGAAGAGTGGATGCTTGGGCATAGAGTGAAAATAAAACAAGGTCCATGAGACGTAAAGAAATGAATCATTAGTAGGCAAAACTGTAGCGTTGTCCGTTCTTATTGTTTGTGGGCACCGATCTTCCATTTGTCTGTGGTCCTCCTTGGCCAGTCCCATTCTGTGGACGTTGAGGTCCACGGACTCCTAAAGGATTTTTGGAGAAACTTAAACGTATCCCTTTACCACCGTTGAGTCCTCTGTTTGGTAACAGTTTCCCGTAGAGTTCCAGTAACAGTCTTGTCAGAAGCAGCACGTCTTCGAATTCAACAAAACACATTGGTCCATGGTTATGGTTCCCACCGTTGAGTCCGCCAACTTGGGACAGTTTTGTACGGAACGACAACCTTCTGAACCCTTGTTGGGGTGCAAAAAGCAGACGGAGCTCCAGCTCTGTCAGATCCGGTGGAAGGTTCCCAACGTACAACGTGTTACAAGGAGGGTTTTGATCTGCTGGATTCACAGGTGCCGGAACACGGGCCAAAAGAGAGAGTTCGGGGATATCGGTGATCCCGTTGGAACCTTGTCTCAGAGGTGGAGTCACCTGTACAGGCTGTGTGGTTGCAGGAGCTGCTGATTGTTGAGGAGGCACGTAGAATGAAGAAGTTCTACGACGATCCCAATCATTTGGCAGTGGCTGTTGAGGTTGAGGTTGTTGCTGAGGTGGTTGTGTCTGAGGAGACTGCTGAGGTGGTGGTGCTTGAGGAGGCAGTTGTTGTTGTTGTTGCAGTTGTTGTTGTGGTGCTGGTGGTTGTTGATGCTGTTGAGGTGGCTGTTGAAGACCTGTTTGAGAGCCCCAGCGTACCAATTGTTCGTATTCACGTGCATCATTCTGGGCCTCCATCATGAGTAACGATTTACCAGCCATGAGATCCTGTTGGGATTGAGACAGAGAAGCCATTACAGGAGAAGGTGGTACGTTGACGTTGAACGGGTCGTTGAACAAGAAACGGGACTTTTGGGTGACGATTGAAGGTCTTTTTGCGAAAGAATCGGCACCCAATTGTGGGTTCAAAGATGGAGACGGTACCATTGAGCTTGTCAGGAGGACGTCTTCGTATTCAGCGGCGACATAGGCTGAATTTGGACCGAAGATTTGACGGTGGTTGAGAAACGAGGAGATTGATTGAGCCGAAATTGCCGATTTGAACGAAGCTATGATGACGGGGAACAAAGAATGATCATCTTCTGGAGTTGAGCCGGCAGAAGAAGGTTCACGGGGTTCATGGGTGAGTTCCACGTTGATCAAGTCGTTCGATAGAGCAAATATGGCATACAGTTCACGCATGGACATGTCATTTGGAATGTTTTTAATCTTTATCCTGTAACAAGGTTGTGATTGTGGTAATCCATTTGACAAAGATAGGTTCATTATCGAATTTGTCAACGAATTCTGAAGAGAAGACATGTTTCTGAAACTTGAGAGTTGATTTGGATCGCTATCAAATGGCAATGCGATGTTATCTGTCGATGTTGCTAATGGCGATGACATATTGTACAATGAGATGCGTTTGTAGTGAGTGTGTGAAAAATTTGACAAAAACTTATTTTGGACGTGGAGAATTTGTATGTGAATATGTTTTGGATAATATGATAATAAGTTCTTGGATGACGTAACGATGGATCGGTTTGATGTTCAAATGTCTTTAATCCCTCTTGGAAACTCCTTTGGAACTATGATTACTTCTTCATTTAACGTACCGCCGTTGGTGTCGATACCAAAAATGAATTTTTTTGAGTACTTTTTTAAATTAATTGGCGAAATTGGGGTTCTGTGCACGACCGGAGATAGGTGGAGGATAGGTTTCTTGAAGGATTAAAAAGGGGGTTTTGTCCATTGAGAGGTGGTACTGCATTAGTATTGGGATGGGTATTGGTTGGTTTTGGTTTTTGAAGGTGGAAATTTGGTGGGATAATGGATTAATTGTGTTTGAGGAAAAGGTCGTGTGTAGATGCCCATGAACACGTTGCACGTTGTTTAGGTGAGTTGGTGGTATAAAAAAATGGTTTAAATTTGAACTACAGAACCATGATGGATGTGGACGCCATTTGACTTTGATTTAAAGAGTTCAGAACTGAATCTTTGCTGTTATTGATGGTGAATGTGACGATGGTCGCCATCTGGACGTATATTTCCTAAAAGGGTTAAAATGCTGCGCCATCGATTAGTTAAATGTGCACGACGTTTTTTGGGGGTTTTTTTTTTCATCTGTCGTCCCCGCATTTTGTTAAAAAAAAAAAAAAGGATCGGCTCGGTTTTAGTACTGCGCGGGGCAACCCCGCCGGGGCTCGGCCGGAAGTTCGGCGGAATTTTTTTAAGTAAAGAGCACACTTTAGAAAGAGGTGTGATATGTCGATTAGAAAGTTCCATACGGTTAAAACCTGTTTTTCACAACTCCATGCACTACCTATTCCAGCTCTGGCAGTTTCCAGTGCATCTCAAACAGATATTTTTTCTAAACTTTTGAGTGAACGTATCATATACTTGGCCGGACCAATAGAAGATGGATTATCGACATCTGTGACTGCTCAATTACTCTATCTTGAAAGCCAATCTGCTTCTAAACCAATACATCTCTATATAAACTCACCTGGTGGTTCCATAACGTCTGGCTTAGCCATTTATGACACCATTCAATACATAAGAGCCCCTGTTTCTACGGTATGCCTTGGCCAAGCATGTTCGATGGCTTCGCTTTTGTTGAGTGCCGGAACAAAGGGTAAAAGACTCATATTACCTAATTCGATCATAATGATCCATCAACCTTCAGGAGGATTCAAAGGACAACTGTCTGATATCGAAATACATGCAAATCATATCCTAAACACCAAGAGAAAGATAGTGGGATTGTACAAGAAACACATGGCACCTAAATTGACCAATGATGACATAAGTAGTCTATTGGAAAGAGATAAGTTTCTCGATGCACATGAAGCTGTTAATTTGGGGTTGGCTGATAAAGTTTTACTGGTTAGAAATGTCGATGTATAGTTATTGATGTAAAAATTGTCCAATGAGACTTCCTAATCCACTTCCAGAACTTTGACCATACTGTTGGTTATAGCCTTGGTTATAACCTTGGTTATAACCTTGGTTTTGACCTTGGTTTTGACCTTGGCTTTGTCCCTGTTGATTAATCACAGACATTAGTTCAGAAACAAGAGAATTACCTCCTCCATAACCGGATTGGTTTCCATAGCCTTGAGAAGCATAGTTTGAGTTTCCGTAGCCTTGTGAAGAATAATTTGAGTTCCCATAGCCAGAAGATTGACCGAGGAATGATGAAATACCTGAATTGCCTCTTGAAAACATCGATAAAGCACTGGTGACATTAAAACCTCCACTACCACCGTTACCGAGTAAAGAAGAGAGTAATTGTAATTTACCAAAAGAATTTCCAGAAGATCCGGAAGCCATGGAGGATAACAACATGGAGCTGAGACCTCTGTCGTTCTGGGAATCCAAATCTCTGCTTGATTGGTCCATATTTGCACAAACATGATGTGTCATTTGTTCGATCAAATTGTCGATTTGGGATTGGATCTGAGGTGGAGGATTCAACTGAAGAGCCAGTTTCAAGTTTTCTGTGGCTTCTTGATAAGAATTGAGTTCAAAGTTGATTTTCCCTAGTAAGAAATGTGTTTCATAGTCCATGGAATGGAGTTGAATCGATTTGATAAGACTCTGTTTGGCATCGTTCAAGTCATGTACTTGGTAGTAGGCAAGTCCAAGATGAGATAGATATTTGGGGTTGTTTGAGATTGAAACAGCCTGTTGGAGGTTGTTGATGGCTCCATTGTAATCTCCTGATTGGATTTGTTTCTCAGCTTTGAGATTTAAATGTTCCAGTTCTGGGTTTTGCATGTTGGTGAAGATGAAATTTTAGTTCGTGCATAAAAATGCAGGGGTAAAAAATAGAATTAATGGAATGAATTTGAGATTGTGTGGTGTGATGTGGTATTGTATGGGGTAATATTGTATGGGGTAGTATTGTATGGGGTAGTATTGTATGGTGTAGTATTGTATGGTGTAGTATTTTATGGTGTAGTATTGTATGGTGTAGTGTAGTGTAGTGTGGTTTTGGTACTCTTTTGTTTGGTTGATGGTTTTGTGGCTGTGAAGGTTGGTCCATGTTTCTGTTTCTTACATCATAAATCAAATACAAATAAACTTATTTAAACGAACTTTCTGATCAAATTCTATTTCCTATATCATCACATATTCACATTCATAATCCATTCCATCAACCCCCCTTCTAATTACCCCTGTCATGATTGCCTGATTAGGTAATTAGTCCCAAATGCACGACCTCCTTAAATTTAAAAAAACACAACGCGTTTTCAAACTGCCAACAAAATGACGGTAGCTTCAGTTGCCAGACGTAAAAGAGACACGAAAAGAGGAATCAAATTCACCGTAATGGTGTGTGGAGAGTCCGGGACAGGGAAATCCACTTTCATCAACACTCTTTTAGACCAAAACATCTTGCCACACAAGTATTCATCCGAATCAAACGGTGTTCAAAAAACACTTGCATTTGCCAATTTTCAAGGTGCAGATGTATCAAATTCAGAACGTAGTTTCCGTCCTGAGATGATTCACTTTGAACCCGGTATCTCAATCACGGAAACAAACGTTGAAATCATCGACGACGATGAGACAAAGTTACTCTTGAGTATCATCGATACACCAGGTTTTGGAGAAAATTTGGATAACGACGTTTGTTTCAAAGAGATTTCTCAATATTTGGAACAACAATTCGACACTGTTTTACTGGAAGAAACAAGAGTTCGTAGAAATCCTCGGTTTGAAGATCCAAGAATCCATGTCTTGTTGTACTTCATCACTCCAACTGGTCATGGATTACGTGAATTGGACGTTGAGGCAATGAGACAACTATCCAAGTATTGTAATATCATTCCAATTTTGGGACGTGCAGACAGTTTTACAGAGTTGGAACTCGGAAATTTCAAGAAGAACATCTTGTTGGACATTGAAAGATTTAACATTCCAGTTTTCCAATTCAGTTATGACGAAGAAGACGATGAAGAGACGATTGAAGAGAACAAATTTTTGGCCTCTTTACAACCTTTTGCGGTGATTCTGAGTGAGAAAATTGTGGAAACAGAAATGGGACCTAAAAGAGTTAGAAGTTATCCATGGGGTTCAATTGACGTTACCGATTCCAAAAACAGTGATTTTGTGTTTTTGAAGAATGTTTTATTGGGATCCCATTTACAAGAACTCAAAGAATTGACCCATGATTATCTCTATGAGACTTATAGAACTGAGAAGTTATCACAATTTTCTGGGCTTTCTCCAGATCCAAATGCCGTGGAGAGAGAACCTCCATCGTTATCAAATTTGGCACAAATCATTGGAGTCGAAGATCCACCTTCTACTCCAAAGAGTGCTCCAAGATCAATGTTAATCGATGAAGAACCATTACAACCTCCTACAGTACCTTCTACTCCTACTACGGTGACATCAGGTATGTATTCTCCTGATCCGGCTCATACTCCAGATAGAGCTCAATTACGTAAGATCTCGGAAACAATTCCATATCTTTTGGATCAAAGAAATCAACTGTTGAAACAAAAGAAGTTGGAAGAAAAAGAGGAAAAAACTGCAAAGTTGTTTCTGAGTAGAGCAGCAGAATTGGAGAAAAGAGCAGCAGAGTTGAAACTGAGACAAAAACAATTAGAAGATTTGTTGAAGAAAAGAGATGAAGCAAGAGGTATTAAAAAGGAAGAAACAATAACAGATTTACATTCAATGGTAAGTAGTCAATAGACCAATCACATTTCCTAATGCGGAAATCGGATTTCTCTATTTGGCAAATTTGATTCTTTGCTATATGTCACATCATGTCATTTAAAGTACTTTCAAGTGTTACAGCTGCTGCTTTGGATAAAGAGTTGATGTCCAATTGTGGTTATACCCTTGAACAATTGATGGAATTGGCAGGGTTGAGTGTGGCTCAGGCTATTTATAAGGAGTATCCTCCGAAAACCCATCGTAAAGTTTTGGTCATTTGTGGTCCCGGGAACAATGGTGGTGATGGTTTAGTGGCTTCAAGACATTTAAAATTGTTCGGATATGATCCTGTGGTGTACTATCCGAAACCCAACAAGAAGTTGCCATTTTTCGATCGATTGGTCACCCAATTGAAGACTTTTAAGATCGAAACCATCTCGAATGAACCAAATTTGCACGACTTGATCCTGGAAAATGATCTCGTTGTCGATTCCATGTTTGGTTTTTCTTTCAAACCCCCAATACGTGAACCGTTTGGAGCCATAGTGGATCTGCTTTTACAACACGGTGATAAGCCTTTGGTTTCGGTCGATGTTCCAACTGGTTGGGACGTTGATAAGGGTCCTTCTGATCCTGAATCTTCTTTAAAACCCCATCTTTTGGTCTCATTGACCTGTCCCAAACCATGTTCTCTGCAAAAATCAGGATTCATCCATTACCTTGGAGGTCGTTTTATCACCTCCGAAATCGGTTCTAAATGGAATTTCGACATTCCATTGTATCCAGGTGTTGATCAAGTAGTTAAATTATCATAGTGTCCAATCAATTCAAAATCTATCCACCAACCATTCACAATCTCCGCCTGTTTCGGTGGAAGTGAAACTTTTTTTTTTTTTGCACACGCGCCAAAATTTCAATCCAGGCCGACGACGTTAGCATGCAACAGGGGACTCCCAGACGAGTCAAGGTGTATATCTTGAACGGAGAGGACTGGATGGACAATGGGACAGGGTATTGTACTGGAGAAATTGATGAGAAAACCCAACTTCCGTATTTTTTGGTGAGAAATGAGCTCGACCAATCGGATATAATTTTGAAAGCATACATCGAAGGAACGACACAATATCAACAACAACAAGAAACTTTAATAGTTTGGACAGACGATTTAGGACGAGACATTCTGCTTTCATTCCAAGAACCCAATGGATGTAGTTCGTTATGTGATTTTCTCATCGATGTCTTTCAAAACTATCAACCGAATATTTCACTAGTGGCTGTTGTTTCCAATGGTAATGATGGAGATGTAACCGAATTAATAGTGGGACCAGTTGAATATCCTCCTATTCCAACTCTTAAAAACTTAGATTTAATAGTTGATTGTCTCAATAATGGTCTGTCTTCGAATTACAGTAAAGATCATATAGCAGCTTATATTTTGGAAAAAGACTACGTCATAAAATTGATACAACTTTTCCAAGAATGTGAACAACTGCATAAATTACGTAACCTTTATCATCTATGTGATATCATGAAGATATTGATCTTGTACAGCAATACTCAAATAATCGAATTGTTGTTAAACGATCAAAATATAATGGGAGTCGTTGGAATTTTGGAATATGATCCTGAATTCCCAGGATATAAATCAAATCATCGTGAATATCTTTCTGATGAATCTAAATTCAAAGAAGTGATACCAATTGAAGATTTGAAGATAAAGTCCAAGATAAAATCAACGTTTAGATTACAATTTTTAAAAGATGTCGTCTTGGCCAAATTATTGGACGATTCAACTTTTAGTTTGATCCAAACGATGATTTATTTCAAACAAGTTGATATAATTAAATTTTTACAAGAAGATAATGGATACATGGAACAATTATTCAGGTTGTATGAAGATTCAGATGATAATTTACAATTGAAAAGAGATGGTGTTAGAATGATGCATCAATTTACTTTGATTTGTAAAAATTTACAAGTCAATCAAAGATCAGATTTCTTTAAAAGTTTGGTGACAAAAGGTTTGTTAAAAATGTTCAAATTTTCGTTACAGGATGAAAACCGTAGCATTAGAGTGCTATGCACAGAATTGATTGTTTCTATCATTGAACATGATGTGATGCTTGTGAATGAAGCTTATAAAGAAGATGATACAAATGACATGACTTTGATGAAACTTTTGTCCAAACTTTTGGTGGAAGAACTAGATATTGGTTTGAAAACGCAGGCGTTTGAACTGATTAAGTTCTTATTGGATCCTTTAAACGATAGAGAAGATGAAGATAAAGTTGATCTAAGTGATTACATCATCAGTTTTTATGAAAAAGTTGCACCAAATTTATTCAGTCCTTTGATCAAAATTTCCAAAGGTGATAAATTATCGAATTCGATCAATGATTGTATCATGTTACAACATTTATGTGATTTGGTCAAATTTTGTTCTTTCAATCATCAAAGAGATATCTCCAAAAATTTTATTCTATCCAATGATTTGATCTTTGGTTTGAAAAATATGATACATCAAGATTTTAAAATGCCCATTAGATTGAATTCGATAAGATGTATCAAATCAATATTGATGTTAGACGATGATGATTATTCAAATTACATCGTTTCCAAAAATTGTCTCGAATTTACCACCCAATTCGATTTAAATCTCAATAATTTGGCAACTTCTACAGTGCTATCGATAGTGGAAATTGAAGATTTGAACAGTAAAGATTCCAAAAATTACGACAAAATAATGAACTATATCAATGGATTGATCAATTTTGAACAAGAAGACGATTTTTTATCGTCGAATAAACTCAAAAGAGAAGTCAGTAGAGATGATAACGAAGAAGAGCACAAAAAGGTCAAATGGGTCAAGAAGTTGTTCAAATGATCAATCACATGCCGGCTTTAATTTTTTTACCCCACAATTCAAGTTTTTTTTTCTGAAGGTTTGAAAAAAAAAAATTGATATTTAAAATTGTAATATAATGAAACAATTTGAGTTTTGAAGATGGAATTCAATAGAGAAGAATTTTTGGTTAGTACAAGTTTCAAAGCTGATTTGTTCAAAGGGAAGGTTGTATTTGTCACAGGAGGTGCTGGAACGATTTGTAGAAGACAAACAGAAGTTTTAATTGCATTGGGATGTGATCTGGCAATTATTGGCCGGAATCCACACAAGACCCAAAAACTGGCAGAACAAATGTCTAAAATCAATCCAAATTGTCAATGCATAGGAATTGGGAATGTTGATGTACGTAATGTTGATGATTTGGTCAAAGCTGTGGATTTGACGGTGACAAAGTTGGGTAAAATTGACTTTGTCATTGCAGGTGCAGCCGGTAATTTTTTATCTGATTTCAATCATTTGAGTTCAAATGCTTTTAAATCTGTTGTTTCAATAGACTTATTGGGAAGTTTTAACACGGTGAAAGCTTGTTTCGATCAGTTGAAAAAAAACAAAGGTTCAATTTTATTTGTCAGTGCAACTCTTCATTACTATGGATTCCCCTTACAAAGCCATGTAGGAGCTGCAAAAGCAGGAATAGATGCACTTTCCAACACTTTAGCGGTGGAATTTGGTCCTTTAGGTATTCGTGTAAATTGTATTGCACCCGGTGCCATTGCAGATACCGAAGGTATGAAAAGATTGTCAAAAGATAACTCTAAAACACAGAGATTGGTTCCTTTACAGAGATTGGGTAAATCAGACGATATTGCCAAGGCTACAGCTTGGTTATTCAGTCCTGATGCTGCTTATATCACAGGAACCATCACAGTAGTCGATGGAGGTCTTTGGCACATGGGAAATTTTCAATACCACGATCATTACCCTTCTGGAATGGTATCGCTCTTGAATCAACCCCTGAAGCTATAAAAAACCTTAACTATGGGACAAATTAGGTAAAAAAAATAAAATGGAAAAAAATGCGCCAAATTTCAATTTTTATCATTGAAATGTCGGACTGGACTGTAGACCCAAATCAACGTAAAACGTTGTTAAAACTTCAAAAAACTGGATCTAATAAGAAATGTTTTGATTGTGGAGTACCTAATCCACAATGGGCTTCACCAAAATTTGGTATTTTCATCTGTCTCGAGTGTGCCGGTGTCCATAGAGGCCTTGGAGTCCATATTTCATTTGTGCGCTCAATAACCATGGATCAATTTAAAGAAGAAGAGGTTAAAAGGATGGAATTAGGAGGTAATGAGAACTGTTCTAATTATTTTGTTGAACATGGTTTGGATCTTTCATTACCAGCAAAGGATAAGTTTGACAATTATATTGCAGCTGATTACAAAGAGAAGTTGACATGTTTGGTGGAAGGTCGTGCATTTGTTGAACCAGATCACTCAAAAGATGTTTTACCTTCAAAAAGTGTACCTTTGAAAAATGCACCTTCCAAAGTGGAAAATGAGACTTATTTTGCGACACTTGGAGCCCAAAACGAGTCAAGACCTGCTGATTTACCTCCATCAAAAGGTGGTAAATATGCCGGATTTGGTAATACACCACAACCACAGGAGAACAAAGGTTCTTTATCAGGTTTTACAATGGATGCATTACAAAGTGATCCGTTGGGTACTTTGACTAAAGGATGGGGTTTGTTCAGTAGTACAGTAGCCAAATCTGTGCAAGAAGTCAATGAACAAGTGATCAAACCAAACATTGCCCAATTACAAGAGAAAGATTTAGGAGTAGAGGCCCGTAGAGCAGTTTTACAATTTGGACACAAGATCAACGAGACAAAGAGTTATTTACAACAGAGACAAGAAGAGAATAGATATGGACAGTTGTTTGAAGGTTTGGGAGAAGAAGAACCAGTTCCAAATGCATTTGGAATGCAACGTCCACAACTGAAATCCAAATACCAAGGAATGCAAGGTGGAGCCAAGAAGGATGAGGATGAAGAATGGCAAAGTTTTTGAAATAGATGATTCTGTTTGACGAATCCTTTCATCAAGCACTATCAACTTTAAGTAGATCAATAAGAAACAACTTTTTGAGATTCTTTTAACAGATGATTTGAATGAATCTCTCCATAATAACATTGTGAAAAAACTGGGAATACTTATTTGGGTGAGCTAATATCTTTGAGGACTTCTGTCTCTTCCACCATCTCTTGATTCATACCTGTCGTATCCTCTATCTTGGTCTCTGAATCCACCTCTTCCACCTCTGAAACCTCCACGTCTACCTCTGAAATCGTCTCTGTCTCTGTAACCTCCATCTCTGAATCCACCACGACCACCTCCACGGCCACCACGGAATCCACCTCTTGGACCTCCACGGCCTCCACGGAATCCTCCTCTTGAACGAGGAGGTGGAGGAACGTACTCAGAAGTGTCAACGACAACTTCGATTTCTGCTCCTTCTAAATTGGATCCACTGGCTTTGGCAATGGCATCGTCCAACTCCTCTTGAGAGGCAAATTCCAAATGGCCAATTTGTTCAGGATCAATACGAACAAAAGTTGGAACAATGTCCGCCAATTGTTTGATATGATCTTTCAACTCTTGCCAAGCAATTGATTCTGGTAAATTGTTGACAAGGGCACGGTACAAACCTCTGGTCGAAGGTTTTTGTTCTCTGTGCTTGGCAAATTGAACATCCAATTGTCCACCAAACTTCTCAGAACCGTCTAAAGTGCTGACAGCAGTTTGAGCATCTTCTGGTTGTTCATATTCGATGAAAGCATAACCGTTAAGAACTCTTGGAGGCTTGATTGGACCAATGGCACTGAAAACTTCTTCCAATTCTTGTGGCTCAACTGCAAAGGTTAGTACCGTCGATAATTTTGATGGATGCACTTACTGTCAAATGGTAATGGTCTTACGAATAATTGAACTTTAGAAATTTCTCCGTCTGACATGTTGTTGTTGTATGAGAAGAATTTTCAAATGGAGAATTTTTCTTTTCTAGTAATTGGGAAGTTGTGCACGACTTTTGGAGGGGCAGGGGCAAAAACAAGGGAAGGGCAAAAACAAAGAAAGGGCAAGCAATTTGACATATGATGTAATTGCTTCATCGATGAGATGAGATGAAATTTGAATAGTTGCGATTGCTAACTGAAGTTGATGGATATAAAAACTTTGATTGTATAGATGTTTAAACCCTATTAAAGATGAAACCTTTATCCATTGGTAGAAAATTAAGCACTGTTATTCCATTTATCCTTTTATTGGGTTCTGGATTATTACTCTTTTTCCTCTTATTATCTGGAGCATCATCTTCTTCGAAATTGCTCAACAGATTTTATTGGTTAAAAGCCGATACTCCGGGATTGGGAAATTATGATGTTACGGAATGGACAAATTACAGATTATGTAATGGAGACAATCCTAAACAATGTGGATCAGGACAGGCTGCATTACCAATTTCACCAAAGGATAATTTTGGAACCAGTGGTAATCTTGCCCAATCATTTATTTCAAACAGAAATAGTTATTACTACGAATCAAGAGTGGGATGGGGGTTTCTTATCATTGCTCTTTTCTTGACCTTATTGGCTATTATCTGTACGTTACCACTGATGTGCTTGAGTTCTTCTGTTGTCATTAGCCTTGCATGGTTTTTAACTGGAGGTGCATTTGTCTTTATTGTAGTTTCTGCTCTGTTATACACTCACATTTTGGTGAAACTGAAAAATCTGTTTCAAGACAATGGTCAAAGTGCACATATAGGAAGAAAAATGATGGCGATGCTTTGGGCCACTGTTGTCATGTTAGGATTGGCTTCATTGTTGATGTTCACTTTAGGATGTTGTCAATTTTTCGCCAACCGTAAGTCCAAGAGACAATACAACGAGAAGGAACAACAGAACTCGGTTTACTCGGATGATGATACATATGCAGGAAATAGTCCACAGAGGAAAAAAGGATTTTGGAACAAAAGGTCAACTACAGCAACAGCAGGTGCAGGTGCAGCTGGAACTGGAGCTGGAACAGAACCTTTGGTTGCAGAACCAAATACTCCATCTAAAGTGAACTTTTTTAGAGTTCGTAACGATAAAGATACTACAGACCCAAACTACGGATACCAAAGACAAGGCAACATTGATGTTTAGACATTTTATAACAATTGTTTCTTTTTCTCTTCATCGGCCCGACATTTTTATTTTATTCCGTTACCCCGGACTTTTCAAATTGCGCAAACTAGCGATTTTTATTACCCCGGATTTTGATGTCAAACTCGATGAAACTTTTCAGTGTGAAAAACACCGCAGAGACCGCATAAATGAATGACCTATTTTAATTTTTCTATTGGATAAGTTTCCATCAATCCATTATTTGTATTGTTGTAAAAGGATTGTGGTATGTTTTAAATCACTAGTTATCAATTATTTATATAGTGCTTGAATCCAATTCTGAAATTTTCAAATTGACATCAAAAATTCATCCCCTCAGTTTGTTATTGTTCAATTTCTTTTTGTGTTTACGTCCAAGATGTCGAACAAACAGTGGGATATCATAAAAGCGGAGAACGGTACTCAGAGAATTTCACAACTGTGTGACAGATGTTGTACCAAAAAGATCAAATGTGATGGTTTACCAGGAAGTTGTACCAATTGTTTAAAAATTGGTTTTTTTTGTAAAACAACTGATAAACTTAGAAGAGCATCATTTCCAAAAGGTTATACCAAAACTTTGGAAAAACAAGTTGTTGATTTAGAGTTGGAGAATAACAAGTTGAAAAATGAATTGAAAGAGTTGAACAGGAATTATCCCAAAAATACCAAGGCTGAATTAGGTTTGGGAAGTAATTCTAACTTGTTAAATTTTGTCAATACTGTGATTAATTCTGATGATGATGATTTCTTCAATTTGAACCATGTCTTACAACCAAGACAAAAACTTGAAAAAGATTGTTTGAGTTTTGATCAGTTTAAATTGAATCCACTCGATGATTATTTGATGAAAAATTATGACATCAATAAAACTGTTAAACCAGTTCAAGAAATCAATTCTGCCTTTCACAAACCTGTCAGTTTCACTTATCTTTTAGTGAAATTTTTGAAACCAGTCTTTCATAAATCGATTGAATTGAATGATGGTAGTAAAAATGATACAACTCTTTCCAAATATTTTAACTATTTCAACAAATTGATTCCAATATTGGACTTTAAAAAATTTTGCAACCATTATCTCAACTTTGTCAATAAGTATGATGATGCAGTCAACAGTGAAACTGAAGATGCCATTAATTATGAAACTTTATTTGATGAACATGATCGTCTCTTTCTGATCAAGTTATTAATTCTTTTGAAATTCGATTCTCAAGATTCTTGTCCAATTTCAATCTGGGATTTGAAAAGTATTTTAGACTCTGAAGTCAATTTTTTATCACCTTCAATTGACAAATTTGAGATTTTATTACTCACTTTGTCATATCTTCATCAATTTGAACTTGGGATGAATTCAAACTCAGCTTTAAACGAATGGTGTTATCATTTGTTATCGACTAGTTTACATTTTCTCAATACTTTAGGTTTGAACATCAATACCAAGGAATTGATTCCTTATGTTGAAAATGAAGAATATCTATTCCAAGACAACTTCATAAGGTTAAAATTGTATTGGAGTTTCCGCATCTTGTTAAGATCGATCAAGATTGAATTCAACTACAACTATAAAAATCTCAAGTTGATTAAAGAATCTGCAGAATCTTTCAAACCTGATTCTTTGGAAACAATGATTGTATTTGACAAAGACTTGATTTTAAGTATTCAATATCTCAACTTGATCAAAATCATCCCAATCAATTTCCTTCAACTATCGAATTTTGAGATGGATAAGATTAACAATGATTTGACGGAATGGAGAAACAATTTCGATGGTTGTAAAGAATTGAATGACATCACAAATGGTGATATCTTTCAAAAACAGTTGATTGGTATTTACTATCACTACAAATCGATTATGAATAGAAATGAGGTCAAAAATTCCGTTATTGATAATGGATTTTGCATTTTAAAAGATTTGATGAATTACGAATTAAAACCAAAAATCACTCGTGGACGGAAGAAGAGAAATTATGACGGTTCAGTAGTTAACGTGCCGGTTCATGTTGATGTTTTGGATAAATTGGACTCTTTGAACGAATTCGAAATCGAATTGGTAAAGAGTAAATTATCCATTTTGACAAGTCAATTCAAAAAAGAATTACTTCTGGCTTGTTTAAACGGGTTAGATTTGCATAAAATTGAAATCATTGTTAAAGTGTTTGATATTGCCAACTGTGGATTCCAAGAATTATTGGCAAAGTTGAGTAAAATGAACATGAACTCAATTGTCAGACGTGCATCGAATCAACATTCAACTATTGACGTCACCAAGGAATTTAACGACTTGCATGAATCTTTCACCATGTCAAACACTCACTCTTCTCCCGAAGAGACACCTATTACCACATCGGGATCGGAATTCTCGTTCGACATGTCAAGAAATCCCTCAGTTTCGACATCTGTGTCTACGGCTATGTTGATGTCTAGAACTCCATCTTTACTCCCTGTGGAAGAAGAGAGAAAGTCGTATATGGAAGATGGTATCAAGATTGAAGTAGAATCTTTATTCAGTAAAAATTACAACCAACTGAGAGATGATGATGATCTTTTAAGATTAAAACATAAGGTTTTGGGCTTAACTTGACTCGATTTGAGGCTTGAACGGCCCCTAAATCGCACTATGCACTATTTACTATTTATTATAATATTTATTTACGCCAGTCTTATGACCTAATTCCTTAAGTGGCAGTGCATCTTTATAGCCACCCCCTTATTCAATTGTAATGGCACAGGAGAACTTTCCTGAAGTGGTAATTACCCCATGTGGGCCACTTTCATATGTTGAAACGCTTAAAAAACTATTTCTAAAAAAAAATATGCCCCCGCAACGTTTTGCCCTTTTTCATGCATGCAGGATTATGCACGATGGAAGGGGCGTTTGCAATCCATGAGATGTAGATTTCAAAGCATCACTGGACCAAATTAGAATACGGTTTATATACTGCATAGTCTTACTTTTGGTTGTTAAGATGAAGTTACAATATTGGCCTAAACATGTCAAAATTTTAGTGGTTTTGTTCGTAATTGGAACAGTTTATATCTGCATTCACTCTGTAACAGGTTACGAAGATTCTTTAGTTCTTAATAAAAATGTTATTGGACAGAAATTTGAGAGTTGGAAATATGTTTCTAGTGAACCTGAAGAAGAAGACGAGATTGTGGAGGATGTAATTCAAGAATATGACGAAACAAATGTCCCAGTTTTCATGACACAAATCATGCATCTCATGGAAACTCTTCTGCCAAAGAAGAAAGCCGGTAAATCTCGTCCAAATGAATGTACTTTGGAAACTTTGAGAATAGATCCTGACTATGAAGGTCCAGTATATTCCAAAGAATATCTTTCCAAATGTTTGACTGTGAATTATGACGTATACGAAGATTTACAGAGTAAGCATGCGAGATTGGTCAATAATTTACCGGATAGTTGGCCAGAAGGAATGTTTTCAGATACAAGAGGTATTGTCATGGTTGGTGGAACATTTTATTCGATGTTGGGCTATTTAGTCATCAGAATATTGAGAGAAAGGGGTACAAATTTACCCATTGAAGTTTTCATGCCTCCTGGAACTCATGATGAACAATATTGTAATGAAATCTTACCTCAGTACAATGCCAAATGTATCACACTTTCTAGGATCATGGATGAGAACTTGATATCTAAATTGGACGTCAAAGGATACCAGTTGAAATCTTTACTGTTCTTACTGTCAAGTTTTAACGAGATGTTGTACATCGATAGTGATAATTATCCTTTGTACGATGTCGAGCCAATTTTTGAAAATGAACCTTTTACCAGTCATGGAATGGTTCTTTGGCCAGATTTCTGGAGAAGAGCCACTTCTCCTCTGTATTATGACATTGCCGGTATCAAATTGGGGAAACAAGTGAGATATGGAGTTGATACGGTGACTAATCCAGAAGTTTATGCCAAGATGGAATTAGTTCTTGATGAAGAGGTGAGTCTTCATGATAGAGAAGGAGCTATTCCTGATGGTACTGGTGAAAGTTCATGTATTTTCTTGAACAAGAAGACTCATGTTAAAACCATGTTGTTGAGTATGTATTACAACCTTTACGGTCCAGAGAATTATTATTCTTTGTTGAGTCAAGACACATTTGGAGAAGGAGATAAAGAGACTTTTGCAGCTCTGCTGGTTGCATTGGGAGAACCTTATTGGCAAGTCAAAACCCGCGCCCAACCAGGAGGAGCTCTTTTACATGATGGTAAAAGACCAAGATCAACATCAATGTTACAATACAATCCTATCAGAGATTTTGAAATTTACAAAGAATTGTACGAAGCACTTCATGACTCCAAACAACTCACTTATAACAAGATGAGAGTTCCAAATTACTACAATGAACATAACAACAACATTTCATTTATACATTACAATTTGGGTAAACTTGAACCTTTGGGGATGATCGGTTGGAATAGGCGATATGGTTACGATTTAACAGATATCGGATTTGATTTTGAACTCCATAACGTTGAATTAATGGTTGAGATGTTCTGCAGTGAAGATCCAACTAAAAAAGTTATATTTGAGTATTCAAAAGCCAATGCCGATGCTCTGTGCAGAGAAAGTAAAAATTTATTTGACAGGATGAGCAGCACAAAGGACAAAGTTATTACCGATAAGCTGGATCTCGATAGACTTGAGTCATTTTCAAACATTTAATTAAAAACTAGCCACATGGGGGTTTATAATTTTCGATCTTATAATAGAGATGTAAGCGTAGCACGTGGTTGTGAAACTAGATATGGGAAACAACACCAAAAGGGTATTTATTAAATTTGATTCAATTTTTATCAAGAATTACTTTGGTCTATCTGCAATAGCAATCTATACAATATCAGTTTCTTTGTAAATCTTTTCTTCTGAATCTGCTGTTATAAATGTTGTTATCGTAGTTTTGGGGGTGTTTTTATTCAACACTCTTCACGTGCGCAGGCACGTTGTCAGAGAAAAAAAAAATTATTTAATAATTCTATTGTTGTAAAAGGGCAAATGCATGTAACATGCAACAAAAAGGGCATATTTAAGCCTAGGATCTGGACTTGAACGTTGTGAAATCACGATATTGGTCCACAATTCACTGTAATAAGTCGCATGTGTTTAGTAAGATCTGCATTGCACTTTCTTTCAAATTTTTAAAAATCCTCTTATCAAAGTATTTATAACCCCCCAAGTCGTCTGACATTAAAACCATCGTATGAGTGGAAGAAAATCCAGTTTTGCCTCGAGCAAGTACTTTAGGTTCTTGTTCATTTCCATGGCTATATCTATTTCATTGTTCTTCATCAATTTTTCATTTGGATTTGACAAAGCCGATCAAGCCATTCAAACTTTTAGAACTAAATCTTCTCAACAACTTAACCCCCAAATTGTCAAAGGAGATGTACCACCTTTAGAAGTAGATGGACTGACTCCAATATTACAAGAACAAACTCCGGAATTTCAAATTGGGAAATTTTGGGACGAATTCTGTGAAATGATGGTGAAATATTCTCCAACTGATTTCAAATTGGATAAAACAAGACCTCTGGAATGTAAGCTTGAAACCAATTTGAATGATCCAGAAGCAGATGCAGAACTCTATTCTGAAGAATTTTTGGGACGTTGTTTGAAGTTGGATTATAAAGATTACATCAAATTGCAAAAATTGCATAAAGATTTCATCTTTCATCTTCCTCCAGAGAATTATGGTAATGATGTTGCCAAATCTTATTATAAAGGTCAAGGTATTGTGATGGTTGGTGGATACAAGTTTTCTATCATGGCTCAATTGGTGATAATGCTTTTGAGAGAAAAGGGAACCACATTACCAATCGAAGTGATGATTCCATATGGAGAAGAAGATGAAGATTTTTGTGCCAAGTTGAAAGATTTGAATGCCAAATGTATCAAGCCAGTTATTGACAAACGGGTTTGGCAACTGCTCAACATCAATATGTATCAAAACAAGATCATTGCAATGCTTTCATCTAGTTTTGAAGATCTCTTGTTTTTGGACAGTGATAACTATCCTTTACACAGTCTTGATAATATCTTTGAATCAGAAGTTTATAAAGAATATGGATTTGTCTCTTGGCCAGATTTCTGGAGAAGATCCACATCTCCAGCATTCTATAAAATCATTGGAAAGAAGTTGGGAAAGATAGTGAGAAACAACGTTGATGAATTCACTCCTGTGAAGAAGTATTCGACAGGATATGAAAATTTGTTCACAGATGTACCTTTACATGACAGGAAAGGTACTTTAGCCGATGGACTGTCTGAAACTTCATCCATTTTGATCAACAGATTCAAACATGCCCATACTTTAATGCTCAGTTTTTACTACAACTTCAATGGGCCAAATCTTTACTACTATCTCTTGACACAAGGAAATTTTGGAGAAGGAGACAAAGAAACATTTGTTGCTGCAGCTCATCTGCTTAACAAGGAGTATTATCAGGTGAAGACAGGTCCAAAGATTGGTGGTAATTTGTTATACGGAGGTAAAACTCCAAGAGGTCCATCGATGATTCAATTCGATGCCACTAGAGATTACGAACTCTATAAAGAGCTGAAGGTTAAATTTACAGAACCAGAAGAAAAAGAATACACTGTCAAAGATGTTTCACAATTCTTCAACACTCATAACGATCAAGCTCAATTTTTACATTACAATTTGGGTAAAATGGATCCACTTCAATTGAACGTTTTTAGAGAACGCAGATTGGGTTACGATTTGAAAACAATTGGTTACGATTTCGAATACAGAAATATGGAACTTATGAGTCTGTTTTTATGCACTGAAAACAAAAAGATCAATTTCCAATATTTGAAGAAATCAAAGATGAATGAAATTTGTGATAATTTGAGTGATATCTTGAAGTTTATGGGAGAAACTTCTGTTAACGTTGTGCTTTAGTTCATGCAGGGAATGGGCGATCTTTATTATATAGATAAAAAATAATGAAAATATCGAAAAAATAAAAAAGAAGATTTGATAAAAATCACAGTAAAATGAAACTTTATCGGTATGGAGAACATGAAAGACAAGTCATTGCGTGTTATAATCCTGACACTGAATACAAAGATGGATTGATTTTCATACATGGAGGTTTATGGCGTGATAAATCTAATACTTATAAAGATTGGGAAGTGATCATTCCTCATATCCTCGGCAAACTACCTTATAAGGTATATTCTGTGGATTATAGACTCAGTCCTGAGGTGAAAAATCCCCAACATATCAAAGATGTTACTCTGGCAGTAGAATTGGTTTCTAAAACCCATTCTTTGGATTCAATTTCTTTATGTGGTCATAGCTGTGGTGCAACATTAGCCGTACAACTTTTGAACCTTGAACTCTTCGAAATTGCAGTAAAACTACCAAAATTCGAGAAACTTTTCTTATTAGATGGGATCTACGATTTGAACAGTCTCATAGATGAATATCCCGAACTCGAACCATATATTGTAGAACTGTTCGAAGAAAATTGGGGTCACGTGACAGTGTCGATGATGAAGAAACCAGATTTGACCAAATGGACAAAATTGGATAAGATTGTATTTGTTCACAGTACTGAAGATGAACTTTTAACCTTGAGACAGACAAAAGAGTTTCGAGAATGGTTGAAAACACATGATCTTGATTCGGTTCTTCATCATGAACCATTGGGATCACATAACAATGTCTACATCAACCAAGAGATTATCAAATTCTTTATGTAGATTTTAAGTTCTTCTTTTAGAGAACTCTACACGAATGATCAAGTTTCTGAAACCACGGCCATCATAACGTTCCATACACTTCTGTGCCACGGCAGATGTGGTGAATTCGATGTATGCAAAACCTTTGGACCTTCCAGTGTCATGGTTCCGTACCAAGGAGACTTTGTTGATGTGTGCAGAGAATGGCAGTAATAATTCCATCAAATCATGTTCATCCACGTTCTCGTTCAATTGTGAGAAACGTAAAGTTGTGGAACGATCGTCATCTTCACGTTTTTCCTCACGGCCCGCCAATTTCAGTCTCAAACGAGGCGGCACATAAACCGATTTACCCGAAGAAGATTCCGGTTCTGGAGTTGGAGTCTCCGCCACTTTATCTGGATCAACACCCAATTGGTCTTTGTATGGACATTTCGAAGTGAAATGGGCTCCACCACAGGCTCTACATTTCAAAGTTGAACTCAGAATCCGTTTCAGTTTTTCTTCGTCAACTTTCTCGGCTTCTTCTTTATCGAGGTTTTTCCATTCTGTTCCTAGATTGAGATACACCGGTTCTCCCAATTGTGTAGTTCTAAGATTTGGACCTGGAGCTGCATCTTTCTCGGTGCCAAATTTTTTCCAATTCCTTCTCAGAGCCACGGCGGGATGAACTTTCTCTGTAATCGTCACTTCTTTCACTATTTGTGTCACTTTCACTTTCTTATTTTGTTCGTTGTATTTGTACGAAATCACAGTCTTGGTTCCATCACTATTAGAAATGATCTCTGGAGCTGGAAGCCCATCTTCATCGGCCCAACTTTGTGACATGCCCTATTTTTGAGTTTTTTTTTTCAGTTTTAAATTTTTTGATTTTTTTTTTGAAAAGTAAATTTTTTTGAAAAATTTTTCAGTGATTGTGGACTTTTTGGTTTTTTGTGCACGACCCGAAAAGGGGGTTATTTGAGAGTTGGGATTGAGAAATGTAAAGATAAAATGGAGTATTTAAAGATATTATTCATCTCCACGTAAAGCTCTGGCGACCGCAGGTCTACGCATCATTTGCTTTGTCCATTTATAGACTTCAGGATATTCAACTTTCAAATTGATGCCAATTCTGTCCACCACGTTGCTCCAGGGTACGAAGCTTAGATCTGCCACAGTTAATCGATCACCCACGAGCCAAATGGGATAATCGAAATATCTTGATTGAGAAAGAGGAGTGGTGCCTGCAGAATAAGCAGCAGCATTTTCGGAATCTAATTCCATGATCAACAGTTCACGGCGTTCAGCCAAGGCCATTTCGATGACTCCATAAACCCGCCGTACTTCGTCTGTATAACGTTCAACAGCACTGGGAACATTTTGAGAATGGAAATACCGGAAATGAAGAGCTTGTCCAATCATCGGAGCATGTCCAGATACCTGGTAAAAAAGAAAAGAATTGATTTTACTCTGTTCGATCAAGTCGGAGGACCAAATTGGACATTCTCCATGTTCACGGAGATATTTGGAACAGAGATATAAAATGATCAGGCCCGATTCCCAAATGGCTGTATTGGTAGAATGGTCTATCAACAGCGGAACCCTGGCATTTGGATTGATCAGTACAAATTCAGGAGCCCTTTGTTCTCCCAGGTTGAAATCGAGAAAAAGAGTGTTATATGAATAGTTGAGTTCTGAGAGTACGAGCAGTACTTTAAATCCATTTGGAGCAGATCTGTGGCTGAAAAGTGTGAATCCATCATTGGGTAAGTTTTGGAAAAACCTGGTAATCCTACTGAAATCTGGTCCTTGTTGTGGCTCTGTGGATGGTTGGTCGGTTAGATTGACTGATTTAAGACCCGCCGAAAGATTGGATATTGCTCTAGACATGATTGAATATTGTGAATTAAGGCTATCTGTGCAACACTTATTCACTTATTATCGAATAATGAATAACTCTGTGTTAACCTTTTTACTCTTTGTCCAAATTGGAAAAAACACAGCTTAAAACTGGAAATTTTACGCTTTGAGCGATGAGGCATTAGATGCATATTGTGGGGCAAAACCGGGCCAAATGAGATTTGAAAGACTGTGGAATGATCAGGGGATCTAGATATAACTACAGAAGTTTATTTTGACAACGTTAAAGACATGTTATTTACAACAGAGCCAAGCGGAGAATAATGCAAATTCGATTCAAATTTCAACTATTAAAAAATGTGCGTCGAGGACATGACTTCTAAGGTTGGATTGTGGATGGGGTCGTGTATGTAGGCTCAAACGCCTTGGACTTGAAAGACCCAATTGCCTGTCATAGGATCATAACTTATGAATTTGACATTTGGCATGTTTTTCAACTTCTGGATGTGCTTTGTGGTCAATTCATGTTTTGGATCCAAAATCGGCTTTTTGGTGCCTCTTTCTATAGGATAACACAGTTCTAAAGTAATTTGCAGTTTTAAATTCAAACCTTCACCTCTTGGAGGACGTAGATTCATATCCGGATAAACCATCACCAGTTTCTTGTCGATTATCACGAGATTGCCGATAATTTTACGTACTGGTGGTAATGAAGTCAAATCAACCGGTTCTAAAAATTCAATTTTACCCATGTTTTCACGTCCAATGGTGAAATTTTTGACCGTTTTCAACTCCACGGGTGTCATATGATCGATTTCTGTCTCGTTTGGACTGAACCAATAATCTTCATCGGTTTCTGATTCTTCCTCGGGTTGTACCAATCCAGGGGAATCTTCTGAATTCTCAAGTTCCGGACTCTTGGATGGTAAATCTCTCACCGGTGTCCCAATAGGACTGTCGTCTTCTTTCTTTGAAACCAATTTTTTGATGCTGGACTCATTCGGTTGGAAAATTGAAGAAGTCAAAATGGCATCATTCACTTTTTTACTTGCCAGAGCATCATTTTTCACCAATTCAGTTGAAGTCTTGACCAAATCTGTAGATTCACTTGTCACAATGGGCAGGCTACCTCCTAACAATTTGAGTTTACTGGTCTTTGGCGACTTCAAAACTGCAGTGTCGTTGACTTGGAATAGAGGTTTATAACTCAATCTATAGGCTGCTGTCAAACTCACTTGTTTCACAGGAGGTTTAGAAGGTGCAGAAAGTTTGCGCACTTGTGGTTGTAAAGACTGTTGTTGTTGTTGAGCAGGTGGCAGTGTGATACTGCTGAATAGAGCATTGTTACCATAAGGATTGGACATACCAGTTTGTTGTTGTTGTTGCTGTTGTTGTGTGATTTGTTGGTTATTTCCAAACAATCCACCAGAATTGTTACTGCTGTTGCTGTTGTTGTTACCGAAGAGTCCTCCAGATTGAGCAGTAGGTTTGGAACCGAACAAACTTCCAGATTGTTGCGTGTTGTTATTATTTCCGAAAAGTCCACCGGTGGTTCCCCCTGTGTTGTTCAGGTTGGTGTTGGTGTTATTACTGAATAATCCACCAGAAGGAGCTGCAGGTTTCAGATTGAACAATCCACCGGATTGTTGGGTGTTGGTATTGTTATTGCCAAACAACCCTCCTGTAGTTGGCAGCTGAGTGTTGGTCGAAGAATTGGCACCAAAACTGAAACCTCCGGATCCCGAAGCAGTCGTGGTGTTGTTATTACTGAACAACCCACCAGAAGGTTGTGCAGCTGTGTTATTGCTGAACAATCCACCAGAAGGTTGTGTGGAATTGTTTCCAAATAAACTTCCAGATTGAGCAGCAGGTTTGGCATTGAACAAACCTCCTGATTGTTGTTGTTGTTGGTTGTTTCCAAAGCTGAAACCTGATCCAGAAGGAGCAGTCGTGGCAGTGGTGTTGTTGTTGTTACCGAACAAGCTTCCAGTAGCAGGTTTGGACCCAAATAACCCACCAGAAGTGTTATTGTTAGCTCCAAATGGAGACGAACCAGTGTTGTTGTTGGTACCGAACATTGAACCAGAAGGAGCAGCCGGTTTCAGACCGAAAATCCCTCCTGATTGTTGGTTATTTGTCAGTCCAAAAGCAGGAGCAGCATTGTTCTGGCCAAAACCAAAGCTTTGGCCGGAGTTTGTGTTGCCAAAAGTGGACGTTTGGGCAGTGTTTGTGTTGGCATTGTTGCCGAAGATTCCTCCTGAGGTGTTGTTGGACAGCCCAAAAGGTGAGCCGGTGTTCTGGCCAAACAGAGATGTGGTGTTGGTGTTGCCAAAGGCAGGAGTTTGGTTGTTGTTGCCAAAGATTCCGGTATTTTGTTGCTGTTGTTGTCCGAATCCAGAACTAGTGTTGTTTGATGCACCAAATGGAGAAGCATTTGCACCAAAAGCCGAAGTTGTGGTGGTGGTGTTGTTGTTGTTAGAGCCAAAAGATCCAAAAGTTTGGTTGTTATTACCGAAATTGGACCCAAAAGAGTTGTTGTTTGGAGTTTGGGAGGTGTTATTGGCCCCGAAAATCCCTCCAGATGCTGGTTTAGCACCGAATAAACTGTTATTTGAGTTGTTATTTGCTCCAAATGGAGAAGAAGGAGTGTTATTTGTCTGGCCAAAAGCCGAATTGGCCGAGTTTTGGCCGAAAATACCTGTTTGTTGTTGGTTATTGGCACCAAATGGAGACGAAGAAGCTCCAAATGCCCCCGAAGTGGTCTGTCCATTACCAAAACGTCTATTCAGGTTGTAATCCAGCATTCTCAACTCTTCGAAGGAGAAGTTTTTGTACTCTGGCATCGAAGAGACGTTCTGGAAGATGGCGGTGTTTTGGGTGGCATCTTTCTCGGTATAAGGTTTGAAAGGGGCATTTGCCGTTCCTTGATTGGCACCGGTGATTGCAGAAGAGCCGAAAGGAGTGGTTCCGGAGCCAAAAGAGCTCGTTTGACCGAATCCCGACGGCTTTGCACCAAAGATGTTGGTGTTTGTGTTTGTGTTTGCACCGAAAGCAGAAGTCTGGTTATTAGATCCGAATGCTGAGGGTTGATTTGAGCCGAATAAAGGAGCAGATTGTTGTTGTTGGGAGCCAAAAGTGGTCAGAGGTTGTGTAGCGCCAAAGGGCGAAGGAGTCGATTTGGGAGCCGCTGAACCAAAAGCATTGGGTTGGGATTGTGTGGATCCAAATGGAGAAGATGCTGCCTGGAAACCGGATGATGGATTCTGTGTTCCAAAACCTCCAAACGCTGAGGTTCTTCCAAACATGAATGATGAAGTTGAAATGTTTGAGTTGATGATTTGGAAATTGTTTTGAAGATTTTTATGGGAAAAAGTGCACGACTTTTGTGGGTGAAAAAGGGGTGTCGGGAGTGAATAGTGGGGTTTAGAAGTGAGGGGGGAGTAAGAGAAGTGGGAAGGGGATTGATGGAAAGAGAATGATGGGAGGGGATTAAAGATTAGATGTGGAAATTGGATTTTGAAGTTGATTAGTTGAGTTGAGAATTAGAGAAATTTTAAAGATATTAGATTTAAAATTGATTTAATTTGGTTTTATTATAAATGTACATATATGTATATATATGTATATATCATATAACTCTAAAAAGACAAATAATGTACAGAATATGATGTATAACAATACTGAAAATCCATAAAGAATATAATTAAAGTTTTAATTACAGTTCAAAAATACTCATAATGTTTTAAATGCTGTTTTAAAGAGTTAGTGCTTAAAGAATTAGTGCTTAAAGAATTAGTGCTTAATTTGTCTTATTAAACACTCATGTGAAAAGGGATACAATTGTGATAAATAAGATAATAATCAATTATACCAAAAAACATCCAAATAAGTCCCTTATACATCTGAACTCAATTCACTCAAACATCCATCATCATCTCTTGTCTCCCTATTATCTCCCTATTCTCTCCATCTCCCGCCTAATTTTCTAATTTTCCACCGCGCTCCGCCTAAAAAATCTCCGCCCAAACGCGTCTTCATTCTTAATCACCACTATGGGTATCAAAGGACTCAACTCTCTCATCTCTGAACACGCTCCTGCAGCCATCAGACAATCAGAAATCAAAAGCTTCTTCGGAAGAAAAGTAGCAGTAGATGCTTCTATGTGTTTATATCAATTTCTAATCGCTGTGCGTCAAGCAGATGGACAACAATTGACTAATGAAAATGGTGATACAACATCACATTTGATGGGTTTTTTCTACAGGACAATTCGTATGGTGAACAACGGAATCAAACCTTGTTATGTTTTCGATGGAAAACCTCCTGTTTTAAAAGGTGGAGAACTCGAAAAAAGGTTGAAGAGAAGGGAAGAAGCTTTAAAACAACAGGAAGCCATTAAGGAGACAGGAACTGTAGAAGAACTTGCCAAATACGAGAGAAGACAAGTAAAGGTCTCTAGAGAACAGAATGAAGATGTGAAGAAACTTTTAAAGTTCATGGGAATCCCTTTTGTAGAGGCACCTTGTGAAGCAGAGGCCCAATGTGCAGTACTTGCCAAAGCCGGGAAAGTTTATGCAACAGCTTCTGAAGATATGGATACTCTATGCTATGAAACTCCTTACTTACTCCGTTATCTTACAGCTTCTGAGGCTCGTAAATTACCTGTAAATGAGATCGATTATGCCAAAGTCATGGAAGGTCTTGGCTTGGATTTGAACCAATTCATTGATATGTGTATATTGTTGGGATGTGATTATTGTGAGACGATTAAAGGAATTGGGCCTGTCACAGGGTTTAAGTTGATCAAAGAGCACAAATCGATCGAAAAAGTGATTGAATATATCGAATCCCAACCCAATTCAAAGTACAAAATCCCGGAGAATTGGCCCTTTGTAGAGGCCAGGGAGTTATTTTTACACCCTGAAGTTTTGGATCCTGCAAAAGTGGATCTCAAATGGGTCGAGCCAGATGTGGAGCTGTTGGTGGAATACATGTGTAAAGAAAATGGGTTCAGTGAACAACGTATCAGAGAAGGATGTGAAAAGTTGAAAAAGGGGGTGAAATCTAGTACTCAGGTCAGATTGGACGATTTCTTTGGATTCAAGGGGGCTCTGCTGGTTACCAAGAGGACTAAAGAGGACGATAAGAAGAAGAACAGTAAGAAGAGAAGAAAATAGATCAAGTTTTGTGTGTTTTTGTAGATCATGGTGTGTTTTTGTAGATCATGGTGTGGTGTTATGAGGTAAAAAAGTGGTGTTATGAGGTGAAAAAAGTGGTGTTATGAGGTAAAAAATGGTGTTGTGAGGTTTAAATTTTTCATCCCATCGCCAAATCAAAAGAGATCGAAAATGGAGCCACATTCAGATCCAAAATTCCCTCCAATATGTATAAAAGACATCAAGATGCCCAATAAGAACACAAGATACCTAATACATGCTCATCTCGTAGCTTTCCAATCCGGAGACATTCCTAAACTCTTCATCACCGATTACACTTTTGGAGAGAACATGCTGGCTTTATACGATTTCCCATCACCTATTCAAATAGATAATGACTCAATTGCAAGCCAAGAGATCATGGGAATCAAACTATTTGGAGAAAAAGTGTCTAAAGTAGAAGAATTCCTCGCAAATTGTCAATTATCATTACCAAATCTGTACTACGGTAAAGTTATCATGGCAGATAGATTTATATTTGTAACAATTGAAATGAGGGCTCATAAATACGATGCCAAAACAGGCCCATTGTTAGAAGGTATACTAGATAGTATAAGTCTACTTGAATATAGAGAAGATTCCCAATTGAGAAGAGATTTGAAGAAGAGAATAGAAGAAAGATTTACCAATAGGACCAAATTTAGAGCTCTAAGTGCATTAAAAGTTGAAAATGATTCAGTAGAAGAATCCCAAGTCAAACTTGAACCGGTGGAAAACTTGGAACCCATTCCAATTGAGACTTTCCTGCCAAGTTTGGAAGAAGAATCTGTCTGTAGTATCAAAAAACTATTGAGGATAGCTGATCTCAGTAGACATGAATTAGATTCCCAATATTATGAAATTGAAGCCTTTATCAGTGGAATCATACCTTCCACTTTAAAAGACATTGTCCTAGTCAATGAGAATGGAACTGTTGAATTGAGAAACATCGAATTGTTTTTAACCGATGATACAGGAACGATTAAAGTGACCATCTCCAACAATTTACGTATTCTTCAATTTCTCTTGGGAGATGATCCTACATGCAATTCAAGCTTCCAATTGATCAGAATGAGCATGGTGTCTAGTTTTGAAGATCAATTGGAACAATTACTTCTAAATAAGAAGAAACATCGTTTTATGGTGAAATGGGACAAACACAAATTGGATCAACGTACAAATTTACGATTGGCCAATTGGACATGGACAGATGTCATATACATGGAGGAGTTGATATGATTAGTTGTCATTGTCCAAGAACAGAATCAAGTCTTTAATGACCTTCAACCGTTTCTCAGATTGTTCAATGAACAAAGAATGTCCCATATTTTGGTATTCGATCAAACAACGTTTGTTTTTGGTCTTTGGGAATTGTTTGTCCAAATTTTGACAAAACTGTTCTGATCCTTTGAACCAATTGATATGGTCATCTTTTGAATGCAAGATCAATAAAGATTTTGTCTGGTCAAATCTGGAATATTTCTCTTGTTTGAGTAAATGACGACCTCTTAAAATCATGTCTCTTAATTGGACAATTGTTCCTGTGGGACGGGATAAATCGTCTTCCATGATGAACAGACCATAGTTAGGATCAGAAGTGACGAAATGTTGATTCAATTTAGTATCAAAGGGGAAATCTTCTTTGAATTTACAGATAAATCTAACGGCATATTCCAATACTAAATTTGGTTTGGTATCAGGATGTAAAAGTATCAATGGAGCACAACAAATAGCACCTTTGATCTTATCTTTATGTGATCCTGATACCAAATAGTTCAAGATGAGTCCAGAACCCATCGAATGGCCTATTAAATATATCGGTAACTCTGTTTGTTCCAGATTGTACAAGATGAAATTGTCCAAATCTTTGAACGCATAACGATCGTTTGTGGCTCCACGAAATTTACCAGGAGATGTGAGACCAGCACCTCTTTGATCGAAGAAGAACGTCTCATATCCAGCTTTTGAGAGATTTTCGTAGAGCTCTGTATAAATCTGATGATGTTCTGCAAAACCATGGACAAAGATTAGACGGGCTTTTGGCTTCCCAATTGATTTGGTCAAGGTACAATAGAACTCAATTGCACCGATTTTCACTTTTTTATACTCGATGACATCTAAGGATGGTTTATAAGGATGTTGATCTACGTTATAGTACTTTCCAAGTGTTTTTGGATCGAAAGAAGTTTCTTCAAACATGTCTCTTTGAGGTTACGAAATTTGAGAGTCGTGCATTAAAGTCTAATTATTCCGTTTTAGGCGACGTCTGTTCAGAACCCAGTGGGCTGGTGAATCTACCTATGAACTTTTTCATGCTTTTATCCATGCCACTCAGTCTTCTGAATACTTCTACAATGGGCCAAGGTAACAGTCTTAAGATCGGCATGAGATTTCCGTAGAATGGGATTTTCAATTCCCCTCTTCTACCCAATTCCATGGCTCTCACGATACTTTTGGCAACGTAGATCGGGTCTAATTCAGGGGCTAAGAATACAGAAGGAGTTCTTACTCCTTTGAACATCGTTGTTTTGAGTTGTCCAGGGCAGATGAGTAAAGTTTTAATACCATGAGGAGCCAAAGAAGGAGGGCCCAACTCATACGACAAGGACTCGTGCAATGCTATTAATCCGGATTTAGATGCTCCATAGGCACTCAATCGTGCAGGAGATATGTACCCTAAAACAGAGGCCACAGTCACTATATAACCCCTTTTATTTTGGATCATTTGTGGTAAAAATGCTTTGATCGTGTAGAAATTTGAAAGCAAATTGACTTGAATGGTGTCTTCTATTTCTTGGAAACTCAACTCCAAAAGAGATTTCCCCTTTGTTATACCGGCATTGTTGACCAAAATTGATACAGGTCCGATTTCATTGATGATGAATTGGCTCATCTGCATCACCTCTTCTCTTTTACTGACGTCACATCTCAAATAAACCACACCTTTAATTTGATCTTGAGGAATATTCAAATCCAAAACCACAATTTTGTGGGTATTCTTCATCGAAAGAAGTTTTACCAACTCTTTACCCAAACCTGAAGAACCCCCCGTGACAACGACAATATCCTTTGTTGGATCGAATACTGTTCCGATTAAAACGTCCGAAACAGTTCTGTATGTCTTATTAAACCTATAAAATGCCAATGATAAAGAAATAGGACCTGTCATGGTTATTCCAAAAATTATGATAACCCCCTTTCTGAAGCCACAAACCCCCCTTAGAAGATTTCCTGTTTAGGTTTTTTGGTGTTTTACGCACGACTTCCCCGGGCGCAAGATGAGCTTGAGAAACCGAATGATATAAAAGTTGTTTTAAAAGATGGAAATTGTACGTGTCAAGAGAAAAAGAGATCAGGATCCACATCAAGGATTGTTTTTGGAGAGTAACAAAGAATTGAAACGGTCTAAACCGAGTTCATACTTCTACAAATTTGCCAGAACAGAATCAAAAGAACATACAAATGCAGAGCAAATATTGGCGATTGACGAATTGCAAAAAGTTTCTGTGATCAATTCTTCTGAAATTTCGAAATTACCTGCTGAATTGGAATCTTTGGTCAAAGAAGAAGTGAATCCAGATTCAAAAATCACAACCAAACATAAGAATCCAATTAGAAAGAAGCACCACCGAGCCGAACCTATTCCGAGTTATAATTCCAGTGAATATGTGTATGACATTTATACCCGTCTGAAAATAGACGAAGCATCTAAATTTGAGCAACTGAGAATTGCCCATTTCATCTATGATGAAGAATTGGTATCATTTGTAGAAGAAGAAACCCAAGACGTTTTACTGGAAGACGATGACGATTCGAATGCCGAAGATTATTATCAAAATGATTACCCTGAAGACGAAGATGATGACCATAACGATTATTTAGCTGTAGATGAACGTAGACATTTAGAAGAAGTTCAAGATCGAACTGATCTTGTGATGAGTGATGATGAAGACGACAGTTTTGAAATCCTGCACAACAAAAGAAGGTTCAGTTTAAAAGATCTGAATTATCGTTCTGGTGTTGATAAAGGGTTCGATAACTTATATGGAGAAGTGTTTGGCAGTGATGAAGAAGATTATGAAGGACCTACAAGTTTTTTGGACGATGGAAGTTATGACGTAACGTTACCTGATGCCGAAGATGAACAAGAGATCAAAAGAAACATATTTTTCAAAAATGATGAAACTGATGAATTGGCTTTACACAGAGACAAGATCTTTGGTAAACTCGAAAAGATGATCAGATGACATCTCCGTTCTCTAATAAACTAAATAGGTTTTTAAGTATTCTTTCAGTGTCATCTCTAATACCGTTGTGGAAGAATTCGGAGGTGATGTACTGTTTGATACCCTTTATGTGAGTTTTTGCTTGCATGGTAAGACCAAAATCGACGTATTCATCGTGATAATAAGATGCAGCAGCAACTGGAACATCGTTTTGGGCAAGAACTTTAGGAAGATACAAAGGTCTATCCCAATCTTTATTGGTGTGAAGTTTGTGGCCCAATTGCTTTAAATTTTGGAGTTCGGCAAAATCCGTCAACATGGACTTGAACACCATTTCACCGGTGAAATAGAGAGGTTCTGTTTGTCCATTGGTGTAGATGAATCTTGGATGATTTTTCCTTTGGGAATCTGCAGACCAATTTGAGGCCATACCGGGATCGAGATAAATCGCTTCTTGGAATAAGAAATAGATGATATTGGTATCAAAAGACAACAGATTCTCGACGAGTGTGAGAGTGTTGAATGAGAATCCAGTTTTTAACTCATAGTGTAACTTGAACACCAATTGATGGACTCCATCAGTACCTCCTGTGGCACCAAATGATAATCCCAACAGTTGGAATCTTTCCACAGAAAGAATTCCTCCATTTGGAAGTTTGACTTCATTAGATGCCAAATATTTGGCAATCTCGAGTACTTTTGTAACATCGGCAGGATATTTTTCATAATACAGCTTGTTACGTTCCGAAACCCTTTGATAAGTCAGTCTATAAACGTCATCTGGACCTTTTGTGATTGGAGGAATACCACCGGTGATAAGAACTTGATTGAGACTCTCTGGGAAGTACGAGAGGTATGTGGCAGCACAAAATCCACCATAAGATTGTCCGAGTAATGACCATTTGGCATCTTTGATGAGAATTTTCCGAATGGCCTCGGCATCACAGACAATGTCCCAAGCTCTGAAATGACGGAGATATTCGAGTCTTTCTTCATCTGAGGACATTGCAAGAAGGGTTTTGGAGTGAATTGCCGTGGATAATCCAGTTCCACGCTGGTCTAACCACAACATTTGAAATCCTTTGTCCAACATAAAGGAGTTGATGTAAGGGTAACCACCATCTGGACATGGGAATCCCGGTCCTCCTTGTAAATAGACACAAATATTTGCTTCGGAAGGATCCAATGGTAAGACATTCAAAGATTTTTCAGAAGGTTTCTTGTCCTGTTTCATTTTGGTCACCAACTTGGCCGCAACATTGATCCGTTCACCATCTGGTTTCAGATGGTCTAGAGGTAGAGAGAATTTGAGAACTTGAACGTTCACGTCTTTGATTCTATAAGAGTCTATGATATCATATGGCATTGTCTCAATTAAGATGTAGTCTTCTACTTTGGTTTCAACCGTTTCAACCATTTACTAGTTGGAAGCCGTACGGTATTTTATTATGCAAAATCTTAAATTAGGTTTTTCTTTATCGAGTAAGTTCCTGCATGAGATGCATAAGATTGTGCAGTAGCTTCTTACTCGAAATGGAATGTGGTTTTTTTGCACTAAGGGGTGTAGCTTTTACTATAGAAGTGAATGGTGAAAGAGCATAACTGGGGACTTGATGAGGGATGGCTTGAAATCAAAACACGTTAGGTATTGACTTTCAATTTTATAGTTGTGATAGTATAGGGTACAACTGGTATGGGGAATTGGTATATTTGAGATCTACTCTGATGAGAACAGACTCAGCCCCTTTTTATAGCACTAAGTACTCATATTGGCAGCTCGGCGTGTATAATAAGACGACAATTGACAAGAAGAAGAAGAAGATAGATTATGTAAGCAAGCGCATTAAGTAATCCTTAATGAACAACTATGTGATCAGATGGTTGAAGATTACAATGGAAGGGGGATATAAAAAAGGAGATCTTGAGGATTTTGATGCTGTTTTGATCAATAACTGGAAAATCATGTTGAACTATTGTCTTCTTAAAACTTTTATCATAGATTTGGTTTTGTGTCAAAAAATTCAACTCTGTACACTCTTTGTAATAATCTACTACCATGTCACTTCTTAGGCTCAAAAGATCCAGAGCCAAAACACAGCCTGATTCTAGTAATGACTCTTTAGAATCTTCTCAACCACAAAAAAAGAAGCCAATGTTGAGCAGAAGAGCCAGTTTCAGCTTTAGACCGAAAAAAAAGGGGGTTATTCTGGAATCACCTGAATTTGAACCAAGAGAACCAAAAGAGTCAGAACTTGAAATTCAAAGCTGTTATCTTCAGTTCAGGAACCCTTATGGCCAAGGGATTTTTCCCCCCACTTTAACTGATTTCGAATCAAAAGATGATATCAGCCATTGGTCATCTTCAAGTTCTGACTCTTCAGTCTTTGAATGCTTGTCAACTTTGGAAATCCCATTTATGGACTTGACCCAAGTTGGAAGTTCTGTGTTGAGAAAATCTAAAACTGTCAAGTTGAGAAATAAGATGAAGTCAATGGTTCAAAAGATGAGTAGTTCTGCCGATCTTTTGAAAAGCGCTCTCGTACAAGACCAGACTTCTGAAACCAGAGCAGTTTTTGTTCCAACTTTCAGAAAAGATGAAGACCTTTCCTTGGCACTTTCTAGTATATTGAATGGAAATCAAGTTTCAACAACGAAAAAGGGAGAACCTACTAAAGACGGTTCAATCAGCTTCAAAGATGAATCTACAGTCTATTTGTATGATGAAGAAGGGAAAATAGCGATAGATGATGTTTCTTCAAAAGAAACACCCAAAGAACAAATATGTCGTTCAATTCTCAAAGCCAAACTGAACCAAAATTGGCTCATTGAAGAGACAAAGATGAAGATCAGTGCCAATACATCATTTGAGGATTTCATTGCATCGTTTGAAGAAAGTGAAAAAAACAAAATAGCGCTGGAAAAGCACAATTCAAATCTCAGAAAGTACCAATTACAGAACTACAACCACAAACTGAGTAAAAAATCTATAGAAAACTTTTGGATAGCTGAAGAATGTCTTTGAAGTCAAATTCAAAAATGTATCCCCAATTTTTTCGTAAAATGCTATTTTTCAATCCCCAAAAAATTTTCAATCTCATCGCTTCGTGAAGACCAAGAGTGAAATTTATATTCACAGACTTTACAGAGAACTCTAGAGTTTTTTAACTCTGTTTAACGATTTAAATAGATCATGAGTTTTGAATCAGCTGAAAAAATTACAAGATTTCTTCGATCTAAGGACATTACTACACAAGATGTCATCGACTCATCTCATCAACTATTGACATCTAACCACTCCATTCTCCCAAATCTGGATGTTTTTCTTTTCGAATTACTCATAGACAGAATCAATGATCTGAAAAATGTCTCTTTCAAGAAATTTCGTCATGATCCGAAAGTGTGGAACTTGTTTTTAAGTCTTTGGAAGAGTCTTCAAGAAAGACAGTTCAAACTGCGAACAAATGCATTGAAAAGGTTGAAACTATCGGAAATTTTACAAAACTTGTTAGTCGAGTTCAATACAGAAGTTATAAATTCCTCAATGGAAGTTGCTGACCTCATTTGGAGTACAGGTGTTGTCGATATCTCTTTAGAAGAATCCACCACCATACTAAAACTTTACCTCGAAAATTCTCATGATTTGAAATGGATAGATACAGTTTTGAGAATTTATAACTCTTCTGCATCCAATAATCCAAAGACTACTTCCAAAAAGTATCTCAATGAGTTCTCATCTACTGTCTTACCATGTGCTTTGAAGAGAAAACTTGATAATTTTATTAAGAAAGTTCTTTTCAACACTGAGGTTTTAAAATTTCTCAAATCCAATATTGAGTCTTTTGTTCTGTCAGAAGTTTTCCTGGAAGATGTTGAACACATATATGCACTCATTGTGGAGAATGTGAACGATATCTCAATACTTCAAGACACTTTTGTCATATTAACAGAGAAACATCACTCTTCAACAAGTGTATTACTCGGTCAATTGGCTAATTCTGGTAAATCTTTATCATCTGATTTCTTACAACAACTCATGATAAGAGAATTGAACTCTGAAAAGGACATTAATCTTTTAAATAATATCATCGAAGTGGATGTTGAAATAGGTACAAAGTTTTCAGAGAAACTTTTGGATTTACTTTGTCATTGTCGCAAAGACGATTCAAGTGTCAAACTTTTATCAAATATCGCTTATTCCTATGTTCGTGCAAGAGATTTCGATGTTTTTTATGAGAAGTGGATCTCTTTATCCCATCATAATCAAGATCTTTTCATCTCTAATGAGATTATTACTGCATTGGCTTCTCATCTTTCAAATTTGTCAAGTCATCAATTAGAAAATTTGTTGAAACAAAAAGTTTTACTTGAGAAAGATATAGATCTTGTGCATTTGGTTTCTATATTACCATTAGTCATGTTTGCATCTGACTCGAAAGAGATTCTCAAGGTTGACACTCTTAAAAAGGGATTGAAGCCAATCTTTAAATTGAAATTGGACAGTACAAAGTTTGCAAAAGATCTTTTTGAAGTAGTATGGAAATTACGGTATATGCTTTTGTCATTGTTTGAAGAACAAGATTTCCAACAAGAAGAATTGAATTCACTCGTAGAAGAAGCCAATCAAGTTGTTCACTTTCAAAACCAATACGTTTTTCACACATTGTTTCGAATCCGTGAGTTATACAGTTATGAAATAGGGTCGAAGATCAGAACAGAGTTTTTAAGTTTTATGGAAACAGCTTCTCCAATTTTGGTTGGATCAATCTTAGAAAGGTGGTTAGTGATCCTCAACTTGATCCTTCCACAGAAAGAGTTGAAAACCCTTGTTGGGCATTTTTTGTCCTACGATGACAGAAAAGTTGGAATGTGGAAGGAAGTGTTTGTGAATCCATATCTTTACGAACAAAAGAACTTGATTCAAGAGATCATTCGTCAATTGACTTCTTTGTGTGACCAGGATGTTTATTTGAATCTCTTGAAACAAATCCCTTATGAGTGTTATAACAAAACCGACAAGATAGACACCTTGAATTCACTTATAAATGGCAAACCTTCTGTTTTAAAAGTGACCATCATTGAAAAATTGGTCTCTCTTCCAACATTCAGATCTAAAATTGAAACTGATTTCAACACTTTGTGTGACTTCGTTTTTCAATATGAACTTGAGGCTGTCACAAATATGGTCAAGGTGATCATTTCTCATCATCAAACTCATTCGAATGAGAAACTGAGCATTTCTTGGCTAAAAGACCTGGATAAACAGTTGACCAAGTTCTACAAGAAACAACATAAAAAGTTAAAAGCCGAGCATTTGATCTCTTCGTTCTTTCCAGCTTTCTCTGACAACTTTCAAAGATCGTTAATCGATTTACTCTCGAAAGATTCAGAATCATTTGAATGGATCATAAACGCTTTATTTGAAGTGGAACTCTCAGAGAAATATGCTCCTAGTTTAAAGGCCACTCTTAAAGGCATTGACTCTTCTGATGAATCAGTCTTCAATTTGGTTTCCAAGATAGCTTCACCTTCTTGGGATGACTTTGTATATGTGATGGTTCTTTATACAATAGTGAGAACAGATTCTGCAATTGCCGATAAGGGAATGATGTCATATCTTTCTAAGATAGATGATGAAATGTTCTTACAAGGTTTAGAATACGTTTTAGCTGGTTTTGAGCCAAGTGTCTTGAACCTTGTTCATACATTCATAACTTCATTTACAAAACTACGGAAAACAGAAAAGGGTCATAAACATTTATCGATGGTTCTTTCTACATTGCTTTCACAGGATTTGGATGTGGAAGATTCTCAAATAGCTCTTGGAATTGTCAAGACTTCTCTCACAGATTTAGGATGGGCTCTTACTCAATACTCTTTTGAATTGGCTCTAAATGTGATCAAAAAGAATTTAGACCGAGATGAAAAGAACTATATATTTGCATCACAGCTGTTTTCAAGAATGCTCCTATACCATCGTCATCGACTCTCTGGAAGACATCATATGGTGATGGGATGTTTTACAACATTTCTCGAAGCACTTTTCCATACTGCAGACCAAACCACAGCAATAAGCGAATCGGAAGAATGTGCATTGGCATTTCAAAGACTTATTAGCAATCTTTGTGAACCAAATGCCAATAACTCTGTAAATACGAACCAGTTGACATCAGCCGCATCTACAGTGAAGAAAAATCTTAGACCGTATGTTCCGACATTGCTCATCAATTTTGTCAATCTTCAACTACACAGACGAATTTCTACGAAGATCAGAGATTTAGTTCTACCGGGGATGTTTGTGATATTTCAAACATTGACCCATTCTGAATTGGTACTCATCAATGCCTCATTGGACAACATATCCAAGGGATATTTCAAAACCCTTTATGAAGATTACAACAAACATGGTAAATGGCATGATGATATTTAGGGATACCGACTTTCCCGCCCGTCCATTTCCCGCCCATTCTGGAAATTTCCCCGCCCATTTTTTTATAATTCCCGCCCAATTCGCCGGAACCTTCTAGAAAATGCTGGAATTTTCCAATAGAAAAAATCACAAAACCAGATGAGAATATATAAAAAGCAATAAATGTCAGGATAAAGACAAACAATAAAGAATAATGTCAAGTATGGATTCAACTCAATTCACAGACAATGCTTTAGAGATCATCAAGAATGCATCTGAATTAGCCACCAACTATTCACATGCCCAATTCACTCCTCTTCATATGTTGGCGGCTATGATTCCAACCGATGATTCTCCTAATAATTACCTCAAAACTATAGTGGAAAAAGGTCGTTTTGACTGGCCAAAGTTTCAAAGAACTGTCAATAGTCATGTGGTGAAGTTACCAGTGCAAAATCCTGCTCCAACAGAGGTTTATCCAAATGGAGCATTTGCCCAGGTGATGAAGACAGCTGAAAAGATTAAAAAACAACAAAAGGATAGTTTCATAGGACAAGATCATCTCTTCCTTGCTCTCTTAGAAGATGCCTCTATTCAAAGAGTTGTCAAAGAAGCAGGAGCATCGATTGATGTACTCAAAGCCCAAGTTACGGAGTTAAGAGGAAATCAAAGAATCGATTCCAGACAAGCAGATTCTTCGACTAAATACGAATTTCTTTCCAAATATGCCCAAGATTTGACTCAACTGGCAATTGAAGGTAAAATTGACCCTGTAATTGGTAGAGAAGAAGAGATCAGACGTACAATTCGTATTTTGGCAAGAAAGAAGAAGAGTAATGCATGTTTGGTTGGTGATCCAGGTGTTGGTAAGACCACAATTGTAGAAGGTGTGGCTCAAAGAATCATCGATAACGATGTTCCAACCATTTTACAAGGTTCAAAATTGTATGCCCTTGATTTAGGGGCTTTAAAAGCCGGTGCAAAGTATCAAGGAGAGTTTGAAGAACGTATCAAAGGTGTTTTGAACGATATTAAGGAGTCAAAACAACTTATAATCTTATTTATCGATGAAATCCACATGTTGATGGGTGATGGTAAAGGTGATGCAGCCAATCTTTTGAAGCCTATGTTGGCTTCTGGAGAATTGACAGTCATTGGAGCCACCACTGCTGAAGAATACCGTGTCCATGTCGAAAAAGATGGTGCCTTTGAAAGAAGATTCCAAAAAGTTGAAGTCAAGGAGCCTTCCATCAATGAGACAGTTTCTATTTTGAGAGGTTTACAACCTAAATATGAGATTCATCACGGTGTGAGGATTCTTGATTCTGCTTTGGTCACTGCTGCTCAATTGGCATCTCGGTATTTGACCTATAGAAAGTTACCTGATAGTGCAGTTGATCTTATCGATGAGGCAGCAGCCACTATTGCAGTGGCTCGTGATTCCAAACCTGAAGAATTGGATTCTTTGGAAAGACAACTTCAATTGTTAGAGGTGGAAATAAAGGCCTTGGAAAGAGATCAAGATGCCGATAGTTCTACCAAAGAAAGATTGGAGCAAGCCAGACAGAAACACCAAAGTTTGGAAGAACTGCTTCTGCCTTTGAGAGAGAAGTATAGCCAAGAAAGAGCAGCTCATACCGAGTTGACAGATGCCAAGAAGAAGTTGGACGAGTTGGTCACAAAGGCACAGGATGCCGAGAGAAGACACGATACAGCCACTGCTGCAGATTTGAGATACTATGCCATTCCAAGTATCAAAGAGAGAATTGCTCAATTGGAGGTGAAAGTCCAAGAAGAAGAGAGTAACATGTCTGAAGACACCATGTTGAAGAACGTAGTTGATTCAGATATTGTTGCCGAGACTGCAGCAAGATTGACTGGTATTCCAGTTTCCAAGCTTACTCAGGCGGAGAATTCCAAATTGATCAACATGGAGAGCGTGTTGAGTTCACAAGTTGTTGGACAAGGTGAGGCCATCAAACTGGTTTCAAATGCCATCAGATTGTCGAGATCCGGTTTGGCCAATCCACAACAACCTTCTTCGTTCTTGTTCTTGGGTTTGTCTGGTTCTGGTAAGACAGAATTGGCCAAGAAGTTGGCCAATTTTTTGTTCAGCGACGAAAAAGCAATGATCAGAATCGATTGCTCAGAGTTGACCGAGAAGTATTCGATTTCTAAGTTGATCGGTACTTCGGCTGGTTATATCGGTTATGACGATGGTGGTATGTTGACGAACCAATTGCAACGTCATCCATATTCTGTGATTTTGTTCGACGAGGTTGAAAAAGCAGCTCCGGAAGTTTTGAACATTATGTTACAGATGTTGGACGATGGTAGAATCACCGCATCTAACGGTAAGGTGATCAATTGTTCGAATGCCATTGTAATCATGACTTCGAACTTGGGTGCTCAGTTCATCAATGCATCCAAGGGATCTAAAGTCACCCCGGAGGTGAGAGAAGCTGTGATGAATGCAGTGAGAGCACATTTCAGACCTGAGTTCTTGAACAGAATCAGTGCCACTGTGGTGTTCAACAGGTTATCGAGAAAGGCCATTTCCAAGATTGTTCAAATCAGATTACAAGAGATCCAGGACAGATTTGCCTCTAGTGGTAAACAGATCTCGTTGTCTGTGGACGACGATGCTTTGGAGTACTTGTGCAAGCATGGATACTCTTCGGATCTCGGTGCTAGACCTTTGAACCGGTTGATCCAGACCCAGATATTGAACACTTTGGCTGTGTTGATCCTTAAAGGACAAGTCAAAGACAAAGAAACTGTTCATGTGAAGTTGGGTCCTCGTGGATTGATCGTCGAGCCTAATCATGAATCTGATTATGCTGATATGGATGTTGATGTTGATGATTGGACAGATCTGGCAGACAGTGATGATGATCTTGAAGCTGATGCTTTAGATTAGTTTTGTTATATATTAATGAATGATGTGGTATGATATAAAAAGAGTAGTAGCTATCTCCTCTTGACTTTTGGTAATGAATGTGGTATGATAATAACTCTAAAAAGGGGTAGCTATCTCCTCTTGACTTTTGGTAACGAATGTGGTATGATAATAACTCTAAAAAGGGGTAGCTATCTCCTCTTGACTTTTGGTAATAAATGTAGTATGATAATAACTCTAAAAAGGGGGTTTAGTCTCTTAATTATCTCCTTTTCACTTATTTACTAATGATGTAGTATAAAATAACACCAAAATAAACAATCATAGTCTTTCAACTATCTTCTTCTAACCTCTTGAATAACATATGATATGCTATGATTAAAACCCCAAAAGGGGGCTAGTCTCTCTTAACTATGCACTCTTAAGTATGGTGTTTAAAAAAAAGTCGTGCGAAAAACTCAAACCAAACCCAACTTTGAAGGCTTTGAAGACATCGATTAAGTCAATTGAAGTAGAAGATGTCATTTTTTGACTCTCTCAAAGAGAGGGTATCGAATTTGTCGATCCTAGACAGAGGAGCAAGTGCTCCGAAGCTTTCCAAAGATGAACTCTTCAGAAAAGAGTACAATTTACCGGATACTGAACATGTACTAGATGAAAGTGCTGTTGAAGTTTGTGTGACATCTCCTTGGGTACAGAAGAAGAGAAACAATGTACAGTTTGTCTCGGGTAAACTCTACATGACAGAACACTTTTTGGTCTTCAGAGACTCTTTTGACAGGCACACGTTGTCGTTTGTTCTACATTACAGTGCCGTCAAGAAAGTGGAAAGATTACCTCCACAGAACTACTTATTTGGACTCTGTATCACTCTGTACACCAAGATTCAGTACATCATCCAATTCATAGGTCTTAGATCCAGAGCTGAACATTTTGCTCATGGTTTCAAGACTCATCTCCGTGATAATTTGGTTCAAGTCAAAGCCTTGAGACCGTTTCTAGAATCTTGTTATTCTGAGTATCTTTTGAGTAAAAACAACTGTAGCCCAGAGAGTATCACAGAGACTCCTTCTGGAGGTCTTGGGTTGAAGTTCAAGTACCCTGGAGATGCCAAGAAGTTACGGGACAAGGCCAAGATGAAACTTTGGTTTGATTTGTTCAAATCTAATGGTCGTAACTTATCTTTGGTACGGGATCCTTTGTTCTACAAATTGGTAAGAGTAGGTTTACCCAACAGACTTCGTGGAGAGATTTGGGAGTTATCAAATGGTAGTATGTACTTACGGTTTGCCAATGCAGGAGAGTATCAGAAATTGTTGGATGATAACGTTGACAAGCATTCGTTTGCCATGGATGAGATTGAGAAAGATTTGAACAGATCTCTACCTGAATATCCTCTGTATCAGAACGAAGAAGGCATAGGGAGGTTGAGAAGGGTGTTGACTGCATATTCATGGAAGAATCCTGAATTGGGTTATTGTCAAGCCATGAACATTGTGGTGGCTGCCTTGTTGATCTATATGTCTGAGGAGCAACTGTTCTGGACTTTGAACGTCATTTGTGACTCTTTGGCTCCTGGATATTATTCCAAAACCATGTACGGCACCTTATTGGATCAAAAAGTGTATGAATCTCTTGTTCTGAAGACAATGCCTTTACTTTGGGAACATATACAATCCCATGACATTCAACTCAGTGTCATATCTTTGCCTTGGTTCTTATCTCTTTTCTTGAACTCCATGCCCTTGGTTTTTGCATTTCGGATCGTTGACATCTTCTTTTTAAACGGTTCTAAAACTTTATTCCAAGTGGCTTTGGCAATCTTGAGAGTCAATGGAGAAGAGTTATTGGCAGCAGAAGATGATGGAACTTTCATTTCCATCCTCAAAGATTATTTTTCCACTTTAGATCAATCTGCACATCCAACTTCTCCAATGGAAAGATATAGATCCATCACCAAATTCCAAGAGTTATTGGTGGTGGCTTTCAAAGAGTTCAGTATTGTAACAGACGAAATGATTGCAACTTTCAGGGCTAGAAACCAAAATGATGTGTTTCAAGGCATTGAAAACTTTGTCAAGAGAACCCAGATCCGCAATTTACCAAAGACCAAAAACCTTGGAGCTTCGAGGCTTTCTAATATTTATGATAGATTCTATAAAGTGGTACAATCCAACAGCCTTGAAACCGGAGGTAGTTCTACTACGATGGCATATGAAGATTTCAAAGAGTTTATGGCTCAATTGACCGATTGGGTCAATGTGGATAACCAATATGAGGACAAGAACCAAGATAATTTTTTGCAGAGGTTGTTTTCTGCTGCAGATACTCAAAACCAAGGATCTTTGACACTCGAGAACGTGGTTCTCTTGTTGAACAAGTTGGTCGAGCCTGATTTGATGGAGATGTTATCAAATTTCTATGCCTTGTACGACATCGAGAACAAGGGAAAGATTTATAACGAAGGGATCTTAGAAGTTTCTGAAGATTTGTTATTCTTGACGACTCCTTGGCGTGATGGTATGAGATTGGATTCCATCACGAATAAAGCCATTGAGATTGAGATGGCAGATGCAATTGTAAGACAACGATTACTGATCAAGGCAGAAAGAGAAGCCAATGGAGAAACTGTGGATTTGGATGACATTGAGATTCCATCCTCTGTGGAGGTTGACCGTGAGAAATTGGAACGTGAACAGTCACAAAGATACCTCTCTGCTGCTAGTAATTTCATCCAAAGAGCATTCGAATATGCACAACCTGTGGAAGATGCAGATGCACCACTAATTGATTTAGGCGACGAGCATAGCGCAGAGAATTTTAAGAAACTTACAGCAAATGCAGCATTAGACCCCACACATCCGAAATATGTGAGCTTGGCAACTTTCAGAATGGTCATCTTGGCAGATGAGGTTTACGAATTATTTTTTTCGGAGACATTCCAGAACTCCATACATGTAGATCTGCCAATTGACAGTCTTGATAACAGAACTAGGAATTTACGTGACATGTTTGATGGTTTACTTGCAGATGGAAGAAGGGTTGCATACGAAGTGCGGAGAAGAATGGATAATGCTTCAGTTCTGTCTAGTCAAGAAGGACATAGAGCTAGAGGACATACGATCAACTCTGTTGAAGAAGAAGATGACGACGATTTTGCCAATCTGACTCATGAAGAGATAGACGATGTCTTAGGAGCCGAGGCACAAGAACTTTTGGGCAACGATGTCACTCAAAAGCCAACTGATCTCATGTCGGAAAACATGCAGTCCATCATCCAATCGAAAGACCATCATTCGTCGATTGAATTCGAGATGTAAGGTTATTTTTTAAGGTTTTTCTTTCAGATTTTTAATGCACGATTTTATGCAATGCAAAATTTTAGATTGTGACAGCCGGATTAAAAAAACTTCTGGAATACGAGAACTTCGGCAAGATAAGAAATTTCGCTTTTGAATTTATTGCCGACCGGCTGTTGAAAAAGATTCGAAACCTGCAATACAGGTTCAATCGCATATTTATGTAGATGAAGCAATTGTTGGAACTTGTGATTCTGTATTTATCGAGTGTAGCAGCCAGGTTACTACCGGACACTCCTCCGCTTTATTGTTCTCAATACGTTTTATGGAAATGGCAAAAAAAAAAAAATCGGGGGGTTTTTTTAATGCATAGACTTAAATTTCGATATTGTTTAAGCAAAAATTCTTAAGCGAATTGCATTTCCTGTTCGAATGCGAGAGAAAAAAAATATATGCATAGATTAAAAAGTGCAGAATATTCAAATGTCTGATAACTAACTGTGCTTTATTTCTGTGATAACTTTGAGAATTTCCTCATTCTTCTAGATCTGAGATTAGCGTCTTTTCTGGTGTTTCTCCATGAATCCACAGCTCTTTGAATTAAACCTCTTTGTCCTCTAATTTGGGGGTTTTCGTATGCTAAAGTCCAACCTATTAGATTACACTCTCTTTCGTAATTACCCCTTTTCCCCTGATATTCTTCTGGGGCACATCTGGCTCCTGAATATATACAGTTTTCTTTCATGAAGGTTTCGTCATACTCGACCGGCGAATCAAACGAAATTTTAGGACACTTGATGCAAAATTTGGTTACAACTTTCTTCTGGGTATAGTAGAACGAGACAATTTCTAAACCAGTTTCTTTGTCCAATGTGACTTCAAGTTTAGAAGCAGGAATTGGTCCCGGTTGTGAACTATACTTCTCCACTAAATCTTTAGGTTTCGGCTTATAGAGGTTTTTTGGCAGTTTCTTTCTTGTAGGGGATCCAGATACACTCTTGGATCTTTTGGCCACAACAGCGGTTTCAATCTTCACCGAAGTAGGAAATCCCAGTTCAAGTGGAGACCTGAGAAATGCTGGTGGCTGAAGAGTACTTGGAGGAGCATATTGCTCTGATTCGTCAGACAGCGGTGACGACGACGAATTTAGCAGGCTTTCAAGAAAGTAATGTCTTTGAACATCCGCATCGATATAATTCCCACTCAGAGGGACGTACATATCGGCTTTATGGAATTGCCCAGGAGAGTAGATGAAATTTTCGGAAAGGGGTCCGCTGGTTGGCAGTGTCATGTATGGGAACATTTGGGGGAATGGATCGGTACAATTTTCATGATATATGCTGTGAAATTCCATGGCTTTTTGCTGTTCCCCGGATGGTAGTGGTTGTTGTAATTCTTCCAGTTGGTAAAGGTACAGGACTTGTTCTAAAAGTTGTTGCTGTTGATATTCGGGTGTATTCGAATATGCGTATATCTGGTTCGGGAGATAATCCAATTCGGATGTCTCCGATTCTTCTGGAGTAGTGAAGTCCTGCTCCTGCTTTAATTGTCTATACAGAAGGGGATGTTGAATTACTCTAGAAGAGTTGGTGTGCATGAAGTTGTACATTCCAAGAAAAATGTGTATATAAGAGAACACTGATGGGGATTGTTCAGGGAGTTGAACTAGAGCGGATGTGCAATATTTATATCTGACCTAGCCGTTTGAATGAAGGAGGAAAGATTTCAAAAGAGGTAATGCATCAAAGATTTAAAACTGTGCATAAACTTGCATCCATCGAATATGCATGCACCGTTCTTTTGCAAGGATTACAAAGAGTAAATAGATTGTGCATACTGCTTCGGGTGTTGGTAATGCATATTTGGTAGGTTTTTCAAAAATTTCAGAATCTTTTTCGGAACAGAATGGGATTAGAGTGTAGTTATCGAGATCGTCACTTCTGAGAATTGAGTTGCAATTTCTACATAACATTAAACACGTCAAGAAAGTGTACTCAAAGTGAGGTAATCTTTGGTTTACCGATTGTCAAACGTGATGTTGGTCCATTTCAATTCAATTTTCCACTATTTACGAGTGAAGCACTGAATTCGTATATTTAGAATTCTACTGCATGCCAGAAAAGATCGTGCAGAAATTTGTAGTACAAAGAAACTTATTAATGCACAAACATGCATACCAATTACATAACTTCAAAGAAGTGATAAGAACTCTATTGTATAGCAATTGAGCTTTATTGTAGATTCACAAAATTATCGCTCAAACTCCAGCTGTATATACCCGAAGTCTGCGCGATCAGCGGTCTGCCGTCTTTCTGACTATATTGTTCAATAGTATGGTGAATTGTTTTGAGGTATCAGTCAACTAACGACTGATGACCTCGATTGTTCTATTAATGCCTGAGAATCCCTAAATAGACGAGATAAAATATTTGCTTCTATCTATCTATAAGAGAGCACACGGTGCATCACATAAGAGATTAAAACCTTAAAATCATGAAATTCGCCTATTCAGACTAGATATTACAGTCAAGATTGATGAGATCATCTGCCAAGGTGGGATAGATAATCTTAAACCGAATCCCCTCAAAGCAAGTAGAGTTAAATTCCTGAAACAATCAATGTAACTGTTGTAGATTTTACAGATAATATTGGAGGCATTGCAGGAAAAATAATACCCCTAATCGATCGGCTTAAGCCGAATACGAGATGAAAATCACCCCATTCAAATTCTGAGGAGTAGACAGCCCTAGAATTGGACCCCACGGTGTGGATTGTTCTCCTTGGCAAGAGACGGTACTCGGAATTATTTAAGGGTGCTCGACGTCATCAATACGGAAACTTTAATTCATGTAATATGACTTTGTCGAAAAAAATATTGTACATAATAGGGAGAATATTGCAAAACTGTAGGTACGTTACATACGAGACTGTTTTATTATGCATGTAGGCGGTCTAATATTGAGTTAACCGGCTGCTTAATCCCTTTTTAAGCCTATAGGGCCAAGATCAATTGATCATAGTCAAAGTCTAAAAATTCAAACATGCTCTACACTTTACTCTTCAATTGCGCGGCATTTTCAAAGAGGATGCTAAAATAAATATGTAAGTTCAAAAGTAGCAAATTCCGTTTGACATGAACCGAATCTGGAACTCCACCCATAAGGGTTTTATTGTTTTTATCTCCGAAAGCAGCAACGTATTACATTTAAAAGTTCTTTTTCAAGCAAGTATCATTCGAACTTGTTTCTACAACAATTGCACCTTATTTTCTCTTAAATAATTTCAGTTTTCCACCGATTCACTACTTTACAATTATTAGCACGGTGAAAAGAGATCACGTGGAGCACGTGACTTATTGAGTTTTTTTTTGTCTTTTTTTTATTTTGTATTATCCATTTTTTTTATAGCATTTTCACCAAGACTTGAATCGATTAGCAATCACATCAATCAATCGATATTATGACATCTAACGATCCAAAAACAGTGGATACATCTACATTGACTCCTCAGGAGTTGAGAATATATAAAATGTATGGTAAATTACCAACGAGATCTGATCTTTTACAGTCAAGATTGAAAGACCGCAAGTATTTCGATTCAGGAGATTATGCAATGAGTAAAGCAGGTGTTATTGATCCTGCTTCTACTCTGCCTGTAGAAAAATTAGAACATCCAGATTTTGAAAAAATTCAACGTATTAACCGGAATTCTATTTCCGGGGGTACAAGTGGTCAAATTTTCGCACAAAGTGGTAGTAATTCTCCACCTGGAAGTGGACGTAGACCTGGTTCAGTTGTGGGGAACGTTGGAGGTGTTTTAGGAGCTCAAAATGGAGGCAATGTAATGTTCAGTGGGAAGTCGAATCTTGAAAACGAAGTCACAAATGATGACTGATTTCTCTTCTTGCAAATACAATAAATATTTCATTAGCATACACACATACATAAACTCGTTAAAAATCATAAAAAATGTAAGAAGCCAAAATTTTTGGAGCCCAGGACGAATCCTAGACAGAAGCTAAAAGAGGCAATAATCACTGATAGGCACGTCATTTGGAATACAAGTGTTGTTATTTTGACGTTTCCCGGTTTTTTGGGGGGTTTGGGTGACCGTTCATTTCTGATAGGTCTAGATCGATCTATAAGAGTCACCGAAGTGGTACTAGAAGGTCTTCTTTCAAATTGTAATATTGAAGTCAATGACATTTCATCAATTTCTTGATTCCATTCAGGTTCCAGATCTTGTCTTAAATCTATCCAAGAATTTTGTACAATCTCATCTTCTTCATCACTAACATGATAACTAGCTTCTAACAAACTTTCGGAAGCCAAAAAAAGTTCTCGATTCGCATTATGACTCCAATCATGGAGATATTGTGTCGAATATGGTCCATTCATTTCTCAACTACTTTTCTTCTATTACTAGTATTATTTAAAAAACTTTAATCTTATCTCATCGCTATCAAAAAATAAAAAGTTGCTATCGCCGATACAATTATGTGGGGTTGAAATTTGAGTTAAAACAGAGAGAGTGAATTTTTGCCGCGTTGATGATTAAAGAGGTAGAAAGTGAGTGTAAAGATGACAAAATTCTAGACCGATCCACACTACCTTAGTTTCATTACTGCTTTTTTCAATTGCTCATCGAAATGTAGAATTGTGTTTGTTCTGAAAAGATTTGTTCTGAAACTCTCTTAAAGTTTTTTTCTTTCTTTTTTTGGACTTTTGCAGCTTGAGCTATTTCTTAGATTTTCGATATAGAGGCTTGTAAAATGAAATCTCGCTCATCTTACAGCTCTATCTTGCTTGGTTTTGAATTGGACTAACGTTAAAGCTGACGATCGTTTCATATAAGCTTTTAATTGATCGGCAAATCACAATATCTGGCATAAAATGCTTATCCCTTTGAAGCTTTTTTTTAAATTTTGCTGTCTTCAAAACTGTTCCGATTCGAATCCATTGTAATCCTAACGTCCGACTCCGATAAACAAACTTTCATTTGGATATCTCAGGCGGTATCGAACTCTTCTATTATCTGTTCATCGCCTTTTATGTACAATAAAAATAAATGCAGTATTATAATGCAATATGAAATGATCTGCATAAAAAAGAACCACATGCATAATTACTACAGGTGATGGCGATTGATGGTACTAATACCAATGATTGTGGTTATTAGCATGTGCACATGCAAAGAAATAACAAATCCAACCTATGAGATCGTATTTGCCGTTCATCTGATTTTCCCCGTCAAATGAAACATGTTCAAAATTGAAATCACATCTTAAAGGGATACGTCAATTGTATAAAGAAAAAAAATATTCTATGTAAGATTGTTGATATCACTTCCACTACGTATGATAGTCATATTGCCTCTAATTTGAAACGATTTTCATTCAACAATGTCAAAGATTTACACTCTCTTTTTGAAAAGGAGATAACCAATTATGGAAATTTATCCTTGGTTTAACATTACCAGACTTCCCGAAAAGTGCAAATTTGTAGATCCCTGAAATGAAGTAATTGGAATTATTATTTACACCATGGTTCAACTTCTATAGAAGGAAATGCAGATCATTTTGAAGGGATGATTTGCATACCAATTTGGGGTTTTGTTTGCTTCTTTAGTTAGCACTCTACTGTTTTTGGTCTTCCTTGGACCAAATTATGGTGTTCCACCTTTCACCGTAGATCTCGATCCCCCCTTCTTCTGTGGTGTCCTCCCCTTTTTGAAAGATGTAAGAATCACATGCTCATTTGATCATTAATACACGACTTTTTTGCTCATGAGTGTTTTTTTTTTTTATTTTCTTTTTTTATTTTTATCCAAAAAAAAACTGAAAAATCGATTTCAACGGAGGCGAACGTCAATTGAAATTCATATAAATCAATAGTTTCAACTTTGAATTAGAAGCTAATTTCTACAGTTATCAAGTTTCTTCCATTATTTAATCTTTGCATCAAATTTTCAGCTACTTTCATGGAGTCAATGTCTGAAGATCACAACAGATCGACCACGAGCTTGGCGCCCAAATCTGCCTTGTACAACATCTATAGCGAATCGGATATCAACAATGACATGGACAACACCGAGATATATACGAATCTCGACCACGATTTACACATGAAACCTCCTGCTGATACTAGGGATGATCATCGTCATGAAAAGACCGCTGTCAAATCATTGAAATTTCTTACTAAATTGGCTGTTTTACTGCTACTGGGTAATTGTTATTTCTTTCTTCTCGAGGCCTTGGATGTAGAACCAAAAGTTCAGTTACCTAAATTGCAAGATTTCAAACTTTTGTTCGTCTTCCAAGATCTCGTTTTACACTTCTTCCCACAATTTCCAATCCAATGGGCTTCAATTTTTAACAATTCGATATTTGGAGTACTATTGGGAACTGTGGATTCCTTTTTATTTGACTTTTTCAGTCAACTGGAAAGATCCAGTTATGAATATCCAATGATAATTAGATCTTTAGTAGCCATTGTGGGAATTGCATACGGTTTGAAAAAACTCGAATGGGAATCCGCTTTACAACTGTCTTTACTGTGGTCTTTACTCAATCCTTGTCTTTGGGTTCTGTTGGATGGCACTTTGTTTGGGTTCTTGGTTGATTCTTTCATCAGTGTAACTTTCTGTCTACTGTCTTTTGTCTACGATCCTCAAATGTTCAGCAGTACAGACTCGATCGAGTTTTGGAATGAAATGTTATGGATCGGTAGTGCAGCCTTTGTGGCTTTACTAGTGTTTGGCAAGATCGGAAGATTCTTGTTCGAATAGACTATATATCTTGCTGTATATACTTGATAAGATAATGAGCAGTTGTCAATCCTGTAATTAAACATGTCGTCATCCATGTTGCAATTTTGGTCAAAAATGCGGCGTTAACCGGAGCGATTTCAATAACAATATCGTTCAAATATTTTTGGACCAGTTCAAGGTCAGTGGCATAGAAATCTGGCTTTAGTTTTATTAATATGGACAGTCTGGAATCGGTTAATTTGGGAATAAGTTCGATGTTGATTGGGTTTAAAGCACTCCAACAAATCTTGAAAGTGTATTTTTCATCGGCTTCGGCATCTGCAAGTCGTAAAAGAATACCCATAGGGTATAAACTTTTACTTGAAAGAAGATGATTTGATGATTTTTCCGTCAATTCAAGATAATCTATGGTTAAAAGGGTTGAAGTTTTTACGGAAATAGGATATTTGGCTTTAATTGGTGAATCTTTAGAAATTTCAATGACATCGGAAATGGAATTTGATGACAATTGGACATAATTAACCGGAGTTTTCAAAGATATCACTTCTGTATTGGCATTTACAGTCGTCAACAAACTTATTAATCCAATTAACCAAAATTTAAGTCCAAACTTCATACCTTTTGATTAACCTCTTCGAGGAACTGAATCTGAGCAATTTACAATTTTTTATCGGATCAATTATTTATTCGTATTTTGCTCCATCTCCTATCAATGGATTGGACGTTGTTCAAACAAGGTAATCTGAACTTGGTATTCATCAATAAAGATCGAACTAAGGTTCTTAGAGTATCCAAAGATTCCAATATAAATTCATCTATATCCAATTTTCACAATTTAAAGCATTTCAATCAATTTGAAAAATATTTGCCAAAGATCGAATTGATCGAATTCAAAACTGAAAATGATGATCATGGTCTTTTGATGGACAATTTATTGTCTGGAACTGAGCTATTTACAAACATTTCATCCCATATAACCATTCATTATAACAAGAAACAAACCTTAACGGTACTAGAGTTTAAACCTAAATGGTTATATAGATGTAAAACCAGTAAATGTCGTAATTGTGCACTTAAAATTCTCAAGAACAAGCTGGATTTGTTCTGTCCTTTGATGTTGATGAACCATAAAAGAGTTCAATTCATCGAGTCTATTTTCGAACATGTTCCTTTTAAGTGGCCTAAAACTAAACTTGTCAAGGCTCTTTGTGAAAATGACGTAATTGAATTATTGGTTCAAGCTCAAAGAGAAGAGAATTTTCATGATCAGCTTTTAAACTTGAACGAAAATCGTGTGACTCTTGAATTGAGAAAACAAATGACTCTTAGAGATGTGACTCTTTTCATAAGAGTTGATAAAGAAACTTGTGAATCCAAAATTAATATGGTTGATTTGGATTTAAAACCCCCTTTCAAGTTTAGTCATTGGAGAGATACAGAATTGGCACTACAGCCTTTCTATGACCTTAAAGATGATCAGGATTGTAGACTTAACTATATAGATTAATCATTGCATCACAAATCAAATGGCCGTATTGATTTGTCACCCAAACTTGATTTTCGGAATAATGTAGATTGATTTCGTCATCGACGAACAACGGTTGGACATTTCTATATTTGAGAGTTTCTAACTTTATAAACTGAGATACAAAGTTACAAATCAAGTTCACAATTAATGGTCCATGAACAACCAATCCTGGATATCCTTCTTTTTTCAGATATTGTGAATCATAATGAATTTTATGTGAGTTGAAAGTTAATGCTGAATATCTCATCAAATCCATAGAAGAGATCAATAGTTTTAGAGAATGTTTTGATTTAACTTCTTTGTGTTTGGGTTCTATACTTTGGTAAGCTGAATCTAAGTACATTAAACTTCTCAATTCTTGGATCAATATTGTTTCTTTTCTCATGAAATCTCGTTGTATCTCTACTATAGTAGATCCTCTAACGTTTCGTACTGTTTTAACAGTTTCTACAAGATTTATGTCTTCTCCTACAGAAATATCGTCTATTTTTTTGATAGAACCTCCTATCCAAAGTCTTCTTTTGAAGTTTTCAGGTGCTTGGTATGATTCATATCCATCTGGACTCAACTCTTGTGCTCTTGATGCAGGATTCAGAAAGATAAAATGATATCCAAAAGGCAAATTTTCCGACAAATTTGTTCCTAAAGGCAATGCATTGTTCAATTGTCGTATTCTTTGTAAAGAAATTACATCTTTGAACCTCCATACACCTGTTTTAATCTGGTCTTTCCACATCATCTCATCGACATTTCTGAGCAAAAAATCGATTTTTTTTTTAACCGATGCTGAGCATTTTACGATGAAAAATTATTCCAATCTGAAGGTTTTGATGATCAAAAGTGGACTTACAAAGTTATTTAGAGCAAGAAATATGAGTGTTAAAGAACTTTTGAGTCATCCACCGGTGAATAGATCGATGAAAGAACTCGATCGTGAGTTTTTCACGGTGAAATTCGAAATTTGTTCGCTTTTTTTACCAGATGCTGGTGCAATTCGTTACTTTTTACAAGGGAACCAACAAGATCTTTTGCAAATTCCCGGTTTACATTTTGTGGTGAAGGGTAAAAAAGATTATGGATCACTGAAGAACCCTCAAAACAAGCTCATTCTACTCACAGATCGTTTAGAAAATGTAAATGATGCTCCTAAAGTTTTGTCCAAAGAGACACTAGACCTCATCACCGAACATAAAGGTGTACTAAATCCTTATGAGGTGACTGTTGGGTATGATTTTTGGAAACTGGATGACATTCTCAAATCAATATTACCTGAAAACCTCGATGAAGACATTCCTTCTGGTTTTACAAGGGTTGGACATATTGCCCATGTCAATCTCAAGGCGGAATTTAAACCTTTTGACAAATTGATTGGACAAGTTATATTGGATAAAAATAAGTCTGTCAGAACAGTGGTGGACAAAGTAGATTCTATAGCCACTGAATTCAGGACTTTTGCAATGAAAGTCATTGCAGGAGAGCCGGATTTTGTCGTGACTCAGGCCGAAAGTGATTGTATGTTCAAATTCGATTTCAGTAAAGTTTATTGGAATTCCAGACTTCATACTGAACACAAGAGATTGGTTGACTCATTTGTGAAAGGTGAGCTGATCTGTGATGTAATGGCAGGTGTGGGTCCTTTCGTTATTCCTGCTGGGAAAAATCGTCATGTTGTATTTGCCAATGATCTTAATCCTGAATCCTATAAATGGCTCCAGGAGAACATTCGTTTGAACAAAGTGTCTTCATTTGTAAAACCTTTCAATGAAGATGGTCGTAAGTTCATAGACAATTCTCTGAAATTGATCATGGATTACAGTGACGAATACAAATACGTTACAATTCGTGGACGTAAGAAGAAAGGATCTTCAGAATTGTCTTCAGATATCAAATTATCGATTCCACGTTATTTCTCTCACTACATAATGAATTTACCGGATTCTGCAATTCAGTTTATAGATGCATTCCGTGGATTATACTCCAAAAATGGACTTACAAAGGACGAAATGATGTCAATCCCCGGTTTCAAATTACCATTTGTGCATTTCCACCATTTCGAGAAATTTAACCATACAGAATCTCCAACGGATGAAGAATTACATAAAAGAGTCCATTCCAAAGTGGTACAACAGTTGAACTTTGACATTCCTTCTCAAGAGATCAGTCTTCATCTAGTACGTAAAGTATCTCCTACAAAGCCGATGTTCTGTGTCAGTTTCCAACTTCCAGAACAGGTTGCCTTTGAATAGATGTATGTATTAAAAGAAAGGAACACTAGCTCCATCACCTCTTAAATCACTTCCTCCTGACCAAACCAAAGGAAATTCAGACTCTTTACGGATGATCTGACCTCTTCCACAGGCATTACGTTCTTGTCCGGCAATCACCTTCACTTTATGTCCCAATTTCTCCAAACCTGCAATCACCTCTGGTTCAACTCCTTCTTCTACCAAGACAATTGTGATAGGAGTTGAAGCAGGTCCATCACTGCCGAAACCTTTGTCTTCCATTTCTTGTTCAGGGTTGGGGATCAAGGTTATACGAGGAGCATCAAGAGACTCTTGTGGGTCAAAGCCGAATAAAACCATGTTCAAGAACACCTGAACATGTGCCTGTGGTTGGTTAAACCCTCCCATGATCCCATAACTCGCATACAAATCCTCTTTGGTTCCATTAGGAGTAGTGATCATCCCTGGAATGATAGTATGATAACACCTTTTACCACCTTCTAAACAGTTTTTGGACTCAGGATTCATCGAGAAGTTACCTCCTCTGTTGTGAAGAGCAAAACCTTTACCGGGGACGAGAATGGCAGAACCAAATCCCTCATAGACAGAGTTGATGAAAGAACAGGCATCTCCATTGGCATCAGATACGGTGAAGTACACTGTATCGGAGCGAAACATCTCATTGGGGATCCCATATTTGGTTTCCGAGTTGTCAATCACCTTGTCTTTATGGAAAAGTTCTTTCCGCTCGTTGAAATACGAACTGTGGAGAAGTTTGGCAATAGTCTCTTCTTGGCTGTGGCCCGAGATCTTCTTATAAAATTCCGAATCGTTGACGTATTCATCAGAATCTCTGAAAGAGATCTTGAGACATTCAATCACAAGATGAAGGTATTCTAAAGAGTTGTGCTTAATAGATTTCAAATCGATGTCACCATTCTCATCTAAAGAACGGATCAATCCCAAAGTGAGTAAAGCAACAAGACCTTGACCGTTTGGTGGAATTTCCCAGAGTTTATGGTCTCCCAATTGATACGAAATAGGTTCTACAAAAGTTGTTGTGTGGTCTTTCAAGTCTTGCAAATCTATCAAACCACCCCTTTTTTGAATTTCCTTAACTATGGCTTCGGCAGTTTCTCCCTCATAAAAACCGGACTTACCTTTGTCGGCAACAAGCTTTAAAGTTTCTACAAGAGGCAAATTAGAGATGAATTGTCCCTTGTTGGGTCCTGTTCCATTTTCATTCGGAAAGAAAATTTTCATGTCTTCCGGCGAGTTGTTCTGTTTTTCAAATTTGGCCTGCAGCTTTCTCCACAGCAGAGCTGAACATTGAGAAATTGGAGCACCATTTGCAAGGTCAATGGCAGGTTGTAAAATTTCTGCAAATGTTACTTTACCGGAACCCCATTTTTCAATGGCATCCCACCATCCGGCAATTGCTCCGGGAACATTGACCATGAAAATTGAGCCGTCTTTCAAACGGAAATTTGGTAAAATATCTTCGGGATTGTGTTCTTTTATATAGTCAATTGACAATTTCTTAGCAGAACGACCGGTCCCGTTCATTCCGTAAACTTTTTTCTCGTCATTTTTATAAAACAAGCAAAAACAATCACCCCCAATGCCAGTAGAGCCTGGTTCGGTGACACAGAGAGCAGCACTTACAGCAACAGCGGCATCCACACAATTCCCTCCCTTTTCGAGTATCTTTAAGCCAGCCGCATTGGCAAGTGGTTGAGTACTAGAAACAATGCCTTTAGGCAGATACACCACTGAACGTCTCGATTTGAACGGAGTCTCCATCTTGGCCGATAAGATAAGTGATTTTTTTCCGAAAAATGGGGGAAAAAAAATTGTGCATAAAAATAAGGTTTTAAAATCTGCATAGACTTAATTTAAAAAAAGGGGTGTTTGTAGATTTCTATATGAATTTGAAGATGAGACTTACGAGAGATCCCAAAAAGCCACCTAAATAGCAGCCTACGAGTAAAGTGATTGGCCATGCTTGCCAATCTCTATCCCAATCTAAAGGTATTGGGAAACATCCTATCCATGTACCTATAATGGCACCTGCAGAGAGACAGTAGATTTCATTTCTGAATTTGAATTGAGCCACAAGGGCTTGTAAATACAGTCCTAATCCATCATGTTCTACAATGCGAAACACTATCAACAAAGGATACACAACCAACATTGCCAAATGTGCTGCCAAATACAAAGTTTGTAAAGACAAAGATCCCACCGGTGCTCCAAATAACAAGAGCAGTACAAAAAGTACAGGAGTTGTACTCAAAGCCATGAAAATTGCAGCTGAATTATAGATGAAACTGGCAGTGCGTTTTTTTTGATCAATACTCAAATCTAAGAGATAGCTGTATCCCAATTGTAAGGGCACTAAAAGTGTCAAAGAGTTTTGGAGTGATTTGGTCACGTGATTTGTGATCTCGAAGTACGTGAAAAGAAGATAAACCATTGCAGGGTAATGAAAGGGTATATAGAGAGCATTTTTCATGTGTGTATCTAATTGAGGTGCCATTTTGGTGTTTTGTATCGCTTCAGGAGGGAAATCCGAAAAGGATACCGTCTTCTTTGGCTTTGTCCTCTTGCTCATGTGGTTCTCAATGCTGTTTAAACGGTTTGAAATTTTGTATGTTTTTGAGATTTTGTGCACTACTAAACGAAAGGGGGTTTTCAGGTATTAAGAGAAGAAGTTCATATATCACTATAAAATCAGTTCAAGTAACCATTTTGTTTCAACCACAATTTGACATTTTCACCGTCTCTTTCGATCCAAGAGATCTTGGCTTGAATTCTGTCCAAGGCTTGAGCCAAACCTTGATCATAACCCTTGGTGTCCTTTTGGGCAAAGAAGTCTTCAACAGCTTTCTTTTGTTCAGGTTTGGTCAAGTAACTTGTACCGATAGTGACCACTGAACCCAACATGGACAATCCCGGAGGTAATCTCTTGATGATTTCGTCCCAATTATCTTTGAGCCATTCGAACAACAGTTCAATACCAGGTCTATGGGTGACCAAACCTCTCATTGGGGCATAAATATCTTGAGATCTGATAGTTCCGTCTAACAAGAGACCTAAGGTACGTTGGATCAACTCTGGTTGTTTGAAAATACCAAAGGATTGCATACAAGTGATTCTCTCGTCAACGGCTTCTGAAGTCTTATAAAGTTTCAACAACAGTTCGAATTCAACAGCACCTCCATGACGAGCAGCTGTGGTGAAAACAGCATTTCTCAAGTTTGGATGGAACAGCTGTTTGTCACCGGCAACATATTTGGCAAACAGATCCTTGGCAAATGCGACTGCAGCTTCGTCATCTGCAGAAGTACTGGCACCGAACATAAGAGATTTCAATCTCAGATCGAGGAAAGATTCATCATCTGCAAAGACATATCCAACTTCTGTGGCCTTGCTGCTGACCAAATCCTTTTTGAACCTCTTAAGAGCAGATTTGACGGCTTCATCCTCAAACACAAAAGCACTGCTGAGTTGACCCACCAGAGTAAGAATTTGACTCCAAACGACAAAGCTGGTTTCCTGTTTCCAACCAGAGATCAATGCCAAAAGACTGGTGGTAGAAGAATAACCAGAGGTTGCCAAAGCCGAAGCATCAGCCACCAAACCAGCACGATCTTCCACAGATAATAATCCCTTAGTTCCTGCTTCACCCAATTTGGCCCATCTCTCTTGAGAGTAAGAAGTTCTGTAAATTCCGGCCTGTTCAGCATTCAACTTGAAGAAATCGGTGTCTTTCAACTCAATTGTGGTTTCTCTTTCGTTGAAATCGATGTCAGCAACACCTTCTTTGGTCTTCAATCCAAGGAAAACAGGGAACAAGACTTCATCTTCTTCCGGCTTGACATCACCGGTAGTCAAGTATCTGTTCTGCTTGATATGAATCTTGTTCCCATCTTCAGAGACAGTTAAGACTGGGTATCCAACTTTCTTGGTCCAAATCTCCATGGCTCCTACAATGTCTTTACCAGAGGCCTCAGAGAGAGCTTCCCATAAATGAACAGGTTCAGCATTACCCCAAGCATGTTTCTTGAGATAATTGGAAACACCTTTGACAAAAGTCTCTTCTCCGATCCAATTGGCAATCATTTTGAGAACAGAAGAACCTTTGGAATAAGAAATTGCATCGAAAATTTGATTAATCTCATCGGCTCTGTTCACCGGAACATCGATTGGATGAGAAGATCTCAAGGCATCGAGACCCAAAGCATGTTGTAAAGAATCTGTCACATATTGTTCCCAAACCTTCCATTCAGGGAAAAACTTGTTACAAGAGTACCAAGACATCCAAGTTGCAAATGCCTCGTTTAAGAACAAAGCGTTCCACCATTCCATGGTGACCAAGTTTCCGAACCATTGATGGGCCAATTCGTGTTGGACCACCTCTGCCACTCTTTGTTTCGTTGCCAATGTGGAAGATGCCTCGTCAAACAACAAATCTGCCACTCTATAGGTGACCAAACCATAGTTTTCCATGGCACCAGCACTGAAATCGTGAATGGCAATCATGTCCATCTTTGGAAGGGGATAATCGATGTCAAAGGCCTCATCGAAGAACAGTAAAGTTTTAGCAGCCAATTCTAAAGAAAATCTTCCTTTCTCTTCGAGTCCAGGAGTCGTGTAAACTCTGACAGGAACCCTATAGGAGTCTGTTTCGATGTAACGTAAATCTCCCACGACAAAAGCCACCAAATAGGTGGACATGACAGGAGTAGGATTGAAAACAACTTTGTTTTTCTCTCCCAAATCCACAGTCTCTTTGACATCCATGTTGGACAAACAGGTCAAATTTTTGTCGGCGATCATCTTGATGTCAAAGATTGCCTTGGCAGCCGGTTCGTCATAGGATGGGAAAGCTCTACGACAATCTGTAGGTTCGAATTGAGTGGTTGCCATGTACTTCTTTTCACCATTCTCCTCATAAGAAGATCTGTAAAAACCTGCCATTTTATCGTTCAATTCTCCTTTGTACAAGATGTGCAATTGAACTTTGTCGTTTGCCAAAGGTTTGTCGAATTTGAACGTTGTGGTTTCTGAATCTTTATCGTAGGACAATTGAGCCTCTGAACCATTCAATTGAGCACTACTAATATCCAAATCTACAGTGTTTAAACTGATAAATTTAGAATCCTTGTCATTGACCTCGAATTCAACCACCAAATCACCCGAAAAGGTGAAATCTTCGAAATGAGGTTCTAGAGTCAAATCGTACTTGATTGGCTTGACATTTTTAGGTAACACTTGTCTTTTAACGTTAGCACTCATCGTCAGTTTATCAATTCTTGAACAACAATGATAACTTTGCCAATTCTTTGCAAAAGATGCGGCTCCAATTTTATATGCAAATGGCCTGTTGAGAGAAAGGCTTAAATTTTGGGATAATTTGGAGAACAATTGAAGCCGGGACATGGATAGATGAATGTCACAACCTCTTGTGGAGCGGGTCTACAAGTCTATACAAGTGTATTCAAGGTCAAACAAGAGTTTGACAAGTCGTGCTGTAGAGCTAAAGATGGTCTCAACACTTTTTCAATGGGCATTTTTGCGCCGCGGAAGGAACAAAAGGCAAAAGGGGGTAAAAGGAGTGAAAATGTGGAAAATTGGGGCATTGAAGAGCCGTATGGGTGTTGGGAGTATTTTTTTGGATTTTTTGTGGCTGGAGGGGCGGATTTAGTTCGTAGTTGAGAGTAATGATTTTGTCGCAAACATTGCCTAATCGGGTAATGTTTAAAGTTAAAGCCGTTTCATTGAATCCAGAAAGGGGTGTTCGTTTACCTTTGGATTAAAACGTCATTTGCTTTGTGATTTTTTTGTGTTGGTTTAAGTATCCTTTATAGGTATTTTTTACAACTTTTAACCTTGATTGGTAAATGTCTGAGTGTAAGAGGGGGGGGTTGAAATTTAGTATAGTTATCCTCTTTTGATATGTGACGATCTGGGAGCTTTAGTAAATGTGACTGTACGTTTTTGTTGAAAAGAATGTCTTTTCTGAGCGATTATGCATAAACATTGTACTATAATTGAACCATAGTGAAAAGGGGGTGATTTTTAAGTAATGTTTTGAGAACAAAACAAAAAAGTCTCTAAATCTTGTAGAATGGCCGAATTACGTAATTTTACAACAAGATCTCAAGCCGATTTCAATTTCAAGTCACCCTTCAATATCCTTCTCTTTCTGCGACTCGAGACCGAAATTTATCATTTTACACTTATCTACTCACTTTTTAAGTAGTTTTCAATAAGTCAGTTTTTGGGGGTAATCAGGTTTTGGAGAGTTAGCAGTTTTATGGCCTGAAAATGGAATGGTTTATTGATTCAAATCATTGTTTCCAATTAAGATTTGATATACATTTACATTTACATTTTCTCGAACAGCTTAAAATGTTATTTAATTTCTGATTAAAGAGAATTTTCTGATATATTTTATTTAACTCGTAGAAGCCAAAAGGATGAGAAGTTCAAATTTCCAATCATGACATTCACATTCTTTAAAATATTTTATATAATTTATAATCGTTCAAGTGTTACTGGTTGCATATTTTCAGCTTAAAAGTTCAATTTATAAGAAAAAGATTTTTTTGTACATTCGAACACGACCATTTTTACTAACCCCCTTTTTGTGATCTTTTGTTTTCCCCCTTATCTGCATCTGGCATTGAAGTCCAGAAAATCGGTTCAAGATGATGGGAGGCGGCTCCAATGGAAATGCTAAGTAAGCCCTGGTGATGTCTCTACCCAGGCG